>JBBYHO010000021.1:7858894-7873693 GCA_038382025.1 Adansonia gregorii
CTTGGTGCTGGTACAAGATCGTGAGTCGACTCAAAGCGGCTGGTCATCAAGTTACTGCCTTGGACCTTGGTGCTTCCGGGATTGATCCCAAGCGGTTCGAAGAGGTTACTTCTTTCTCAGATTACTTGCAACCATTGATTGATTTCTTTGCCTCTCTTCCCGATGATGAACCAGATCGGAAGGTCGTTCTTGTCGGTCACAGCTATGCCGGTCTCTGCATATCTTTTGCCATGGAAAGATTTCCCGAGAAAATTTCGGTTGCAGATTTTATTGCAGCCTATATGCCTCATCATAAGCTCTCCACCAGGAACTCTCATACAAGAAGTAAAAATAAACCTAGTAATTATTGCTAATTTAAGACTATATAAATACCCAGAAGATTAAGATATTCTAATTTTTGTCACTTTGTTTTCGTTGATGTAGTACTTTAAAAGGACTTCAGTGGAGTCGTTAATGGATTGCCAGTTCACATTTGATAATGGCCTGGAGAAGCCGCCAACTTCAGTTCAATTTGGTCCAAAATTCATGGAGGCCATAGCTTATAAACACTGCCAACTAGAGGCAAGTATCATTCTTCTTTTTTTCACTGACTATATAGAGTTTCAACTACTAACTGACGATCTTAAGGATATTTACAAGAACCATTTCTCTAATAATTATCCAGGGATTGAAATCTGATCATTGAAACTAAGAATTTAGTATTCTAACCAGAGCTGTTGGGTTTTAAGCTACAATAGATGTGCATCTAATTGCATTGTTTTTTGCGTGCAGGATTTGTAGTTGGGCAAAATGTTGGTTAGACCAAGTGGGCTATTCACGGAGGATTTGGCCACTGGGAATTTATTAACAGAAGAGAAATTCGGATCGGTTGATCGTATTTTCATCGAATTAGAAAAAGATGAAGTGATGACGGAAGAGTTCCAGCAGTTGATGCTCCAAAACTCTCCACCCAACGACGTGAAGCTCATTGCTGATGCCGGTCATATGGTCATGCTTTCCGAAGCGGATGAGCTTTCCCAGCTTTTACAAGACATCGCAGACAAATTCCGTTAAAATTTCGTTCTGTTATTTCTTATTCCCATTTATTTAACTATAGTAAATAACAAATATTTTTAATTTCTTAGTCCATTTATAATTCTTCTGAAATTATTTTTAGAAGTAATCTTTAAAATATTGAATACATTTGACCATAATACAAAAAAATAATTAAAATATAATATAAAATTATTATATTAAAAATTAACATAAACACAGCATAAATATATAAACATATAAAAATTAATTATTGACGTCTTAAAATTAATATAAATATAAATGCGATCATGAAATGAAAAAAATATAACAATTTGATATATATATATATATATATAAATTATTGAGTCTTAAAATTTTTTATTTCCTTAGATAATTATTTATTGTAATGATTCTACATTTTAAATATTTTTAATTCAAAAATTCATTTATTATCTTATCTTAAAACAATTTTTTTTTTTTAAAAAAAAGAGGACAGCTGCTGTTGTTCCCTTCCCCCCCCCATGAACACTATCCTTATGGGATACTTTTAATCTATAGTTATTAATTATCTTGTACCTTAAGCAAAAATTATTATTATGTTGCACCTGGAATGAAATATTTGAACAATTAATATTTTCTCACGAAGAACCAGCTATTAAGTGCAAACAATTTTCCATTTTTAAGATTAAGGCTTAGATCTTTGGACCATTCATTCTTAATTAAGGTTAAATTTCTAGGTGTAGATATCGATCACTATCTGAAATTTTGGACCACTGGGAGGTCCAAGAAGTTCTTATATGAATCACAAAATTCTATCTCAATTTGTTTAAATAATTGCACATGACTAATAAATGATAGGTTTGATTTTTATTTTTTATAAAGCAAGTTATAGTACGTTAGAGACTTGTTTAGAAGTCAGGTAGTACTCCAATCTTACAGCATGGGATTCGGTCATTTAGGTAAGTTTTGTTCTGCTTTAAATCATTATTTATTTAATAAATATTTTTGTTTAAATTTAATTATAAATATATAAGTATAAAAATAAAAAAATATTATAATAATTTTAATAATAAAACCAGCCTATAAGTGTGAGTAAGAAATTAAAAAAAAAATTCAAACCGTAGCTTGATTTAGTCCATAAACAGGTGTAATCTATAGACACAAAAAAATTACATATTTTGGAATTTGAAACATAAATAAAGATGGCAGCAGATTGTATATTTATATTTTTATGTAATATTCAAATTTAAATTTGCATAAATACCCTAAAATCCAAATTTATTTATAAAATATATATGCTTATAGTATGTATAAATTAATAAAAATTTAATATGATTACATAAATAAAAAATATAACTTTCAGATTTACAATATCCATAATTATTTTAAATTTATTATGAAATTCAGAAGATAAAAACAATTATATAATTAATTTGTTTCTCTAATTGTACATGGTGCAAGCTTGTCTGAATTTACTTCCTTGGAATTTGAATTGGATAACAAACATCTTGATCGATCAAGCATCACAATTAATATATGGTTGACCACTGGCATCAATTTATATAAAATGGAAATGAATTTAACACTCTCATTTACAATTGTTTGGCTGTTGCAATTTATTTTGACTGCTGTACACTTACAAAACCCAAAATTAATTACTTAGTATTATGCATGTGGATTTAAGAATTTTATTAACATGTGCTTTTAAGAACATTTATTAAGATTAGTTATATATTTTTTTTTGGTATAAAAAAGTTATATTTTAAATAAAAAATTAAAATATTATAGATATTAAATTTTAAATTTTAAATTTTTTTGTATGTTAATTTTTAAATATATTTATATGAATTTATTGAATTAAGTCTTAGTTCTAAAGTTAATTAAGTAATTATTTATAGTAATATATATTCTTATAATAAACGGTGTAGTTGATAGTTAATTTAATAATTTTTAAGATATTTGAAACTATAATTTGATTTTGCTAAGGGTACTTTTAATTTTACCATAAATATATAAAATATAAATAAAAAATTATTAAATATTTTAAAAATTCTAAAAACATGCCATGTTAATAATTCTTATTACTCTATATTTATATTTATTAAATATGTTATCTTCGTATTGTTTGTTTTTAGACAAAAAGTGATCGAACCTATATATTTCAACAAATATCTAATTAATATAAATTATTATTTTGTTATTAAAATATCATTAAAATTAAAAAAACAATGATAAAATTTAATAAAATTGAAATGCAACGATGAAATTCAATAGTTACTAATAGTATACAATAATAACTCATATAATTGATTTTTACCATCCAAAATAACTTCAAAATTTAATTCAATTGATTTATATATTCACTTTAAATACGACATTGAACCTCTTTCCCCTTCCAAACGGAGTTAAAAAAATTAAATAGATTATCAAGCCTAGAAAACAGCTCAACAAGTTTTATTTCCTGCCACATTATTTTAACTTATTTCTCTCTCTCCCAAAGGCATTCACTTTGTCTAACTTGAAAAACAAAAATAAAACAAATCTATTTTTACATTTTTATGATGGCATATAACTCTTAAAATATATTAAAAAATTATTTTAAAAAAATATTTGATCATTTTTAATTATATTTGTGTAAAAAAAAAAAGAAATTTTGACTTAATAATATGAGTTCATTTTTGAAACATTATGGTGAAATTTTCTTTAAAATTATTATTCTAACCAATTTATAAAATCTAGGTCTAATTAATAATCCCAACAAAGCTCATTTTTGTTTTAAAGTCATTTCCACTTTCTCACATCCCTAACAAAACAAACGTAGCCATTAATATCTAGTCTCGCCCACCTCGTCCGCCACAGAAAGCTAAGATGGTTAACCGATGGGTGACTCCCACCCACTCATTCCCTCAATCATGGCACGCAAACCCAACCCAACCCAACCCAACCCCTTTTCTCTTTCCTTTCTTTTGTCTTCATCATACAAAATGTGTTTTAGAGAAATTAAAAGAGAACTTATATCCAATTTTTAATTTCATTATACTTTACTACTGGTATATTTTTATTATAGTAAAACTTTTGATTGAGTTAATAGCACGAGTTGAATAACATAAATTGAATAATTAATTTAAAAATTTAAAAATATTTTAATAAGAATTATTATTAGGTATAGTTTGATTTTTTTTAATTTCACAAATAAAATTAAAAACTATCACGTATTGCATTTATTTTTTTTATTTTTTTACATATAAACAAAATATATGTGGTGTATTCTTAACATTATTTGTAAAGTTAAAAAAACTTAATTGTTAGTGTTCCTAATAATAATTCTTTTAACAAATATTAAAGCTATCCTCTTTAGAAAGACTAACTATTTTTTTCTTAAAAAAAATACTTATTAATAAACTAGATTTTGGCACACTCATTAAGTGGATGAAAAGATAGTATTTTTTTAAAAATAATTTAAAAATAAATTAATGGATAAATATGTAAAAATATAGGTTATTTTTTTAAGTGGTAATTATTTTAAAAGTAAAATAATTGGGTAATTTTTTAAATTTTGGTAGTTTTTAGAAAGTGAGAGTTTTTAAGAAGAAGTGAGTGGTTAAGAAAAAAAATAAGCAAAAAAATTATACTTTAAAAGAAAGTAATTAGTGATTAATTTTTTAAATCAAAAAGACATAATTTTCTCTAAATTTATATTATTGTTAATATTTTTAAATATTTTAAAATAATTTTAATGACTGAATTAATATATAGTTAATTAATAATACCAATTCAATCACTTCTTTTATATTAATAAAAATAATTTCTTCTAAAAAAATTAAATAATTTTTTTCACCCATGCAATCAATGTGTCAAATTCCAGTATAAAAGAACTTTAGATCCCAATACTCACATTTTATTACAAAAAAAGGTTAATAATAATAATAATAATAATAATAATAAGGAAAAAAAACCCCCACTTACCTTCCCACTCCCTCTTCCACCCCACTTTACTACTGTCTTTCTCTTTTTCCCGACCAGATTAGTCCCATCAGATTTTTATACACTACTAAAATCTATGTCTTCAAATCAATTCATATAAAATATAAGCCAAAAAAAAAAAAATCCAACAATATTTTCTTGTTCCTTGTCGTCCTAGTTCTCTTCATAAATTCTTAAACCTTGATCCTCTCAGTTTGTTGCATTTCTTTTGCTTTTCTTTGTTCTTGGGGAATATATAGTTTACAAAACTATATATATATATATATATTTAAGAAAAGAGAGAGAGAGAGAGAGAGAGAGAGAGAGAATTTGGGGAAAAAAATGTCACTGGATTTGGCATATGAACGTGTTTGTTATGTTCACTGCAACTTCTGCAGCACCATTTTAGCGGTACAGCACTGAATTCCATTTTTTTCTTCATTTATGTATTCTTTTTTTTTCTTTTTCTTTTTCATGTCTTTGCTAAAAGAGAGCTGAATTGGCCATGACTGGCTTTGTCTTCATTGCTACCCTTTTCTTAGCTGAAATCCCTTGGGTTCTTTTCTTGAAGAACAAAATGGGGGAATTCACCTGAATAGAGTTAACAGATATGGCCTTTTAGTCCAATTTAAAAAATGTCCTCTTTTTTTTTCTTCAAAAAAAAAGAGATCACTTTGGCAATCATAGTTCAGGGATGATGAGATTTTCTTGATTTAACTTGGAAAATAGCTAAAAATTCTGTTTCTTATGTCATGAGAAATTTTAGCCTGGTTTTCTATAAAACAAGCACAAGAATTATATATATGTATTTGGAGCACCGTGTGAAATCATTTTGGAAGGCCATGGGGAATTAATAACTAGGAGTTTGATGATTTTGGAAACCCTTCAAAAGATTGATCTCTCATAAGCAAGCAAATGAAATCTTGGCCAAGTGAGTTCCAACAGTTGAAAAGAGAAACATATAACCCTCCAAGGACTGACTTCTTCCGGTGATGATCATAAAGGCTTTTCAAGATAGCTATGACTAGGGCTACAGGGTAAGCATTATTTCTAGGGTTCTCCCAGATCAAGGTTAAGAAGTCAAAAATGGAGGAGCTTCTTTCCTTTCCTATCTGTCAAGGTCGTGTTCATGGTATTTCACGTCTGAATATAAAAGCTCCTCTCCAAATACAAGCCCACCACTTGCTTTACAAATCCCTCATAGTTACCGAGTAACTTGATCTTCTTCATTTTATATAGGCTACACCTGTAAACTACGGCTGCTGCATCAAGAATCCTTTCTAACAGCTTAATTTCCCCCCTATGAAACTAGAAATCATTGTTTTTTAAGATCTTTGCTACTCGGGAGGCGAAGGTGGAAGATGGTGCTTCTGTTTCTAAACGCCGAGGCACTGAAAGAAGGCATATATAATCTTTTTTGTGATCGATATACGTATTCGATACAATATCAAGTTATTTTATTGTTATTATTATAATTTATTGCATAGTTTCAGGTTGTGGGGAGAGAGCTGGCACAGTGAGAAATCATGGCGATAGCCATCGATGAACCCAAGTGCTTTTCGCATTTTTTTTCAACCTCCTTTCATCATAACATTCTCCATTGCTCCAAAAACAAACAAGACCACATTTACAGGATCCTAAACACTGCACAAAGATCAGTAAAATCAATCACCATTCATAATTTTTTTTTTGTTATCTTTTTCCTGTATTCAATGGCCATCTTTGATAGCTGTGGTTACTGGTCATGGCTTTTATGGTTTCCGTTCCAGTCACGTCGTTTTCATCTCTCTCTTTCTCTTTCATTCTGGGCTTTTGAATTTTTTTTTCTTTCTATCTTTTATTATCTTGCTTGCGTTGTCAGGCAGAAAAAGTCGGGCGCACCGAAAGGAAAATAGATGTTGGGATGAAGTCCTTTGTACTTATAGTTTTTTGCCCATGTGAGCTGTGCGAGTGACTGAGTCACTGTGAGGCCCCTCAAGTCTTAATATAATTTCGCATCTGCTATCTCTTCCTTGATTCTAGCCCAAATAAAAGGGACCTTCGAAGAAAATTGAAAGCGATGCAGAGTTTTGCAGGCAAAGGATTACTTCATGAATCTTCTCCCTCTATCTCATTCTTCTCCTTCTTTGAAAAATGTTCCGTTGGGAACTGGAAAGCGTTGAATACGGCAGATCCGAGGGCTATAAAAGGAAAATGCATGGATTTCAATGGATATTAGGCTTGCGGCTTTAATTTCTTCTTAGGGTTTGGTATTGTATGCAGCAAAACATTCTTCAATTTTTTTTTTCTGATTGTATAAAAACTCTGTAGCTTCAACTCTTAATTTCTACGACTAAAAGAAACAGGTATGGTTGGCTGAGCTCATAGAGAAAGCTCAAAAAGCTTGAGACATTGTTGCTTCATGATCAGTCTCTCGGAACTTTATTATATAAAGCTTTCAGGGTTTTGTATCAATTGATAACATTTCCAAAATGGTAACATATTTGCAGGTTAATGTTCCATGCAACAGTTTGTTCAACATTGTGACTGTTAGATGTGGGCATTGTGCCAATCTGCTGTCTGTGAATATGGGAACTTCGCTTCAAACAGTTCCCATTCAAGATGCTCAAGTATATTTTCAGGTTCTTTTGGCCCTCTTTTTTCTGGAACATTCTTATGATTTCCTGAATATTAAACTCAATTAATACTAAAATATTATATAGATTAGTGAAGGAGGGTAAGTATTTAAGACAACTAATACATTTTTTTCAGTGACCAATTCCTAACCCTTTTAGCCGATATGACACTTTGGTGTTCTTAAGATACTATATGAAACAATTATGTTGTTTCAGTTGATTTTGACCTCTTTGATCTTCTTGTTTCTCCAACTTTTTGTTTCTTTTATTGGGTCCTTTTTGTTAAATATATGTAACCTTGGTCTTTGGATGTGCTATATACACATTAATCAAGGCCAAAACAAAGGGATTATTTTGGATGATTTACTTTCTTTGTTTGCTTTGAGAGGAGTAGCAGAAACAGCAGATCATAAACATTGATCAGGAAGATCCTTCAAATAAGGAATGCGGGTCGTCCTCCAAAAGCAACAAGTTTTCTGCATTTGATTCTGCAGATCAGCATGAAGCACCTAGAATGCCTCCTATTCCCCGTTAGTCTCTCTCTTTCTTTCTCACAGAAATATATATATGTATATATTAAATTCAAATGCATTGAGCTAGGTTCCTTCAGTAAATGTTCAATGCAGAGATGATACCAATATGTGTTATAGAACAAGATTCTACTGGTTTGACCTCCTATCCGATTTTTTAAGTGTAGAACCAACTACCTAGGCATTTCCATGGAAAACGCTGAACAAAAAGGTGATTACCTCACAACTGGCAATAGTGTGTGTGTGTGTGTATATATATATATATATATAATCAAGTAGAATTAACCACCACATTGTCAATAAAGGGTCATTTGAGAGCTTTCGCCTTTCAGAAACACCTCAAGCAACTTATCTGATGTCTCCTATCTCCAACGTGGCCCCCTCCAAGATGGTGACCTTACATTACAAAGTTTTAACTCCTCATTAATTACCAACAGTTCCCTAAACCACCTTAAATCATAAGAAAAGTTGCCCCTAGAGCATATGTTAAAATGATCACCTTGCAGTTTGATTATATGCCTTTCTTCATCACAAAGAATTCAAATTTGCCTGTCGGGTTGCTTGCATCTGCATGAAAATGGACCACCATTGAGCACCCAGGAGGCCAGGCTGCAAGCCAACTGCCTTTCCTGCGAAGATTTCAAAGGCCATAAATGCTATTATTTGAAATACATATTTATTAACAGAATAAAAAGCATTGCATATAGAGATATGAAGCCTTAAATATTAATAAACCAATGAGAATAGATGATCTAAATCCAGTGTTTTTGTTTAATTAAGGTTGCTTATAATTAGAATGTTTAATAAACTACATGATAAAAATAAATGCAGCCCCTGAGAAGAGACAACGAGTTCCTTCTGCATATAACAGGTTCATCAAGTAAGTTAATCCAAACTTCCAAAAGGTTACCTGATTATGGATGATAGATCATAACCCATCTCTGCCTTTGTTACACTTTTCTTAATTTTCTCGGATCTTACTGTTTCTTTAGGGAGGAAATCCAAAGGATCAAGACTTGTAATCCAGACATTAGCCACAGGGAAGCTTTCAGCACTGCAGCAAAAAATGTAAGTCAGTTATTTTTTTAGGTTCTGCAATTTTATGTCTAATGCAATTAACCGCAACTCCATTATACCATTTAATAGGGATAAATACACACACACACGCACATATATATATATGCCATAAATAATATCCCCCTCCCCATTTTAATGGACGTCGTTCTATATGCAGAGATTTGATAGCATAATGGCCGTTTAAATCTTTACAATAAAACTCATGAGTGACTTGATATCGCAATTAATACTAATTTCGTTAGAAAATAAAAATAAAAATTATATATGTGAATTTAAAAGTGCACATATATACACTAAATTCGGTGGAAAATAAACATAAAATTAAAAAATAATTATATATGTGAATTTAAGAGTATATATACTATTCATTTTATAAAATAAAAAAACATTTAAAAAAATTAGTGTTTAATACACCGTTAATGAAAATTTTTTAATTTTACAAACAAATTAAGAGTTTACAACATATTTCACTTTTATTTTTTCATTAATTTTTATTATATTTAAAGATAGATATATATATATATATATATATACACACACACACGTATATCATCCTACTCTAAAAACTCTACTTTATCTAGGATAATTTTCCTTTAAAGCAACTAACAACTATCTAAAAATTATAATATATTTTAAAGTAAGTTTCTCTTGCTTTTCAAAACGTGTATATATATATATATTAAAAGAATATATATATATGTTTTCAAAATACTCATGATCATATTCTAATATATATATATATATATATATATATAAAGAAGCTAGCATTATCCATTTATCCCGAATCATATAAAATGAATAACAATGCATATTATCACCAAAAAAATCATTGCTACTCCTTTAACCCAACACATTATTAACCGCTCCCATTATCTCAAGTTAAATGCTAGCATTAGATTTATACAATACCCATTTTTTATAGAAAAAACTAAGATATTTTATATTAAAATTTTAAACAATATACCGTATATAAAGGTTCAACTTTTTTTTTTCAAGACTTTTAAAAATTTTTAATAAAAAAGTGATTAAAAAAATGTAAAATCGTTGTCAGACATCTAAGAAAAATAAGAGTTGCGAAGTTAAAAAAATTACATATAATTTTAAGAATCCTTTATTGAATTTAAATCACGGTTGTGACATAAGATAATGATTACGATTTTACGATTTTGGCTTTTTTTTTATCATTGATATTTACATGCAAAAGTTGTTCATGAAAGATAGTCTAACTTACCAAACCTGAACATTATATAAAAATATGACATAATTGCAACATGTTTAATAAACACAACATAACATGTTTAATATATAATTCGTATTTGTGTTTAAAAATTTGACATATTTAATAATTTTTGTTATACTTATATTTAAATGATATTAATACCAAATAAACACACACGATACACACACAAGTTGCCAAATCTAACTAAAACAAACCTTTCACAATTTGCTCATGGTTTATACTGTAGAGTAGTTGGTCCTTGGTCGTTAAGTTATCACAAAGTCAGACAACTTAAAAGGAAAATTAAGCTTCTTACTCAACACTCTACGTTGAAAGAATGACATTGTTGAATTTCATCACATGAGTACAAAACAATAGCATCGCATCATCATATATTACTTTTGTTCAAATCATAATACATTATCAGATGTTCAAAAAAAATCGACTATTTATTATAAAAATAATTAATGAATTGATGAAATAAGTATTTAGCATTAATTATTACATATAATTTGCAATAAATGGTTAAAATTTTAAAATATCCGATTACTTAGAGTGATTTGAATAAAAGTAGTATACACTAATGTGGCATAATTATTTCATGCAATCTTTTCTTTTAAGTTAGAAATTAAATTTGAATATTCGAAGGCCTAAGAGATGGGAACAGTTCATAGAAGTAAAATGTCAAAAGAACTTAAGAGTTTAATTCGGTTAATTCATATAGTTACTCTTAAGAGATAGCATTCAACAAGATCAAGATTTGAATATCAACATCTGCAACTTCTTCTCTTATTCTCAAACTGCAAAGCATTGTATCAAATATAATGATTGATAATTTTATTCAATGCATTGAAATTATTATTATATAACAACCTCAAAAGAATATATTGAAACATTTCTTAGCAAAATACTTTACATATATATATATACATTTTTGTTTTTTTCATTTTGGATATTAAAATTCGAATATTATTTTTTAATAAAAGATACATGGCTTATCAAAAGTTATAACTTCATGCTTTATCTTACTGAAAATTAGTACTCAAATTTTCCCAATTGACCGATAAGTCTTGATATTACTCCTAACTTGATATTTAGGGTGGTTAACGAGCAAATTTATTTTCTTACCGTGCTACATAACCTTTCCCCCATATTACTCAAATGTTTGCTTTTTCTCGAAAGCAATATCTTTGAGCTCATAATCTAGAATTTAATTTAGTCGAGTCTTAAAATCATCCTTACAAGATGATATTCAGCATATACAACTCTTTCTTTAGAGGAACATAGACAACTCTTTCTTTAGAGGCCTCCTTTATACTAGAAACTTAGATTGCAATGATACTTTTTTTTTCTTTAGCCAGAAGAAAAAAAAAAAGCAGAGGAACATAGACAAATGTAGGATTGTTTTTCTGTGCCCTGCAAAGGTAACTTAATCACTTTTCTTTCAATATTGATAGTTAAGAGCAAGAGAATAAACTAATTTATTCATTCTATTTATGGATATCCCCATATTATTTAGATTTATGAAGTTAGTGTTGTATAAGGATATGTATCCGATATGGTATAAATTTTTTTATATATTTAAAAAATTATATCTGACATTCATATTTAAATATGTATCAAACATATATATTGGATACGGATGTATACTTAAAAAAATAAAAATCTGAATAATGTCCTTCCACTAATCCTTTCCAAAGTGATCAGTATAGTGTGGTTAAAAACGTTATTGCTTTTGCAGTGGGCACATTTTCCTCATATCCACTTTGGGCTAAACAAGCAAGCAAAACTAGACCAGGCGTTTGCAGGTCAGGGTACGCAAAAGTCTAATGGATACTACTGAAACACACTGGCAACCTCTGAGAAGAAGCCAGTCATCATCACCATCATCATCATCATCGTCATATATATATATATATTATATGCTTAATTACTAAAGGAATTGAGGTATTGAGGAAAGTCCCCTAGACTATATTGCTAGGAAGGCCCTCCTGAAAAGCCTCACCTTGCTATTGTGTGTTGCAGTTTTTAACTCTCTTCTCCGTCAGAAATAATTTCGTTCAGTTCGAATGATTGAATTTGTGTTGAATTCAGATCGTATGTTGCAATTTTAATAATATCTCAATCTCTCTGCTATTTTTCTCTCTTTCATATCTTTGCAATGCTTCAGAGTCGTCGGCCGCTTTTGTCCAGTGAATCTAGTTAGATAGGGAGGACCACCTAAACCAATATGACATTTCCATTGATTTAATGCTCTGCACAAACTATGGACCATAAGCTCACCAATTCCCCATTTCAACCTGTGGTTTTTAATATAATGCCTGCTTGTTTGAGCCTACTAATTCACCAGCATCTTGTAGCGAAAGAGAGATATGAGAAAATTTATGAGAAATAAAGATGTTAGGTTTAGCAAATAATAATAATAATAATAATAGCAAATTAAACTCTCAACTTAACTAATTCAAAAAAATATTTAATAATTTTAAATTTCAATATTTATAATGTATTCCCTACTTTCATCGCGCCTAATCGCATGGAGCTATCGATGGATGACAGAATGATACACAGTTCTTTTCGCATGAATTCATCTATCATGTTCAGAGGTCAAATCAAATCGTTAGAAAATTTTATCAGATAACAATATATATATATATATATAATTGTAGTTTATTTTTTCCACCGAATTTGACAGCACAAAATCCATGCAGAAAAATATAAAACAAAACACGCCAGGCACACACAAACACAACACCTTGGAATTCACACAAAACTTTTATAATACTTTGGATTGGCCAACCAAAACATACAACTTTTCTTTTCTAGTGACTAATGACTGCGCGCTATTCCTTTCATTATGGCCTTAATACCGGCCTTTGGGTGATCAAAAGTTCCAAAACCCTACACTTTTACTTAATTTTTGTAACCCTTTTTAATATTTTTAAAAAAGTGATTAAAAATATTAAAAATTATTAAAAAATGAAGTACAATTGGGATTCATTTCTTTATGTCAGAAAGTCAAAATGAAGAACAAGGAAATTGTTAGCATCCAATGAGAAGTCTTTCGTGGGTTATTAGCTTATCATTGAGAAATGGCCATGGGCTTGTCATTCAAGGGAAAAAAATTGTAATTAATGATTTTTTTAATTTAATAAAAATGACGTATTTAGTGCAAAAATACTTTATTAGAGTAGTAATTTAGATATCTACCAATCTGAACCTTATAATTATAATCCATACTTAAGTTAGCCATTGATGAATTGTAATCTTTTAACTTCTATAAGTTAAATCTTTGTCTTTCCCAATCTCTTTCAAGATTCTGAAGCAAAACATTTTGCGCTGTTCCTTTTTTTTACTTTTAACGACCAGCTGAGAGGTATATATAGCCCAGATCAAATCAAAGCAGTAAAACCTTAGTTATGATTCTATCACGCTGAAGTCACGAAAACGCTAGCATCGATCAACCAATAAAAACAAGCTGTGATATATATATATATATGTATGTATAAAAGAAGCTCGGCCATTTTCACATTATTGATTCCCTTGAAGAAAAAAAACACTTGAAATAAAAGAAATTATTAAAGGTTTAAAATTAGTGGGGTCCTTTTGCATGGTGCAATCCCCACTAGAGCAAGCAAATACAGTTTTGCTTGATGGCCCTTCCTCTCCTCCAATTGGTCAAATTGAGTCATGGTAAAGTGGAGGTAGGGGGTTTTAAATTATCATCACTAATTTTTTTATTTGTTTCATTATTATAATTAATTATAATAAATATCAATAATATAAAAAATTAAATTTATAGAATAATGATCGTACTTTTAAATCATAATTATTATTTAAATCTTGACTTTACAACATCGAACGTGCATGACATGTACATGTTTTGCTATATACATATACCATGCCATAGACATTGGCAAACGGCATATGACTTCTCCACAATCGAGTTGTACAAGTGGAATTTGTCGTTTGCCAAAAAGCAAAAGAGGAAGGCCTAGAGTGAGAGAAAGAGAAAGATTAGGAAGGGAGGGGAGTGGTGAGGGTGTGAATAAAACTGGGGTTTGTTTGTTTCTTCTGATAGGATCTGATAGTACAAAATCTGTAATGTCAAATCATGCAGATGATATTTTCGACATATGTATGAACACAAACATAAATATGCGGGGTTTTATTTTTCATTTATATTTGATTTAATAGTACTGTTATTGTCGTTAATAAAATGGAATAGATATATAAATAAAAGATAAGGAAAATGTGTGGGTTGTGTCCTGTCATGTCACACATATAATGAAAAGGCTGCGGGATTGGCTTTAAGATTTGGAAAAATAAATCAAATGAAAGGAAAGGAAAGAGCTGCCTTTGCTGCTGGCTTCCGTGCAAGCAG
>JBBYHO010000021.1:7875639-7887328 GCA_038382025.1 Adansonia gregorii
AATATGTATTTTCTATCCTTCTATTTTTTTCTTTCCATTTTTTTTTAATTTTTTTACCCTAACAAATAAAGCGCAAAGGTTGGAACTTAAATTCACATGGAAAAAGCCAATTAGGCTGAAGTGAGTGAGAAAAAAAGAACCATTAAGGACAGGGACAGGGACAGGAACAGGGATTGGGTCATCACTTGACCTGATCAAAATGTGATCCAAGGGGTAGTGGTCCTGTACTCAACTGGGCTCATCTCTCATGGGTACCATGGTACTACCATTATCAATAAGAGTCTGGTCACATCTTAAACCAGAATGGAAAAAGAAATTTGGTCCACCGTAACTAATAATATTCGTACAACTATTTTCAAAAAATTATATCTAATATATTTAAGTTCGAATCCAAACATATGCAATTTTATCTTCTATTTATCTTTCTTTTAACAAAAAAAAAATGTCCGATCATTTTTCCCTTCTTTTTTTCTTGAGAATATACTTGATTCTATCTCTTCAAATGACATGAAAATTCAAGGCGTCGCCTAAATCTGAATTTAAGTATGCATGCAGACATGAAGAAGTAATTTGGATTCTACACTCGCATTCTTAGAAGAAACGATAAGTGCAAAGCTGTGTTAGTCCAATTCATCATTTTTCTTGAAGTACTCGTGTCTGACATATATTCAGACATGCTTATAAAAATAAAACCCTCAAACAACCTTCCACGTACATGAAAACCAAAAAAAAAATTCAACATATCCATGTTAGACTCATATCCATATCCGACACTCATACTCGACTTGTGTCATATGTGAAAAGTGCAGCAAGGCCAATAAGTTATGAAATTACATTGAAAGTTGGCATGTTTGCAATTGGAAATTCATGAATTAGCTATCAATCAATTAATTCAGTGTTCAATCAACAGTTGTACAATAACAATACGCAAATTATAAAGCAAAAACCTTCGTTAGAACTTTCACAATGTGGGAAAAAAAAATGAAAAAGAAAAAGGGCCAGGACGGTTCCTTTCACAAAGGGTTAAAGGGTATAAAATAAAAAAGGATCCTTTCAGTCACTCTCACCTCTTACTTCTTACTTGCTACTATGTTACAGCCATCAATGGCATCTACTCTTTTTTAAGTTTATAATCTCCCTTCCTATGCAATAACACTATCAACTTAGACTAACACAACCCCAAAGATGAAAGAATGAAAACTCCTTTTGAGATTTGATAATAAAAAAAGCAGCATAAATTTTGATAAATTCAGTGACATATAATACCTGACTTGAAATGGTTTGATCCGTAAATGATGATGACCCATATGTTTTTATTCTATCACTCTTCTGTAGAAAAGAAGATACGCAGCTGATGTCTTTATCTTCTCCAGGCCGATGGGATGTACATGGCTATCATCAAACTCATACCACCGTCCGCCCCCATGCTACAACAGAAAAAACAAAAATTAGATTATTCTAGCTCATACCAACATATGATCAAGTATGCATGCAATCATTTTTCATAAATTATCAGTATCACCATTATAATCTGTTGACATTTATGCATGCGCATCCTCTTCTGAAATAAGCCTGCATTATAAAACCCACACTTAAAAGATCTGGGGCTTGAGAAGTGCCCACCCACATCCTGAAGCTCGAAAGAAATTGTATTTGGGATTTATTTTAGAAACAAAGTCCTCCATTAGTATGTGCAGAATTGGGGTAACTAATAAGAACTAACTAAGCTAGCTCATGAATGGTAAAATTTGTTTAATCATCCAACTAAAATTTTGCAATCAGTTCATAAGGAAACACATTGAGAAGGCTTTATGCCTCTGGCGTAGACTGAGATTCTTGCACTATTTCAAAAGGTTCCTGCACCAACCCGTGTTCCAAGGGGACCGATCATCATGGTATCAATTCACTGAAAAAATTTTGACAGTTATGGCAACACTATGCTATGTTGCTCCAACTCTTCATTTTTCTTTAAGTCTCCGTATACAGTACATATCCGGACATTAGTATGTGGATATGACCCTCCAAGAACCTTCCAAATACATGAAAAAAACTAAGAAAAATTGAATATACCTGAGTCGGACACATATCCCTATCCGACACACTGGAGTCCATGTACTGTAGACCCCATGGTTTAGCATGCATGTGTTTTGTTCTTTCCACTTGAACAAACCCACAGTATATAACGCCACATGCAAACACACATAAAGGTGATATGCTATCCTCTTATAATTTTAATTCAACTACGATAATATAAATTCAATTTTTTTTTAATTTAAAAGGTCAATTAAAAACTCTTTGTATTATTTTTTTTCCCTATGCAAACAAAATTAAACCATGTTTAGGTCTTCACTTACATGGACAAATGCAGTATAATGACCACCTCCCATGCTTCCATAGTGGTTACTGACCGCATAAAGCATGTAACAATTACATAACTCGCCATTCCTATAGCCAATATAATTTGACAAATCAAGATTGTCAATGGGGAAGTCGACATATGTCTCCAGCTTGTTTTTCAAGAATCGATTATATGAGAATCTCTTTAAATGAATAACCAGAATCTCTGGCAGTCTCCAAAGATCCATCTTTTTACTGGCTTGTCGGTGCTCTTTGCAGCCTGGACAGTACCTAAAATTACATTAAGCAAAAGCAGGCATTAGAAAGACAATGACCAGCAATGTATCCGCAAGAAAAGTTTCATGGCCGAATATTAGCCAATCTTTTTCCCTTTTCTTCCATATATATAGATATATATATATATATATAAATAATAGGCAAATATTTCAATTACTCGTGTAAACAACTTATTTAAGGATGTTTGAAGGGATTAGTGGAAAATCTAGAAACAAATAGATTTTAAAAAGTTATAATCATCTCTCACATGTTAAAAGCAAAATGACAGATCTTTTTTCCTTTACTATGCAAAGAATAAAGTGACTCAGTACCAAAGCATCAGAAAGTTTGGAGGCTAGCAAGAAGTCCATAGCTTTCAGAAAAAAAAAAAGAGTACAAGCAGATATATGTCCAATCTAAAATCGAGGTAACTTCTTAATATATAGAGTAGTAATTATGAGCTATTAGTTCATAAAAGGGCATTAAACCTTCCAATAAGGAAACGCCTGCACACAAGGTTTTCAATCAGAAGGCAAAGGAAAAACGAGGAAACATTGCGAGGATCAAAATAATCAGCAAAATACAATTCAACTTGCTGATAAAAGTTAATCCTCCCATATTAGCAATGCCAATTCTAGTTAATAACGATGAAAAATATTTCTTAAGCAAAGTTAAAAGAGTGAAAATGTAGACACTGACCACATGTCCTCGGGTCCAAGTGGCTCCTCCATCAAGAATGCTTGAAGACATTTATAAAGAGAAACAGATTCCTGAGGTCTCTTAGCCAAGAAGCAAGACTTGAAAATCTGTGGTAAAGAGCTAAGCAGCTGTGTATCATACTGTTTAACATATTTTTCTGGCCAGGATGCAAGCAACTGTAACCTCCCGGACACTCCAGCAGCAGGTACCGCTTCACCCATAGTTATCAGGGATTCCTTGACTATTCTCTTTTCATCCGTTATGTAAAATTGTAATTCAGCCTCAGAGGGTGAGAAAACCACATTTGCATCAGTGGGCTTTTCAAACCCATTTGAAACTGGAGATGGCCCGTTCTCTTTCTCAGAAAAGTCTTCAACTGCAGTGCTCTCAGAAGCATCATGATCATCTAGGACTTCTTCAGCCTGCATCTGAAACGAATTTAGTAATTTTAGATACAGAACATGGATGTCAGATCCAGTGACAACATTAGAAAGCCTTGCTACAAGAGGAATTCCAAATGTCTTCCAACTTGAAGTGAGTTTCCCATGGATGTACTGCCTGAAAATATGAAATGTGAAAAACCTTAGGTTAAAGAATCACCAACCAAAACGAACAGATATTCTCTAGACAAACTCAAAAGTAGTAGGTGGGCGGACAACAAAGAATTTTTTGAGTCAAAAGAAAACTTAATAACATTTACGTAATATATCTAGCCAATCATAGGGGTTATCAACAAGTACAGAAAGGAAAAGGAAATGAACAAGAAGAAGAAACAGGAAAAACAGTATAATCCACACGAGTGTTTTATATCTTTAGAACGTAAAACACCATGATAGCCTTTGATGCAACTTTCTTAATGATCAACTAAATCAACCATTTTTCTTTCCCAGCTATTGTTGAGAGGTAAGCTAGAACTTACAAAATATTTTATACGTGTCATCATAAAGCAAGTAGCAAGGTTAGATTACATGGAATGAATCATTATTCTACCAAATCTACAACAAATGATCGGTAAACAACTTTATAAAGCCAGTAAACTTGATAACACCTTAAGGAGATGCGATAATTCCGAGTGGCAAAGTAAAGATGCAACTATAGGATGACCTGACAGACATATTTTGGTTAGAACATGTACCTTCAGCAATAAGCACTCACAAATATAAAATATATACTAGGAATAGTGAATTTTGGTAATCACATAAAATCCAAATTACTTATTTTAAAATGAACTTAAAGAATATTCTTTTAACGAGAAGTAAAACAAGGAATGCGAACATATGAAAATCAAATATAAATCATAAAGAGGGAAGCTAGGAATTAAACCAACTTACTCCTCCATCTGCTGATGCATAAACACAACTAAAGGAGCTTTTTCGATGTCTTTATTTAATCGATAAGCAACCAGTGTGTCATCATCTCTAATCAAAGATAAAGAATCAGCAAGCTCTTCAAGATAACGTATAATTCGGTGATTGTATATCTGCAATATAAGTTAATGCTTACAGATCTATCAAACATTTATATGCAAAACAACAATAATAGCAACTAATCAAACAGATGCAGATGTTGTAAAGAATGCAACATACCTCTGCCACCAGAAGAGTCTCATCAGCCCCCAAAGAACACGCAACACTTAGAGCCTGGATAAGGTCTTCAAATTTTCCGTTCTTTGGGACAGTAATTGTAAATGGTGATGGTTGAGTAGTTCCATCAGTGCTTATGACAGTTAAAGTCATTGTTCGCAATGTTGTTGATGGTAGAGGTAATGACAGGTACATGAATGGATCAAATGTCACGGAGACCTTTTTGCATTCTGGACAAACTAAAGTTGATTTGAATTGACCCTGCAATGAATATGATCATGAATAATTAAGTGGAATAACGCGCTTGTCAACAAATACAAGCAAACACCACCTACTTTTATGCTGAAATACAAAGTGCTATTTAAGATAGTAAAAAATTAGATCCAGCTTGCCTGAGGTACTTCACCACAAGAAATTCTGGAATCAATTAAACATTATTCCATCAACTAAACAAATTCAACCCTGGTACAAATGAATAATTGAATAATCAATTCCATCTACAAGCCATGATACTATCATTTTAAGGAACACATTAAAACACAAATGAATATTGAATCTTCCAAAAATTATACTATCACCATCCCCTCCATCCTCCAAAAGAAAAGGAATTTGATGCTATCTACTACTTTTTTTTTTTTTTGGAACTAATGCTATCTACAACTTTTATAAGTCAAATTGTCGACTTAAATATCTCATTTTTTTCCTTATAACCAATATCTTTAGAGTTCGAAAGAATGGAAGTTAAATAACGACCAATGGAATAGGACAATAATTACCATGTGAACCATAGGAGTCAAATAAACATTCAATTAGTACTCAGAACCAAATCAAATCGAAGGAAAAATAAATTTACCTGGCACACATCAACAATGATAGAATCATTGCGAGCTAGGTGATTTTGCCAATATTCATCAGCTATTTCTTCATCTTGTCGACCCTCACCATCCTTCACTTCAACATAAGGCTTACTTTTAACACGATTGAGATCCTCATGAAGTCCATCCAACAAAAATGCAAGAAGTTCCTAAGATAAAGGACACATCAAATTAATATAGAAAAACAAGGAATATGATCATCTAACAATCACCCACCAAAGGAAACCAAATCCCAACTTTTGAGAGCAAGAAATGTTCACTGACTTGAGAATCATGCTGATTGAAGCCACTAAACTGAGGAGCAAAACGAGCAAGCTTTGACTTAAATGTTCTAGGTGCCACAGGGGTTGCTCCAGGGGCCCACAGCTTCCTCAATAGATCCCCAAAGGCTGAAGCAATCTCACCCTGAAAAAAATTTGCTTGCTTTAAGTATGCATACAACTAAGAACAGTTCAAACTTCATGCCATACTGAAAACTATATTAAATATAATCAAACCTGAAAGCAGAGGGAATAAAGTAAATAAACATACATTCATGCCCAAAGGATTGTCGTGATTTATTTCTTTACTATAATCTCCAAGAAAATAGTCAACCATCTTTGGTGTATGAGCCAAGCACTGGATGGCACTGTTCATGAAACAAGTGTTTCCGAGATTTTGTAATCCAGTCAATCCCAAAGAACCAGATTCTCCAGATCTTCCACAGAATGTTGAAGCATTGATGCAGATGAAATTGGAGTTTGCAGTGCCATTACAACCATTTAACAAGATTGGAGCACCAGCAGAGCAATTTGCAGGATGTTGTCCTGACATTTCATCTTTTTTCCCTTCTGTACATTTCATGGAATCTGACAAACCATAGACTTGCAACTCCAGGAGAATCTACAGATAGATAAAACGAACAAAACATTACTGCCATACATCAAAACTATGTCACTCGGACTTAGGTGTAAGTGTTGGAAAGAAGGATGTTCAATTTTTCTTAAGATTTCCATGAAGGTCTTCGGAGGATCATATCCCCATGCCCATATCCAGATACATATCCTACACAGATGCCAGGCACGGGTACTTCAAGAAAAATGAAAAATCTAAGCAACGTAGCATCAAAATTACAACAAATGATTTGTAAGACAAGTAATTTATACAAGATTCCAAATAAGACCAACAAGACAGCAGCAAGAGAGTACATTAACATGGTGGGGAAAAATCATTTTGCCCCTTCTTCAAGGTTGGTTCACACTGTATAAGCTGGTGGCGTCATCTTGAGATTCATTCCCTTATCTTAAAATTTGAGTCAAAATTGCCTTTTGAGGTTACATAAGATGATTTATATTGCCACAGAATTTTGTCCTTGTTGGGATCAAATTTGTTGAGACATAATTTCTAGAAATATTAGCATAATAAAACAATGAAATAAAAAATGATAGTATATAGTAGGAATAGTTAATACATGACAAATGCTTAAATTCTACCCAAAAAAAGAATCAATAAAATAGGTAAAGGAAAGCAAAACAAATGGTGGAGCTATCCGTCAGAAGTGTAAAGAAACATGAACTCTCCCAAAGGAAACTCAAATGTCAAGATTTGTCCAAAAATCAAAATTAATCTCACATAATCTTAAACATCTGAATAATGGATTCTTACAATATTCCTTTTTTTTGGGAAACCAGGCGGCTTAGCATAACATTGGAGTATATAAAACATGCAATGGAAAGTAATGTTTCGAATTTGTCCTATTTGTAGCAATCATATGGGAAGTGAATTCCACCAAAATATTATATTAAAGAATAATTATAGGAAACATGAAGTTAGTGTATTTAGTCAAGGATTTTATATGCTTGAGTGGTTATTTTAGGCTAGCAAAGACAATTTCTTAAATGTTGAACTTCTTATTTAGAACAAGGCATGCAGACTAGCACAATAGTTTTTTTTTTTTTTTTTTTAAGTTGAGTTTTAAGAAAAATAAGAATGAAATCTTGGAGGGAGATTGGACAGAATCAAACAAATGAATCAATGTAAACCAATATCTCATTAGAAAAAAAAAATCTTACCTCCTGATCTGATTGGCGTTGATAATCTTTGAGAGATCTATTTCTCTCATTCACAAAATATAGAGTTGTCTGCCCGGAAAAGTCCCAAATGCGTAACTGTGAAATAGAGAAACATAGATGGCCAAACATAGAGAAACAAAAGAAAAAGAAATATAGATGGCCATCCCATTTCAGGAAAAAAAAATAAAAAAAAAAAAGGATCCTCCCTAGTGATAAGGAAAATTACCTGCTCAGAATCTACACTAAAGATTTTGCAGGCCCTTCTGAAAAGTTCCACTGCATTGTCCTGTAAAAAGTGAAACATAATGTAGGCATGCAGAACCAAGGGCATTCAATAATATGAAGGAGAGCTAATGATTCAGAAATGTAAGAGCATGAGAAATTTAACCAAATAAAAAGTAACAAGAAATACGTCTTGTAGTACAGGAGAGAAAAATACAAACCATAGCATGATTCTAAAAAAATGCTTTAATTGTAATATCTAAAATTCCAAGATGCAAGCAAAATCTAATGAATCATGCATTCTATTTGTTGGAGTCAATTCATCTGTCAATAATAAAATTTCATACGAAGTCGTCTCATTACAACACAGGACTCAAATCAGAAATGCATTTAGTCCAGATACTGACTGGATGATAAAAATAACACTGGTTCTACAGAACTAGTTTTTAAAACTATGCCTTTATAACAAATATGCTAAGCCTCTTTCAAAATTGAAAAATGTACATAGACCTTTAATATTATGCTATCATGCTCTATTTCCATTTGGCAATTAACGCATTGATTGTTGGAAACATTAATATTAAAAATTAGAAACACATCAGAATGTGAGAATGTCTAGGCATTCTATTCTGGCTCGTTAGACATTATAAAATCTATGGCCAGCCTAGAGTGATATATCTTCACAGACCAAACGTGGAAAAATGGATTACTTAAATGAATTTACCTTTTTGCTAATTTTTACTCCCAACAAATTTGTTTCCCGTGGAATAGAAAGTCTCAACTGCAAGGGATACACATCTGCCATGTCATCTTCAGCAGCTGAAAAGCTTTTTCCACCTTTTGCAGCAACTTTAGAATCACTATGCCTAGATGGAACAGCGCAAAGTGTAACTTGAGAGATATTAAGAAGCTTTTTTTAGTGTCTAAGGCCACATAGAATTGATTCATCAAACACCAACACAGAATTCAAGGAATCACATTTTAGTAACTCAAACAAACTCTGGCTTTCATATACAATCAGTGGCAAATACAAGATGTATAAAAGGCGAAGTGGAAATGGATGATAAGCCATGCAAAAAGCCCCAAACCAAAGGAACGAGATAAGGAAATGATGCATAAAAGCTGACCATAAATTGTCAATCTTCTCTGATCAGCAAGTAAAAATTTTCAGAATGAAATTGACCTCAAGTTTGTTGCAGAATCGATTAAACAGATCATTCTTACCAAAGGAGGTCATGCTCCTCTAAAACTAAGAATTACAAGTTTAATTTTGCTAAAATGAAGGAGCAATCTTAAAATCAAAAAGATTTTGAATATGCGCAGTTATAGTTTTCAGCTGAAATAATTGCAAACTTGTCATAAATATTTTAATCTGTATTAGTAGACCCCCTACTTCAGGTAGATTATAGTGATGCAAAAGTTCAAAAAGAAGATCAGTTGAATTCTTTTTAAAAGATCACATATAGTGCCACACAGGTTTGAGAAATCAGAAATTGTTCTAAAACATGTGCATCATTGTGTGGTGCAACAATCCCAAAGTAGAGTAATCTTCCATGTCAAGAATTGTTGACCTAGTTTCTCATAGACTTATTCTGCTGTAGTTTCAAGGAGCAATGTAGACGTCGCAACTGTATCAAATAGGAACCAAATAGTTCACTTAATGCGTAAAGGTATACTTAACAGAGAAATTAAGGTCCTTTTAAAGGTAGACTTGGATCAAAAAACTAAAATTATCACTTTTCTCTAATCCAAACAATTAGAGCAAAATCAAACTTCACTTTGATTCACTTGTCTCATATACGTTCTATTCTTTCCTCTTCATTCCTATCAAGCTAATCAACATCAATTGTATAAACTCTTACACGCAATGCACCCACAGTATGAAATCAAAAGGCATTCAAAGAACAGTGAATAAGTTGAACTACCTAATTCAAACTATTTAACATCAAAGGCAAGTCTGATTAGATTATACAGAAAAATCAATCTTAACAGACTCACCATTTAAGAGCCAGCAACCACATTTCTCCGGCAACCAATGCATAGTCCCTTCCCGAAACACCAACCTCACCATTTTCACCATTGTGCAAAGAATCCTCCTCTTTCCTTAAATTGAAAGCAAGATCCGAGTTGAAAATGTTGTTGATTAACTTCATGGGACCCGCATAGGATGTTCCTGGTGTTGCTGTATACAAAATCCCCCTCTTCGCATCAGATTCGCCTGAAATTGAATCATGTGCATCTTTCCACCACCTTTTTAAGAAAAACGTACAGATATCAATCAACTCTTCACCAATGTAGACATTATCAAATCACCACCAAAAAAAAAAAATCAAAACTTTAAAATACAAAACACAAAAAATTTCAAAAGTTCGATATCTCACTTCAAACAGTGTGTAGAAAGAAATCCAAGCGAATGCTTACAAATTTTAACAAAAACCCAAATGAACCAAAACCAAATAAAGCATTGAAAACATTACCTTTTTGGTTACTAAGAAAGTTACCCATTAAAGAACAGCATAAAAATCAAATGTTTATTAAGATTCGAACTACTCCATTAATAACCCAACAACCCCTCCCCCCCCCCAAAAAAAAAAAAAAGAAACCCTTTTCTTTTGTGATTGGATAAAATTTTAAGTTGGGTTATTGTAGATTTCCAGAAACGCTTTGCTGGAAAAGGAATTGACCTGAAGGGGACAAAGTAAACTCGTTGGTCATTGTTGTTGGTGATGTTGTAGTCTGATTCGACCCGGTGAATGGAATCGGAGGGATCCTCTGAAGGGAGACCCACCATTCTCGGAAAAGAAAGAAAGAAAGAAAGGAGAGCTTAAAAACGAAGAGAGAAAATGGTGCTCATCATTTTGGCCTTTTTCTCTAAATATTTTGAGATAATAAAGAGGGAAAACAAAAGGCCAGATTTTGCAAAAAAGGGAAATAAACAAACAAAATTAGTGTTTTTTTTTTTTCCCTGGCGAAGAGGATTCAATCAGGGAGGGAAAATTATATATTTTAATACATTAATTTTTAAATAGTAGTGTATATTTTTGGGGTTGATTTTTTTTTTTTTAAATATTTTTGGGTTGATCTTGGAAAATAAAGGTTTCGGACAAAAGGAGTGACAAATCCTATAGGGGACATGTTTTGGTATATTCATTTGGTCTTTTGCTTTAGTAAGATCGGGTTCGAAATAGCTTCTTTAAATCTGCTTATTATTATTTAATAAATAAATTTATTTTATTTAAATTTGTTTATAAAAAATTTTTATTCCTTTAGTTTTTTAACAGTAATTTGAGTTTTTTTTTTTTTCCTGAACCCATTAGAAAAAGTAAAATTTTTGCTAAATAAATCTAAATCTAACCCATGATTCATATGTATTTATAATAATTTTGAAAAAAAGAAATGGCAAGAGAAAGGTCATAAGATTTGATTATTTTATTTTTTTTTACCACTTAAAACCGAATTCAAATTTCATCAGAAATAAAATTAATACCGAACTTAAATGATTGTCTATTATTTTTTCTCTTTTTAAAGTTTGCTAAAGAGTTGTTGACGGAGGAAAATTAAAGAATTCCGAATAATAATTTTTATATAAAATTAAAAATAAATCAATTCAATTCAATTCTCAATTTCTATTTTAAATAAGTTTATG
>JBBYHO010000021.1:7911533-7923742 GCA_038382025.1 Adansonia gregorii
AGTGTGAGGCAGGAACTCACAGTGAAGTCCTCAACCTTATCATGAACAGGGTCATACTTTGAAAGTAGGACAATGCAGGCACCGCATCCTCCTGTTAGGCATAGGAAGAAGTCTCTCATTAACAAATAAATATAATAAGGAATCATTATTTGGCACCAAAAAATACGATGAAAATTTTAAAATTACTCCTTTAAACAGTTAAAATGAAAAAAAAGAAAAAAGCAACCCTTTTAAGAGAATACTTATGAGTTTATGTCCATAACATAACCAAACAAGCTGAAAGGTTATCAAATTGGAGTTTCCTGGAGGGTAATACTGACCACAATCTTAATATTTATCAATCAAACTTAAAAGTTCGTGAAAAAAGATGAAAATCCATTGAGAAGTGGAAAAATCATTACCCAACAAAGAAAAATTGAGCAAAGTTCATTAAAACCGATTACATTCAAAGTAGCAAATACAGGCCCAAAAAAAAAAAAATGGAAATTGTAAAGAAAGAGGGGAAGAAAAAGAAAAACTTCACCACAGCTGAGCTTAACACTTTTGAAAGGAGTTCGAGATCGCAGAAACTCAAGCAAAGTAGCAGAAGGGTCAACGTTAGAGAGATCAAACCTCTGTCCATTAACAGCAAAAACCAAACTTTGCTTTGTTATCCTTGTTGTTGTAGTATCCATGGCGTTGGCGTAGTTCACCATTTGTCAAAGCTGATGAAAATCTCTGATAATGCATCTGGTACTGAATTCACTTGCCCATTAATACCAACTGATTAAAACGAATAAAAGTGAGTTTCCAACTTCATGGTTTTTTGCGCTGTCCTTGTGTTGAGTTCTGGTAGTTTGCCTTTCAACATCCTTTGGTTTGGAATTTGGACGTTCTTCGTATAGATATATATTTTTTGTTTTTGAAAATATCTACTGAAAATATTACACATTACTTTTTTTCATTTAATTATTAAAATTTTGGGATAATGTCACGGTTAGCCCCTTAAGTTTAGCCAATGTTGTAACCCAGCCTTGTTCTTTAAAATTGTTTATTTAAGTTGAGTGCTAATAATTTAATTTTTGTTATCATAAAAAATCTTAAATTGTTTAGCTTCAGACCAATCACTAATCAACGAGTGGCTATTAAATCCATGCCATCTTAACATATGTCTTTCTTTTCCACAATGGCAAAGCAAAATTTAAAAAAAGGTTTGATATTAAAATCAATATATATATCAATTAAAAATCACCACACATTAATTTATCAACCAGTAATATCTTTATTTAGATGAAAACTTCATCGAGGATAATCTATATTGTATTTAGATCTACGTCTCAAAATTCAAAAGAAACATAAAAACAAAAACAAAAAAATCTAAACAAAAAAAAAAAAAACTAAAACTTGCTTCGATCCATTTGGTTACTTGTTTTTTCCTTCCAACTTTTCAACAACATATTTAGCAGTTTTTTTATATTTATATCAATTTTGATATGCTTATAATTCATATTATATAAAATTTAAAAATATATTTGTATCATATCGTATTTTTTTAACTTTATATAAATTATATTCATATAATAATATTAAATATTGTCAGATCTAATTCATCTTATGCATCGAACATTAACAACGGTCCAAGGGAGAAAAATGCATCCGCCATTAAAACATTTTCGTTTAAAAGAACAAAAAATCCTCAAAGAGATATTCTAAAAGATAATGATTTCTAAACTTACAAATAAAATTGCATCTATATATATATATATTTTGATACCAGCGTTATATTTGGATGTGAGAGGACATATTATAATTTTATATTAAGAAATTTATTGAAATTCGTTTGTTATTCAAATTTATTTTATATTTCAAATCTCAATAATCAGAGTGATGTTGCAAAATTGAAGATTTGAAACTCATATTATAGGGCTTTCTCGCGGGAGACATGCAGTACAGCTCGGCAAGTTCTGTTCGAATTAAGTTGGATTTAAAAATAAAATTCTTAACGATAGAAAATGCTACAATCTAAATTACTAATATATACATTCAAGGAAAATGCATGTATATTTAAAATATATATATATATATATTCTTTAATAAAATACAGAATTCAAAAAAGGGAAAAAAAAAAAAAAAAACAAATGCGTGCCGATGGGAGGGAATCAGATGCCTTAATTTGTGTTGGGCCCAGCTTTGGGCCGTATGAAGCCCTGCTATCCGCCCTCCTCTATATTTTCCACATTCAACCTCCCAAGGTCTCATCATTTTCCTACGCGACTCTCTCTATCCAAACACTTTCTCTCCGAGAAAAAAGAAGAGGCTTAAAAGAGGAAGAAAATGGCCGATCAGCTAACTGACGATCAGATCTCTGAGTTCAAGGAGGCCTTTAGCCTCTTTGACAAGGATGGCGATGGTCCTTTCTCTCATCCCTCTCTTTTAATTTCTCGATGTTTTTCTTTATTAATTTTATTGTAATAATTTTTTTCGTTCAATTCAGCTCGGATTTGCAGATCTAAGCTTTTTTGTCGTTTTTGATGTTTAATTTTGATGTTATTTATTAATTTTGCAATCGTTTTCTTTTGTGATTTGAATGATGTGACGGATCTAGGGTTCGATTTATGAATTTATGATCCTGCTTGATCATCTATTTTTATTTCATTTCTTTGATTTTGATTGTTGTGGCTTTTGATTTCTATTGTTTTACTCTTTTTTTTTTTTTCATTTTCATTACTGTTGACCTTTCTCGGTTGTCTCATTGATTTCATTGTATGACTTACTAGTGTTGGATCTTCTTAGATGCAAATATAACCTGGTTAGATTATCAGTTCATTTTAGGTGGTGGTTTGTTGCATAATTTATGTTTGAGATTTGGATTGTGATTTTCTGATTTGATTTTATTTGCGACTTAATCAAAGTTAAATGCTGCATTTTATTGTTGTAAATTTTTAATCTCCACCTATTTTGGATGAGATTCCCTTTGAAATATAGGATTATTATTAGTTTTTTATTGGACTTGCGCTTTGCTGGTAAAGTCATTGAGTCGTTGTTTCATCCTGAAAATTAGCTTTACTAAGGATGCTTGATAGTTACGAATCTAGGATCACAATGGCTATGGCTTTGGTATGTCATGAAAATTTAAGGCCTTCTATGGATGATTCAATTGTTTAATTTTTTTAATGTAATCCTAAACAATGAAATATTTTGTTTGGTAATTATCACTCGGAATTTCATCGAATTAGTTAATGACTGCAAAGATGTACTATTGTTTTTGTGCAATTATGTGTTTGGTATTTATTAGCTGATCCTCGAGCAAACTTCTAGATGTACATGCATTCTGAAACTTATCAATGGCTATATTGTTGTAACTCAACATGTTAGACATAAAACATTGCTTCGAAAGCATTCATGTCTCTATTTTGACATATGTTTGATGTATGTCTCTTTTTTTTGGCCTAATTTATTTTGCCGTTCTGGTTTTTTCGTAACCAATGTGTAGTCTTATTTTGTTGCATTTATTTTGATCCTTCCTGCAGGTTGCATTACTACCAAGGAGCTGGGGACTGTTATGCGATCACTTGGGCAGAACCCTACTGAGGCAGAACTCCAAGATATGATTAATGAAGTTGATGCTGATGGAAATGGGACCATCGATTTTCCTGAATTCCTTAACCTGATGGCAAGGAAGATGAAGGACACTGACTCAGAGGAGGAACTTAAAGAGGCTTTCAGGGTGTTTGACAAGGATCAGAATGGCTTCATATCTGCTGCCGAGCTTCGCCATGTCATGACAAACCTTGGCGAGAAGCTTACAGACGAGGAAGTTGATGAGATGATCCGTGAAGCCGATGTTGATGGTGATGGACAGATCAACTATGAGGAGTTCGTCAAAGTCATGATGGCCAAATAAAGACTCTCTACAGCCATAACCAGGAAATGAAAACGGGAAAACAAAAAAAAAAAAATGAGAAGGAGCGGGGCAGATAAGTTTGCTAAGATTTCTATTTGTCAATACGACATCTATGTTTTTATGTTAACTAGCTTTTGTTGGATGGTTGTCTTGTCTGTTTTTTGTTTACATTATTTTGTGGACCGGACCTTAGTATTCTGCTGCTTGTTTGCTCTGTTTTTTGTTGATTAGTCTGTGTTTGTTAGCGTCTTATCTTTTAAATTCGGTGTTTTCTTTTCTTTCGATTCTTGGTGCCATGAACCTAGAACAGTTTGGAAGATTCGATGTTTCTTGCTTTATGAGTGACTAAATTTTGAGGAAAATTTTCTAGGGAATTTGTGTAGCTGATTGATTGTTTTGACTGAGTATTGGTTCTGTTTTATTCGGTCGTAAAAGATTTTAGAACGAAATAAATGAGTGGTCATTAAGTGTGAGACCATGCAAAGGAGCCGAGATTTAATTTTGTATATAGTAAGAATCCATCTTTCGGACAAAGATGAGAAAAACCGTTTTCCTGTTTTACTGTTTCAACGAATCCTAATATTTATGGTTCGAGGTTTTTTTCCCCGTTTTTTTTTTTCCTATTATTATCTCATATAAATTAGTTAACTATTTTCAAGTATGATTTTCACAATTGATGAATGAATTTTACATATGTGAATGGTGATGATTAAAGTATTAAAAAGTAATGAAAAAAATTAGAGATTGAACTTATATAATTCAATTGAAAAACAAATTAAGAAGGTGATTTGTATTTATCTTATTTAAACAAAATAGATTATTAATATAAGTTAATTAATCTATATTGTTTTATAATTTTTTATTAAAATTTAGTTGAGTTGACGTTATTCGACTACAAACGGTGGAAAAAGAGCTGCATGTGGATTTTTTTTATAAAGTATAATTTAAAATTTTAAAACAAATTAGCGCTTTTATTTATATTATTGGATGTTATTAATTTATATGACTTTTATAAATTTATTAAGTAATTAGATGTCGTTGGACGCTTGGTATTAAATATTAATCATGACATTAAACATTAATGTTATAAATGTAAAATAGCTAAAGTAAAGCTCTTTAATTACTCCCCTTACGGTAATTTTGGAAATTTATTCACTGCATCGCTTAGAAGAAAAATATTATATATATATATGTACCAATAATTATATAAGGAGAAAGAAATATGTTTTCAAAGTGAAAAACCAAATGGTTTAGGGGGCATGAGAAGAAAAATGATCTCCTAAGTAGTGAAAATGAGTTTGTGTGATGGACTCAGCTCCTTGAATTCAAGCGTGTGTACTTTCTTCTTTTCTGTTCCTAATATTCGTTCTTAATTACTCGCTGGTATGTACGTGTGTGTGTATATATATATATATATATATGTTTCGATTTGGGGATCAGAGAAATATCGTATTATCCTATAAAACTAAACTTCGAATTTTTGAAATTTTTTTCATTTTCAAAATTTCTAAAACCCATGAGATTTCATATATTGTTATTATTATTGTTGTTGTTGTTGTTGAGAATATATTCAGTCACCCACTAATAAATAGGAATTTACGAAGTTATCAGTTTAAAAGTCGGAAATGCAACACTATTGTCCCCGTCTAAAAGCATCTGATATTCTGATTGCATCAAGACAGATCCTGTCTTTTCTGTATAGTACTGTATTGTTTTGCTTTGTCCAAAGCAAAAATATTATGCGTGGATAAAATCTTTGGGTGCATTTGGAATGGAAAAGTTCTGGACTGTCTTATATTATATATATATATATATATATATATATATATTCGCCGATCTATAGAAAATGCGTGAGAAAAACATGTAAAATTATTGATTCATCGAACCGATAGTTTATTATCTAATATATTTTTTTCGATCATGCTACTACATCGAGAGTTATCAAGGATCGGCTTATCAAGGATCGAATCGATAGGTTATCGTTAATTATTCCAAAAATTGTACTGTATGTTTAAGGTCTTTCAGGACCTTCCATTTCCATCAATGGCTACCATTTTTATTTCACTTCTCATCTGGGCATTCCACTCGCCCAAGTATTTTAAACGACCAAGATTTCATGGATGCATTTTGAGTTGATGGATTATTCTTTACCTTTTTTTTTTTCCAAATATATATAATATAAACACCTGGGGAAAATAAGGACAACTTCTAGAGAATGGAGATTAAAGGAGAATCAGCTTCATTGGGTATAGATTGTGTGTATATTTACACACACACACACACATATATATATATATATATATATATGGGCTTTGGAAGATTCTTTTCGCTTGCGAAAGCTTTAATGTTAGGGCACCCCAATAGACTCACTTAGCACTTGCAAACTGCGCACGTATGAGCTTAGCAGCGGCAACCATTTTGGTAAGAGCAGGCTGGACTTCTCAGTATTTGCGCGTCTTGAAACCGCAATCAGGATTCATCCATACAATATCTTGCTCTTAAGGGCCGCAAGCATCTTTTTTGACACGGTCCGGAACTTTTTCCGTCGATGGGATCATAGGAAAATGAATGTCGTACATACCAGGACCGATTCCAGCTCCATATTTGACAGCCTCGCGGAACACGGATAGAAGCTTTTCGTCTAATCTCGAGTTCTCTCGATGGTGATCACATCGGCATCCATGTTCACAATCGAGTGAATGATGCCATTGAAATTTGAACACATGTGGGTGTGAATCTGTCCAAATATATATAATTGCAATATCATCTTCAGAAAAACAAATTCAAGCTTTTTGTCTATGTTACATCAAATTGATTATAAAATCTATATTACTTTGAATTCGGATGTAAATCACATGCACAAGTATGTGTTCAATAAAATAATATTTAATTTTTTTAAAAAAATTTTAATATATTTTAAAAATTATATTTTTATATTTATATTCGAATATATTAGTTCGAAATAACATAGTATAAAATAGTTAAAGCTTAAGAAATAAGGTAGTTTCTTTGTGGCATCATAAACAAAAGGGAGGTTAGGAATTAGAAACCTAAGTGGAGTCTTCGACGCCACAGTAATCCTGAAGGAGTGAACAGCCCACTCCAGATAAGCAGATTCCCTAAAAGGCAAGCCCTCTCTTAAAGCGGGCTCATCAATCCGGGTAACTGTAATGCCGGCCATCCCGAGATCCTCAACCTCATCCTTAATGGCCAAAGGCCACCTTGTCGCAGGTTTCTTGTCTAAAACAGGTTACGAAACTGACTTAAAAGAATAGAAAACATCTAATTTGGCACTATACCCAATTTTGCATTCACTCACCTCGGCAGGTCGGTTTCTCACAAAGGACCACTTAAGGATCGTAACAGGGCCAGCCAGCATTCGTTTAGGTCGTTTAGTCATACTCTGAGCCATTGAAGACCAAAAACAGTGATGGCGTTGCGGCTTGCATCGCCATAAATTATAGGTGGCTTGACACAACGGGGATCCATATGACCCATTCAGAGTAAAGGCAAAACCAGATAACTGCTCCCCAAAAAGTACTCAGCCATTTGTCATTTCTCTGCATTAACAAAGTACATTTGCAAAAGCCAATAAGAAGTTATAGCTTCCATTCCCATAAGAAGATAAACACTCAGGAGCACCAAACGATTCTCAATAGGAACATCAGCAAAGAAAGTTTTCAATAAGAACATTCCAAGCCAGATAAAGATGATTCTTTCTAGCTCTGAGTAGGCATATGAGTAAATGCTTGCAGTTGATATGCGACTCAAGGTCCAACACGACGGTTGGGCTCATCAAACTGAACCCGACGTGGCACCACCCGCCTTTACTTCATCAACAACTTCCTTGTCCAGTAACAATTGTTAGAAGGCACTCAAGGCAATATGGCTGCACTGATTTCAGCATAGCGTAGCCCAATAATTTGCAGATTCACCGAGGTACACTAACAGCAAAAATTTTTAGCTCACAAATAAAATTAATAAGAACTGCCATATGTCTAATTTGTATATATATATATATATATATATTTGGTGACTATTTTCATCCGATACAAATCTATACTAATTACAACTAAATTAATCATTCCTAAAAGTGTAACAAATTACAATTACCTGAGACAGGATTGTTGTAAAAGTCGAATCTTTTTTGGACAAAATTCTAATAGTATCAATTAGATTTGATCTAACTCGATCTAGTTTATGAATATCTGTAATATAAAACAGTGATTATTGGACTCTTGACTCGTGATACTTTAATTAGATCTTGGATGCCTCTATATGTAACATTTTCCGGCATCTACATTATTTTTACAAACAATTTTGGTGATCATTTTTTTTATTTATCCAAATATAATAGACCCTAAAAATGAGAAAAAAATACTAATTCAAGCCGAAAACCATTTTTTTTACTGCTTTCTGAAATAATAAGTGGAGAATTGTAAAACTAATTAACAAACAATTGTAAGTTTGTAATCCCTTAGCACCAGCTGATAACGAAAATTCCACTTCCGTTTGCAAATTTCGATGTATGTTTATTACATAACAAGGCTTTTTCTCTTGATGATATGTTTCCGCTATCCTTCATGTTATTTGAATTTTTTTTAAAATTTTTTTAAATATACGTGTTTAACATTGAATATAAAGATATGATTTTTTAAATATATAAAATTTAAAAAAATTAAGTACATCTATATTAGATATATATATTCGTATACATAGTTATCTCAAATACAATTTCAACCAATTAAACATCTTTTTAACAACATTAAATTTTGTTTCTCATTTCAAGTCTTCTTATGCAGATTAGTGGTATAAATGAGATACTATGCTTCTCAGCTATTTGCGTTCAGCTTAAAAAGCTCGAATTTGACTTAGTTATTGTCAAGTCAAGCTTAAGCAGCTTGATCTATCGAGTGAGCCAAGTTCAAATATCTAATACTTAACTTAAATAGCCTGCAAGTCTTATCAAAATTTTTTTTTTAATTAGTGCTGAAAAATCGAATGCTGGTTTAAGCATAAATGATAAAATTTAAAGTTGATCATGAGAATTGAACTAATTTTTTACTGGATAAAAAAAATTAATTAAATCTAATTGAACTAGCTCAAGTAATTCAATTTTTTCTTAAATCAAACTAGAATTTCAAAAATAAAATCCGATCAAATTCAAATAAAATTTTAAATCTTGAATTTTAAATCAAATTTAAGCTCTCAATTGCACTTATAGTATCGATCATATATCTTTTTGTGGGTCTCTATTTGCGAATCTAAGAATAAAAAAGAAAAAGAAATTTCCTAGGTTGGTATGAGGTGGCGAAGTACAAAATACTAGAGTTAAAATGTATACAGGTTGCTTATAGTTTCAATGGCATAAACATACGTAGCTGTTGAAATTTTCAATGAAATGACCTGGCTTAGTACCCAAATTAAATATACAACAAAAGTGACCAGCCAACGAGGAACATAAGCTGACGTTAGAATCAAACCCCTTTTTGTCCTTGTCCTAGACAAGACCGCCATGAAGTCTCTCAACCAAAGGTAACTTTCATATTTGCATTAAATTTAAGCTGTTTACTCTGCAACTTTTTTCTCAAGGAGAAAGCCAACTCCAATCTGATAAAGCCATTAATTCAAGTAAATTAAGATTTTAGTAATGGGTCAGAGGCAGGATGATTATGATATTTCAGGTGGATTTGATATGCAATTGATTGGGAATTTCTTGAGCTTTGCGTCGAGGGGCGATAGGGTCGGTCTGAACCAGATGTTAAGGGATGGGATTTCTCCCGACGTGCAGGATTATGACCGGAGAACTGCGTTGCATCTTGCTGCCAGTGAAGGCCACGCCCCCATTGTTGAGCTCCTTCTGTATTACAAGGCCAATGTTAACCTCATTGACCGATGGAAGCGTACCGTAAGCACCAAAATTCATCACCCCTTTTTGCATTCTTTGACTGGTTCGTAAGATATCTTCCGTGAAACGTAGGCTTAATTTGGTTAGTTCATTAAATTTTATTAAAAAGTAATATTGAATAAATATAGAATTTGATTTTCAAGGTTCATACACTTTCACTTTCTCCTACTCTCAAGTTTTGGACGTGTAATCAAGATAAGTCGAGCTCAACTTGCAGCAAGCTTGAGCTGAACTCGAAATGTGAGGCTCAAAACTCAAACTCAAGTTCAATCAAGTTTTATTTTTAGAACTTTAGTTCATTTTGAGATAAAGTCAAATAACTCGAACTCGTTTAATTAGATTCTTTTACCTAATAAAAATAAGGCTGATGCTTATGTTCAACTTCAAACTTAATTATTTATGTTCGAGTTTAAGTTAGAGTTCGAATAGAGATTCTGCAAGTAAAAATGACAAGCTCGATTAAACTCATGAGTTATTCTAATTAAATATTAAAATATTTAAATTTAGCTCACTTAACTCAAAAACATGAACAAAATTCAAGTATAAATGTCTATCATTCGTAGTCTTTAAAAGAAATATATGCATGTGCTATTTCAAAATCCAACCATTCAACAAGGGGAAAAATTAATAATATTTTAGATTAACATCACTATTCAATCTAACATTCATAATATTTTTTTTTCTTTTCTTCTTTGAAGCCTTTAACCGATGCAAGACTTTATGGGCATCGAGATATATGCAGAATCCTTGAGGTAAATGGAGGCAAGGATACGGATGATAAAGAATTCATCAATGATCAGATAACGATGGATGATCAAGCGCCAATGGTACATAATTTAATTACCGAGATATATAAGTTAGTTTTATAGAGTTTGATTTTTATACATCGATCATCTTTGTCATCATCATTTATCTTTAAGCTTCAAAATTACTGAATAGAATCAAACAAAATTAACTCAAAACTTAAAGCTCAAACGATTTACATCATTTAACTAATTTGTCTACAATTTTTGATATGTTGTTTATTGATTGTTTTGCAGACAGTTCGACATGATCAAGAATCAAATGAAGTAATTGATATCTCAGAATTGGATGTAGAACAGTCTTCAGTAATCGAGCCACAGGTTACTTAAATATAATATGTAAATTGATCTTTAAATTTTGCACAATTATTTTTAATAATTTGGTCTTATCAAGTTAACCCAATAGATTAGCGTTGTTACATAAAATACTAATGCAGCTTAGTTGATCAATATCAAGTTATCACGTGTCTGATTAATGTTACATCGATATTTTAAAAAAATATTTGACTTGACACATATAATGATTCAGTATTGGTCAACCATGATACAAAAGCATATTTATGTAACAGCGTTAATCCGTTGAGGTAATCTTTGTAAGTATAAAAATCGTTAAAATATATATAATTCAAAGATCGATTTTTGCATTCATGAGTTTAAAAAGAAACACACACACACATATATATATATATATAAGATTCAATTACATTAATATAAAATTAAAAAGGTTTATGTATTTTTTTATTACTGATTAGCATTCATCTAAGAATCGAGAGAAAATTGAAAACAACGATGAGTTAATATTCATAATTAACCGTTGAATGAATGTTAATTAATGATTTGAAAAATATGCAACACTTTCTAATTTTACATTAGAATAATAAGATTCTATATGTATGTATGTAAATCCATCCAGATTCGCTGGAAGTTTAATCAAAATTTGGGATTGTGTGTTAGGGTGTATTTGGTGAATCTGAAAAGGTGAAATGGCGTGGAACATGGGTTGTCAAAACAGTGATCAAAAGACAGATTCAGCGCCCTGTGAAAATGTATTTTTTTTTCTTCCTTTTTTTTTTTTATTTAACAAACTATCCATGATTACATTAACTTGAATATTATTCATTTAGACAGAGATTCACTCATTTTAGAGATCCTGTCTGAAAAAATTTATTCTGTTCTTGAAGCATCTTTTCTTTTCTTTTCTTTTCTTTTTCCCTCAGGATATTGTCTTCAAAGGATAACACTCTCTTACAAGAACTTCGACATCCCAATATCTTACAGTTTCTTGGCTCGATTGCGCAAGGAGAGGAAATGATTTTGATTACAGAATATTTACCGAAAGTAATACCATTAACATGAATTTAATTTCCTCGCTTTTTTGTTTTTTCATTGATAAATGCTTCACAACCTTACAACTCAAACCTTAAAGATATGTTACGGTCTATATTTCAAAGGTATTTAGCATCTCAGATTAAATTCGAGCTTAAGTTTGAATAAAAATTTTTTTTGATCAGATCTAATTTAAACATGTTAGATTCAAAATGTTTTACTATTTAAAGTATATTAAAATATTAAAAATATTTTAATTAATATTTATATATTTTTAATTAAATTTAAA
>JBBYHO010000021.1:7934401-7962505 GCA_038382025.1 Adansonia gregorii
GTTCAAACAAATAAAAATAAATATTTGAGTGCTCAAATAATTGCAACAAAATAATAAAAATTTATATGATTATTTAATTTTAGTTTAATTCCGGGTTTTTTTTATACTTACGCCTATTAATTTTTTTTTTTTGAAAGAGAAATTCCGCTTTAATTATTTGATTTATTTTTTTACTAATTTATTGTATGGTGTTGCAATTTTTAGGGTCATACAACAATGCACAAGTAATGATCCTTCGAAGAGGCCACCCTTTTTTAGTGTCATTGGAACTTTAGAGGATGTTTCAAAGAGTATGGGAAGAGTGTGCATTGGACAATATTGTGCCTAAATAAATGCTGAATTATTGCTTAAACAAACAAACACCAATTACTTTATCTTTTAGTGTACATATATTATTCACATTTTACATTTTACAAGCCAACTTTTTTTTTGAACATTTTAATTATTATTTAAAATTTTTTATATATCATTTTTATAGATGAAGTTGAATTTTTTTAACTTTTACGATTCGAATTAAAAAGTTCAAGATGAGTACTCTCTTCATCCTACTTTATTAAAGTTTTCGATAGCACAATCGAAACAATAAAAGATTTTTCTTCTCACAAAAATCAAGAAAAATTTTAAAAATTCAAAGGGTCACACTGAGATGAATATTTTATTATTACCATAGGCGCAAATGAGTGCATATGTGCGACTGAGATATCTTAATAAATTGATATAATTGAATTATAACTCGATCAATTAGATTATGCTTAAATCAGTTAGATTATGCTTAGATATGTTTATGGACCAAGTTATTATTTGAAAAAATTTTGAAATTCAAGCTCAACTCCAATTCAATTTGTTCCTAATCCATGAGTCCAAATCATCGTTTAAAAATAACAAAATATGATAAAATTATTTTATATTAATATTTATATTTTTAATAATTAAAAATAAAAAATATAACTTAATTCAATAATAGTGATCCAAATTGAATCAAATCTATAAAATATTATAATTAATCAGATAGATTACTTAACCTTTGAATAATTCTCTTCAAAATTCAAAAAAATTGCTATATGAAATTTGATCTTGCAAGTTAGCCCTTTGACATGATTATTCTGATTTTTTAATATTAAAAATTATTTTTATATTTTAATTATATTTCAATTAAAATAAAAAAGAAAACCCGGATCTGATCGGATGAAACCCGAATTTCAAAACAAAACGAAAAAAAAAAGTGCCGGGTTATAGGCAGGCTATTGGATAGTTCCATTTAGTCGTCGCCGTAACCAAACATGGCAAAACATCAATGTCCCTTTTTGTTTCATGACTAAGGAGAGCGAAGCCATAAATGGAGAAGATAGAGGATCAGCAGCAGCGCCAGCAAGAAGAAGAGCAAGTGGTGAGGCCATAGGAAGTATCAGACGAAGACGGCAGAAAGATCGATTACGATAAGCTAATTGATAAATGCCAAAGGCTCGATCAGTCCTTTGTCGACCGCGTCCAACGCCTCACTTCTCGTCCGCCTCACGTCTTCCCCCGCCATAGCGTCTTCTTTTCCCACCAGGATTTCAATGATATTTTGGATGCCTACGATCGAGGGGAGAGGTTTTATTTCTATACCGGTCGAGGACCTTCTTCTGAAGCTTTGCATTTGGGCCACTTGATTCCTTTTATGTCTTCAAGGTCCCTCTTGTTATACAACTGACTGATGATGAGAAGTGCATGTGGAAAAATCTTTCCGATGAGGAGAGCCAAAGTCTTGCCCGTGAGAATGCTAAATACATTATCGCTTGTGGTTTTGACATATCAAAGACATTCATATTCTCGGACTTTGATTATGTTGGAGTTTAAGAAAAGACCAGAGGATTTGTTAAGCATTTCTTTTTAAGTGTTTTTTGGACTGGCCTTGGGAGGCAATTATATACATATATATATATATATTGTTTTAATTTGCAGTGCCTTCTATAAAAATATGGTCAAGGTTGCGAAGTGTGTCAGATACAACAAGGTGCTTAGTAACCTCCTCTCTCTCTTTTGTATTTTTTTTTTTTGGGTGAGTGGAGGAGCCTTTAACCTCATTGTTTGAGTAAACGATAGTCCTTTCTGGTGATATTTAGGTTGTTGGCGTATTTGGATTCAAGGGTGAGGATCATATTGGAAAAGTTAGCTTTCCACCTGTGCTTGGATTGCTTCAGCGTTTACTGGTTAGTGATGATTGTTGTCACAGTGATGTTACCTTTCATTTCTGTGCTATTTCAATGCTTCTTTTGCTTTGATGTGAGCTTCAGAGGTAGTTCATGATTATATATATATATATATATTAATTTGGTTATTGGCCACTTGCAAGGAAATCAAATGTGCTGCCTCAAGAAGTATGGAGCAAATAGTTGCTTTGGTTTTTTGTAACCTCTGTGTCAAAATATATGCCTGTGGTGATGGTTATGCTTATATTCTGTTGATGCAGGCTGTTCCATCATTTCCTTCGTCATTCCGTCATCTATTCTACGGCAAGAATGATCTATGTTGTCTAATTCCATGTGCAATTGACCAGGTTCAGTGCTTTGTTTAGGTTCTGCTAAGTTTTATTAAATAAAGACAGCATATTAACTATTACTATAAAATACAGTTGAGAGTATATGGTTGTGTATGTGATAACCATGGTTTCCAAATGTTAGTTCTCAGTTTTATGTATTGCTCCATGGTATCTATGCATCTCACTACTGCTCACAATAGTTTGCAAACTTCAAAAGTATGCTATAATGGCCTTTTATGCTTCCTTTCATTCGTAAAACAGTGATAATTGGTGCAATTTTGGATGTTGGGTCTTCTGGCCTTGTTACTATGCAACTCAAAGGAAACCTTAAGTCAAAGTAATTCTAAAATTTATCAAAATTCATTATTTAATTGCTTGTCTACAATTGGTAAAAACTGATGATTACCTCGGTTGTTTTGAATGATTATGCTTCACTCCTGTCCTTTGGGATTTTTCTTTGTAGCTCTGTTTTGTATGCAGGTCTATTTTCAAAATTTTTTTATTGTTGATATGCGCAGGATCCATATTTCAGAATGACTCCGGATGTTGCTCCTCGGATAGGGTATCACGAGCCTGCATTAATTGAATCATTGTTCTTCCCTGCTCTCCAGGTATTCTTAGTAGGCATAGAAACATTATTAGGATAATACTATACAGGTAAATTGATCATAAGCTTGCCGTTGCTGGAAAAAGATATACCATTGACAATGGGGTTATCTCCTGTAACATAAAGTTTACACTTTACACAGTATAGCCCGTGACCATGCAAAAAAGGTCTTTTACATATATGTGGCCAAAGCCTAATAATATACCCTTCTGTTTTGGTTTGAATTGCTTTAGTTTATGCCTTTTTTTTTCTTTTTGTCATTTATAGTTCATGAAAGTTCAATGGTTTGTTCGGTTAACGTTCAATTTAAAATAAGGAAGTATTTACCGTAGCTTCGTTTTATATGCATTCATGAAGCAATCATGGACTTCTTGTTTTACTCTGAGTTCCTTCATTTGATTACTTTTTTCCTTTTATACGTATTCAAAAAGTGCATATTCTCTGCATTGTGGCATTGCATTAGCTGTAAAAATTTTATGTTTCAAATTCTGTGAACGTTTGGTAGATGTTCATTTTAAAATACGCTACATTTGCCTTTATAGATTCATATTCTTGTAATCATTCTCTAGTGGAAACATTAGACACAATTTTTTTCTTTACACTTGCATTATTGCGGGGAGAGATGGGGTTGTCAGCTAGTTATCCAAATTCCACAATTTACGTGACTGATTCTGCAAAGAACATCAAATACATGGTCTGTTAATGAAATTCCCCATCATTCTGCTTGACTACTTTCTAAGTTTCTGGGCACCAATGATATATGTTTGACCGTCTTCATTTTGCTAGTGTAACAGGTAGAGTTTCAACTTTGTTGTGGTGAGGAGTTTACTTAATTCTCATTAAGTAGATGCATCTTGACCCTTGAGCCTCATGGATATATCACAAGACTTTCTATGTCATGATTCGTTTGCAGTATTTAGTCATGTTTTACACTCTAAAAATTGGTAGAATTTTGTGCATTCTATTCTTAAGCACTTGTCAGAAGATTTTTAATCCAATTGCTCTTGGTCTCATGTATTGCTTTGAGATTAGCATTTTGGATCTATAAATCTTCTAGCTTGGATCCCGTTCAGAATGTCGGATCCCATTTTCTTGTGCTTGTTTCTTGGTTTAGTTTTGCTGCATTATTGCAAATTCTGCACCCCACTTATCGATTTCCGTTTTCTTGATCCATTTCCCAGCATTTTTAAGTGATGTTAGGTCTTTGGTCCCATTTGATAAGTGATAACTGTATGGCGAGAACATGTTGCATGTATTTTATAGCTGCAGCAGTCATTATTAGGAAAGCTTACAGCGAAGAGAGACCAAATAGATTACTATTAATTACTTGCTCTGAGTAATCTCTCTGCATTCTGTAATTTGCATTTGTCTTTTAGGTAAACAAACATGCATCCACCGGTGGGCAAGAATCCATAGAAAAACACAGACAATATGAAGCAAATCTTGAGGCATTGAATTTGTTGTTCCTTTTCTTTTTAACATATCAGACGAATTTTCTTGCCAGTTTGGCTTAGCTCTTAAGAAGTAGATATATTATCAGTGAGGTTTCTCTTTATAATGTTATTACCATTCTAGCATGGTGATTTGACTTCCACATTAGATGCATTAGCTGCCTAGAAAATGCAGACAGGCACACATATTGACCCAAATGCTCATGCATGCATGCAAACACACATTAAGCTGTTGATATTCTGGTTTCCTTCTTTCTAGTGGGTTAGGATTAGTGGATTTTTGCATTCGTGTATGTGTGTGGGGGAGAGAGATTTATGCATCTGTTAGGATGCTGATTTCGGGTTTAGCTTTGCAGAAGATATTAGCATTTTAGTCCTTCGTTGAATGTTCTTTTCTTCTTTGGTTGTAGCTAGGATGTAACTGAAATACTGAATGCTAAAATGTTTATTTTGTTTGGTTGGGTTTCAGGTAGATATACCAATCAAATATCTTAACTTTTTCCTTAAGGATGATGCTGAACTTGAGCACATGAAGAAGGTAAGCTTGCTGCCTTCCGTGGTTTCATCCAGTGCGATCGTTGCTTTAATTTTCAGGTTCTTTCTTTTTGTTTCGTTCTTTTTTCCTGCGTTACATTCACTACACTTGCAACAAAATTGAATACCGTGTTTCTAGCAGGGACAATAAAATTGAGGCAAGATATGCAATTGCAACTTGACCTAGGAGTTCAAATAAAATGTTAGACCACATTAATTCCATGCAAAGCAATAAACATATCAATAAACAATGCAAAGGAAAGGAACTAAAATTTTCTTGGCACCAAAATAGAGAATCAAGGGATGTAAGATAACTCCATAGATACAAAACCCACAAATAACTCTGGTTACATTCTTCCAATAAGCTCTTGATCCAAAATTAGATGGTCAGTTAGTCATATATACATCATGGACATTAAAATGAAGCTCAGCAGCTAAAAGCACAAGCAATAGGCACTAGGCAGATAAATCTGAAGAGCAGGAATGTACGCTTACCCATGAAAACTGAGCATTACGGAACTTGTTATTAACCCCAGCTAGATGGGAATCTAGAGGAGTCAGCTTTAACAACCTAGGAGCAGCAATCATGTTACCCATTTGCCCACAAAAACCTGTCTTTGTCTTACTATCCTTATCAGTGAAAAGGGTGCAGATAAGAATCAAATAGGTATCAGTTGTGCCCAATATCAACTTGCCGTCAAAAGTAACATCAACATGAGTGATAGGCAACCCAAGGCCAGGAAAAGCTGTTTTTGCCTGTCTCATAGATTTGGCTGAATACAACCTAATCTTCCCATCAAGGGACCCAACAACAATAGAGCCATCCCCCGTGGTTGCAAAGCACTGGAAGTTAGTCCCTCTTGAAAATTGATGCCCTTGTGCCCAATTCAGAACAGGGGTATTGGTAGCAAGATTCTGAACCATCCCATTCCGGTCTCGCATATCCCACCTGCAAAGCCTATTATCATCCAATCCTAAAAAATAATTTAATTTTGCCCCCATCTTTGCTGCTTTTCATGCATTAAAATTGCATGTTTTATATTTTTGTGAAGGAAAAAAAAAATACTTGATTCATTCTATCCCTCATCATTTGCAAGGAGTATGGTTCGGGACGCATGGTTACAGGTGAGGTGAAAAAGCGACTTACAGAAGTCTTAACCGAACTAGTTGAAAGACATCAAAGGGCTCGAGCAGCAGTAACGGACGAGGTAAGGTTCTTGAACTGCTTAGTAAGGGATTACTCCGTTGATACATGGATCTTATAATCCCAAGTATTTGAATCATCAACATCAAGAACTGATGGTGAACTCTTTTGTTTATCTTATTTACCAGATGTTGGATGCATTTATGGCTGTGACCTGTGAGGCCCCTTCCCAATATGTTTGATTGAATACCATACAGGTAAACAAATTTTGTGAGGTTTCAAAATTAATGTGGAAGAAAACAATTTTGGGGTTAGATTTGTATTCCCATGCTCTCTCTCTCTCTCTCTCTCTATATATATATATATATATATATATATTCTGTAAATACTGAAATCAGTTTTAAGGAAAGTGTATTATTTCTGCTGCAATTGCAGGGTTGAAATTAAATTTCTCGACAGGGAATTCAACTTTAGAGATGTAATGAAGGGAGAGTAATTTAATTGATTTAATGGGTGCAAAATATTGTATGTTGGACGGTAGAAATTTTATTCTGATTTTGATTTCAGTTGCCACCGCAAATTTCACATTTTAAGACCAAGGATTTTCAATTATGGACGCCCATCGTACACCAATGAAGAATTATTTTTTTATATATTTTTTTAAAAAAAATTTAAATATTTAATACCTTTCTTATGTAAATATCAAACATATATATTTAATTTTTTTATAAAAATTTTATGCATTTAAAAGATTTTTAAAAAATTATATTCTCATATGACGAAAATACTTTGTACATAAAAATTAAATACGAATATTTAATAAGAAAATAAAAAATCAAAACAAAATAATTTAACTCTTTACTTTTACTAAAATAAAAAGAAGAAAAAAATCATTAATTATATGTATATTTTAAAATATCATTTTCCATCAATATCGCAAGGCGAATCAATCCATAATTCTGTAACTTGTCGGTGCAATATAACCAGACATCGGTCAGTATCAAAAAAAAAAACCACGTAATAATTAATAATCAACACTAAAAAAAAAATAATAACTAGAGTTCGATTCACAACCAAAATCTCTGCTCATTACTCTGAACTCGTAAGAACAATTGTGAGCAAAACATAGATATTACAAATGACAAAAAGAAGAAAAAGAAAAGCACCAAATATAGCTTGATATGCAAAATTATATGATGTTATTTTTTCATCAAATTCATTCTACCATGGTATCCACTGAAGCTTCACTGGCAGGCTTAGAAACCTTGTTTTTTCCTGTAAAGCAATGAGTGAAATAAGTTCCGATGATTGGTTCAGTAGAAAAAATAACTAAAACTTGAAACTATAATCTTAAAGCAAAGAACTATGCACTAGCAGCAGCGGCCTACTTTAAACGGATTCTTGTCTGACACATCCAGATGTAAATATAGGGTATGATCCTCCAAATATATGAAAAACATAGAAAAAATTCAGTATACCCATGTTGGACACATGCCCATATTCGACACTCACTCCTAAGTTGGGTAATATAAGCAGGGACAATGCTGCATTTCAGAGGATATCAAACTAACCTTTTCGCTTTACACGTTTGAGCTTCAAATTCTTCTTCATGTGGAATTTTGTTGGCACTTTGTTGGCATTTTGGGATGTATCTGCATCTTGAGATGTACCTGTATTTAGGAACAGATTAAAATGCAAAGCAAAGGTAATCAATCTAAAAAACCAATAAGCTTCTTTCTAAACAGGAAAATCCAGCATCATATATAGTTTGATGTTAAAGCTCTGAAACCCTTAATAGACTGGCAGTGAAATTTTGCTACCCTCGTACTCGCATCTCGGTTTTCTCTAAGTTAATTGAGATTCATTAATGATAAGTTGACAGCATACTAGATTGAAGAAAGGAAAGTCATAAAGATTAGTTCTGGAAGAAAGGTACAAAAACGGCGCATAAATATACCCTCTTTGGTACAATTACATAAAAATCGGCAAGGAAATGAATACCTGCTAAGCTGACTCGATTAAAGTATCATATACACTCTATAACCAATTCTCAGAAAGATTATGGTTTGATTTGGTATGTGTACATAATATATATATATATATATTCATATTCACCATAGTTTAGACTTTTGGCCTTAAAAATAGAAAATAAGCAAGGTTTATCTTTTTCTTTTTTCAATGCATTTAATAACTTATTTATTAGAAAATTTTTAACAAAAAGCATTGAATGAAGTAGGTCAATTTTATTATTTTTTTTAAATTTCTACATTTGAACTAAATTACTACCTTTAATTTTATCTAGAATTATCTAGAATAATATAAATATTACATGCACAAGCTTAAAATTGTGAAATTATAATTTTCAAAATTCAAACTTCACATTCATCAAACAATATAATTATAGTCAGTACTTAATTTTCAGTAATATACCAAATAGTTTTTATAATACAAATTTAGTGCTCATAAATTCATTATTTAATTTTTTTAGCACTTAACTTTTCAGTTTATCAAGCAACAACTAATAAAAGAGTAATTACAGGTTTTGAACTATAAAATAGGAATGAAATCAACCATTAAAATGAAAAAATAAAAAAGAAACTCCAAATAAACGAGTCAGTAAAAATACCTTCAGCAGCCACCATTTCTACATCTTCCATGGTCACCAAACCCTTTTCTATAACCTCCTTTTGCTCCTATCATTCATTAAACAAAACCCCACATAATTATTTACAAGGAAGAAACCCAAAGAGTCCACTAAAACAAAGAACCAATCAAATACAGAAAGAAAAGAGAATTTTCCACGGAAGAAATTAAATATACAATCATTACCCTGTGCCATTTCTTGAGAAGCTTGCGTTTGCGTTTGCCAGAAACGGAAAGCGATTGGGATTTGATCTTAAGCTTCCTAGTTGCTGGCTCTCCATGGATTGCTCGCTTTCTCTCCGCTCTTTGCGCTCTCTTCTGCCTCCGAACCACGTTGAAACACTTCGCCATTGTTTTTCTTAATTCCTTCCTCTTCCTTTATTTCTGTCCACTAAAACCCTAAATTTCGGTTTCTTTTTCCTTCATCGTTAAAAGAGTTTAATCCTTGTTTTGAAAGGATTGTAGTACCTTAAGTTAGGCCCAGTCCAGTTTATCTATTTGTTAAATTCCTTGGTTTAGGCTCATAGGCCCAGCCCTTCCGATTTGTATAGAATCTTGCGAGGAGACTCCCATCAGCAGCAATAAAGACTAATACCAACTGATAACAAAAATTAGAACACTACAATGTTAATATCGTAAGGAAACTTCTCAAAATTAATACCTAATGATCGGTATCAGTAACATTCGATCTAGAAGACCTCATTCCCATTTTTTAATTGAATCCTTTGCCGGAGTGGATTCCCCTTTTTTGATTGAATCTTATGCTAAAGAGGCTTATTAGATCTCTTCAATGGTCCACTTATCCATCAGACTTAACTTACATTGAATCAGATTTAGAGAAACATTTTTCAATTTAAATTAATCTGGACTCAGCCCAATTGATTTTTATTAATATAAATAATTTTATTTAAATTTAATTATAAAAATATAAAAATAATTTTTTAAAATATTTTTAGACAATTTTGCAAGCTTCCACATCTAAGCTTGGATAAAAGAATGCAAAAAAATTACAAACTACAGTCTAACCTGATTTATGGACAAATCTAACATAGTGTTCCTTCATTTTTCGACCTCCATTCACGCTCCAGAATATAAACAAAAAACATCGATCCAGATTAAAATTCAACCAATATAATTAGGGAAATTTGCCCTGGCCACGGAACAATATCAGGTGATGACCTGAACTTATTGGCAACATCCAAGTTGGATTCAATTCATCAAACATCAAGTTCATAGTTTGCAGTTTCTTGCACTATAAAGATGCACAAAAGTTTTATCCATCGACAAGATCTACATTATTCATCAAAAACAGAGTCCAATATTCAGAGCTTGCAAAGTCAAAAGATGGGTTTCTGAGATTTTACTCAGCTTTGGTGGGCTGCCATGATTGGTACCTTGTCCAGTCTCTCTGACCAGGATTAAGTGCATGTCCTTTAGAATGGTAGATAAACTCACTACCCTTACCAGATAAGTTTTCCTTGTGCTCAACCCCATACCTCTTTGGTTTTAGCATCAAAAGCTGAAAAAAATTTTCAAAAAATAACTTTTATGCACATATTCCTCGTTATGCATTACAATGTAGTCAAAACCGAACTTGCCTCATCACCAGTGTGATCAGTTATGCAGTGTAGCCAACCATGCCATTCTGGTGGTACCTGAGAAGCATCATAGCGATCCTTTTTTGCATATTCAACCCACCTATGTCTTCCTATAAATGACGTAAAAGTGTCCATCGGTAATAAATATAAATAGAGACAATGACCTCCTCTTAAGTACATTGATAGAGAGTGTTTACTGCTTGCATATAGTTGATCGTTTCACGTATTAGTAAATAGATCCATATGCAAGTATGCAAGACAAGGAAATATGAAAATCAATAATCTCAAGAATAAAGCTGAAGCTATGAAGCATGAACACTTTGGTCAGGGAAGTATCCAAGAGTCAGATAGCTCCCAGAGGGTAGAATATGTGAGAACACGTCAAAAATAAAAATAAAATCGAACATGGTCAAAACATGTTCAAGACATGGCTGAACACGTCTAGACACACGATTAAGGTTTTTTTTCTTTTTTTTCTTTTTTTGCAGTTTTTTTTCCAAATATGAAATCAACAATAAGCAATTTAGTTCTAATGGATTTTTTAAAGCTCAAGATTTAAAATTCAAAAATAATTTTAAAAAATTGAAAAACTCTTTACATGTTAAAATTTTATTGAAAAGCATCAAGCTTATATTTTTATTCTATATTATTATATAAAAATAGGCGTCCTACCATACCCATATCTTAATTTTTTAAAAATCGTGTACATATCGTGTCATATCTGTATTGCATGTCTGTGCTTCCAAGAGCTGAAGGGACAATCTTGTTAATTATTTGAAGATATTCAAGTATTTAAAGCTCAACTGTGCAGAATTAAATCATCCAATTTTCCTTCTAGCAATTACTTTCAGAACATAATTCTTTTTCACCACTCACATATAACTGGTAATATATATATGTGCGTGCGTGTGTGTGTGTGTGTGTGTGTGTGTATGAGAGAGAGAGAGAGAGAGAGAGAGAGAGAGAGAGAAAAAATCTCACCAACTTGTGTACCACCAAGTTTCTCATCATACTTATTGCAAAATTTATCAACACCCACAAGTGTTGCCCCTATGCTATGGATTTTGGTTTGCCTGGATCAATATCAAAGATGCAATAGATAATAATTATTAGTATATGCAAAATAACTTCAGAACAAATGGATCATTTAGATATAATAAAAAGATATATGGAACTCCCAAGGTTGAAGAACTGGAAGAATAAAATAAAACAAAAATCCTTACATCCTAAAAAGAAATCAAACTAGAAAAAATAGTAACAATAGGAATATCAAAAATATAATGCAGCTACTCTGTAGAAAAAGATGTGTGTCACGACCGTATAAGTGAATGAAAGCCCCCATATAGATTATCCCCATAATTAGAAACGACGTGGCAACATAAGCAAGTCAAATCTCAAATAGTAAGTGAACTTGACCTTCATGACAACGACAATCACATCTTTTGAAAAAAGGACTGCAAATATCACTCTACTCTAGTTTGACAAGTTTCCTGGAATCAATAGAAGATAACTACACCAGATAGCTTTCCCTCACAGTTATAAGAGGTTTTTCACTGCATACTTATTAGCCACCATAAAGGGTAAAGAAAGCAATTGTCATACAGAACTCACTATATGGGTATTACCGTATAATAAATACACAAACATATAGCAAAATGTCTGTGCAAAGAGATATTTTAAGGGTTCTAGCTAAGAATGATGTAGCTTGAGGAAAAGAAACCTAATTAACTAAATAAAATTGCGTAAGCCATTCATGCCCCACTTGGTTACAATCACAAGCAATGCTTCTTGAATTTCCATTGCAGCAAACAAACATGTCTTATAAGAGCAGCAAGTGAAAGAGATTAATTATAATTCTATGAGCTGTCTCATGAAAATGTCAAGCATATTTCAAGAATTCATTCTGAAGAAGATGTCCCTAGACAGCAAAAAGTGAGACAGAGGTTGATGTGAAGAATGACGAACTAGCCAATGAAACTGCAACAAAAGAAGAATGCTGCTAGTTTAGCAGATTAACATGCCAATACAGATACAGCCAACATAAATGTATGTATGCAAAAGCAACCTCAGATAGTCAATTTCAATGAAAGACCACTAAAGCAAGATGTCTAGAAATACAGCATGTCAAACTCATAGAAGAGCTAACGAGTTTCTGCTCATGTCTTTGTGGTGGGGGAATCCAAATTGATCTTATTTCTCGAGGCTTTATGGGATGGATGAAAACATCAAGTCCTTACATCTCAACTCATATCAAGTATAGAAAATGTTATAGCTGACACTGGAAAGCACTGCAAACATTTTTTGTTATCATTCTCAGTAGGTTCAAAAATGCCAAGGGACAATGCCAGGTTAAGATTGTGGACCTGATTGTATTTAAACATAACCGATAAAACAGTGAACCATAGTTCATAGGCAGCAAAAATCATGGCAAGTTTCTCTCATGCCAATGCAAAAAAATTCATTAGAAAACTGCCCACACCACTCATAGCCTAACTTGAATTCAAGCTACATTCAAAACTTCTTCAGAACCAAGAAGTGCAAGATTCATTTCATCCCATCATATGTGATGCAAGTAACACAGATCAGACCAAAGGGAGCTGGGGTTCAAATCCTAACGTTTGCAAACAATTAAGGGCTTAAAAGAAGATTATTGCACATGGTTTATCAGCGAATTCAGTTTCCAAGTACAAAATCTTTTCCCCCTTTTCCCTTTCCCTGCAGCAACTGAATGTCTCTTTAAGTTGTAGATCTAGAATCTCTGAATAAGAAACATTACATAGAAGCTGGATAACATTCCTGGCTCCATGCTTTTTCTCCCCAAATCAAGCAAATTTCTGGTCAGTTTCTAGTCCTTCTTGGTTAACTTAAACTTTAAAGGATTTTTAAATTTCAGTTTTTCTATTATTCAAGTCTCGTGAAAATAAAATAAAAATAATCGGATTGCTAAATCGAATTGATACTCTGGCTACATATTAATTATTCTAATTAAAAATATATTAAAATTTCAATTTCAATTACCTCCTAAAGCTATTTTTTTTTAAAATTAAACGAGAAACTAAAAAAAAACAAAGAATATCAATTTTTCAAGTAACAAAAGAGCTAGAGATTATTAAGAAAGAGAATTTGACTTACAGAAGGTTTCCATCGAAGATGCATCTTCTGAAGGAAAAGAAAGGAATAATCAGTAGATATGAAGAATTATTTACATAAAAAAATGTAAAAAAAGGGTTATTCATCTTTTTAATCGAAGAATTAATAGACGTTTAAAGAAATCCAAATCAAAAGGAAGGAAGAGAGTGAATTACGAACGTGAAGCCTTCTTCCTTGAGCTCCCTTACGAAACTGCGGAGACCTCTCTCCCGGATCGCCTGCAACGCGCTTTTCAACAACGTCGTCGCCATTTCCACCCCTCTCGCTCGCTCAATCGCTCAGTGCCTGCCTCCTCACTTTTCACTTTCCCGTCTTTCGAATCTCCTAGAAGATGGTTTAATTACTATTATTATTATTTAATTTTTTAAAGGACTTCAGGTTTAAAGGATAAAAATTTTTTTAAAAACGTTTTTTTCGAATACAAACAGACCGAGACCGGTATATTTATTTATTTATTTATATGTTTTTGGTAATATAAATTGAACTTTTTAAAATATTTATTAATATTAATTTTAAAAAGATTTTTTTTATTTTTTTTATCTCGTGAAGTATGACAGACAAAAAAAAAATTCCATAAACACAAATTTTGATTTGAACTGTTGTATTCAATTTGGTTTTATTTTGATAATAATTAAATATATTTTATTTTACTCAATTTTCAGTTCAAAAAAATCACAATCATTCAAACTAAATTTAAATTATATTTTTAATTAATTTTAAGTTTTATAAAATAGAATAAATATTTTAGTAAAAAGACAACTTAAACATACTATGATATTTTTTAAAATTAAAAAAAAACTGATGAGTATTTATTCGGTTATATTGTGATAGCCAATTCAATTTGATTCAGTTATTTAAAAAATTAAAATATTATATATTTATCGTAATTTGTTTAAAATCAAATAAAAATGTTTTCACCCATAAATGAGAGAGTGGAATCTGATAACTGAAATTATCCCTTTATTTTTTTGAATGTATGTTAACTATCAAAAAGTACCCTCTCAAATTATTATAAATGCTTGAAATATCCTTCAAATGAACTTGCAAATTCAAAAATAACCCAAAAACAGTTTAAAAAATATCTTTTATGTCCTAAATAAAATTAGGACTTTTTGACAAAATAAATCTTTTTATACACAAATTTACATGTTTCATCAAATGACATTTAATGGTACAGTTAACTGACCCAAAAGAACATAATCTTTATGGTTCTTAATTCTTATCAAGTAAGATCAGTAAATTACTTTTTAAAATTTAAATGATACGAGATTCAAAGTTTAGGAATCAAGATCTAATTTTTTCAATGAATAAAAAAACAAAACAAAAACAAAACAAAACAAAAAGGGAAACACGACTCCAATGTGTTTGGTTAAGCCCATACGAAGGAGCCGAGCCGAGTTTAGTCCTGATCTAAATTTGACAAATTTTATCATAATCATCCTTAAGAAATTATAAATTTATATAAATTTTAACATATTAATGATTTATACTGCATAATTTTTAATATATTTATATATTCATATTATATTATATTTTTTATTTTAATTATTTTTTCGTATCATATTCGTATCTTAAATTGTAATGCCATGTCCTTTTCGAAGTTTTATATAATCTGATCATTTAAAAATACCGAACCTATGCTTCTTAACCTCATACTATTGACCCATTCCCAAGTTTCGAGATAACACTCTTGCGCACTTCGCTTCTTAATATTAACCCTAAAACCAAGCCACAAGAACCATGTTTGGCCTAACTTCTGTTCTAATATTTCCTTTTATATATATATATATATATTCGAGACTGCCAAAGATTAAACCCGAAAATTAAGAGTTTGACAATCTATTAACAAATCATAGAATTAAGAATTCAGCAATGTACATTTAGAGCAACTTCATCTTACGCTATTAGGCAAAAGCAGAATGGGCAATTTTCTTCCTTTCTCCCCTTTTTTTTTTTAAAGAAAATCACATGAATATCATACAATACAAGATAAGCTCCTTCATGTGTATATATCGTACACGTAGAAATCATCAAAACACCTCTCCTTCATGTGTATATATCGTACACGTAGAAATCATCAAAACACCTCTCCTTCCCTCCAACAAAGTTTAGGTATGCAAAACAATGCCTAGGAATCGGCAAAACGATGCCTACCGAGTGCAACTTGTATATTTTGATTGCTTGTAACACAACTATTAAATTAGTATGCGAAGGTCGAATCCTTCAACAACTCTCGCATTGCTAACCTCGACACGATCTTTTTATCAAAATTTCTCATGTTACCTTCTGCACCAATTGTTTGAGTCTTGGTTTTCAAAGATTTCTATGGATAGGGGAAATATCACGTGCACCTTGTGATGTAACTGGCTGCTCTCTTATGCGAGATAAAAGGACGGAGACTTGCTCGGTAGCAATATCCAGCCTCTCCTTTGACTTGGCGGACTCCGCCACAAGGGTTGACACCATGCTCTGCAACAACTGAATCTTCTCCGTATGATCACTTGAAGAATTGTGCAGAAGCTTTGTGGGTGATGCATTGATCCTTCTCCAGCGTACAGGAAGATATCTGTCTGGAATCTGAAAGCAATTTCCTGTTGAGAGAACTCGAAGGGCATGCCGACAAAGAATTCCAGAGAACTCAAAATGATGGCAGCTGCAACTTATGATGCCTTCTCGAGGAACCCAATACACTTTTCGGCCTCCCTCGAGTTTTGTATGATGTCTTACAAGGAAGCCATCATCCATCTGAAACGATGCATAGTGAGCAGCTAAAACTAGTTGTTCTTGAAGCTTAGAGAAGGCAAAAGGAGTGAGGATAGAGGCAGCATGAGACTCCATAGGAGCTCCAGTTTTTAAGCAAATATTTTGAAGATTCTGTTGCATTGTCTGTTGTTCCGCTGCTTGATCTTTAAAATCCACGGCAACAGCAATCTGATTCATAAAGTTAAATCAACAAGGGTAGAGAAATCATACAACACAGCAGCTGATAACATAAAGAATATCACCTCTGCAAACTACAACCACATATTTTATGCATTACAAACCAAAACTAATACCAAATCAAGAAAACGAAAATACATTTCAAGATACATGCATAAGGCAGAATTTGTATAGAAGCCAAATTCCATCCCGATCAAGATGGTGGTGGTGTGGAGATGATAAGATAACAAAATTTGCTCAAGCAGTTTGAGGTTCAGGTTTGCACTTTAATGGCAGAAGCTGTCTTCCAAACTCAACACTTCTATAGACTGCAACCTGGGAAATTTGACTCGCATCACTGATAAAAGCATGGCTTAATAAACTTGTCAGGATTAGGTGCAAGGGAATCTTAACTGCTAAATCAAGTATAAGTTCAAATGTAAGGCATGTTGATCAAACCCCAGCATCTAATCTAGTCTCTGCATAACTGAAAGTAGAATTATTAACGTTTAACCATATAGATAAGCTTAACAATAAAAAAAGAATAAGTCATATATAAATTCCAAAAAGCGTTTTCCTAAAGTTCATTGCTTTTCTACACATCTTGAAAAATTCTCTACGACAAGTTTTATTCGTTGGTTAAAAACTGGGTAGACATAGAATAGAGAAAAACTTCAGCTTCAGGTTATAATGCAGACAATTTGGCTTAAGTCGAATGGCTGTCTTATTAAAGGTGGCAATCAGGCGGGTTCAGGCGTGTTCGAGCAGATTCGGGTCAGGTCATTTCAGTTTCGAGTTTTTTTTTTCAGGTTTAACTCGATTCGGGTTCAGACTTGTCCACATTCGGGTCTATTGAGGTTCAGGTCGGGTATGGGTTCGAATATGTTTTACATCGCTTTTTATTTTATGTTAAATGCAATCACTTTACATAATTTTGAATTTTAAGCCAAAGTTCGAATTTCCGGCCCAAAAAAAAAAAAATCTTAGTTCGATTCCATAAGCCTAGCCCCGGCTCAAAAATTTTTTGAATTCTAAGCTCAAGGTTGAATTTGGCTTGGCCCGCCCATTTAAGTACAAATCAGTGTTTATAATATTAAAAAGTTATTTTTATATTAATATTTATATATTTTATAATTAAATTTAAATAAAAATATATTATTTTATTAAAAAACAAAGTTTCGAGTTAAGCCTGCCTGAAACTTAAAATCTGAAACCCATACCTGATCATGCCAGGCCTATTGGGCAAGGCAAGTGTCCGACCAATGGGCAGGGTTAATTGCTAATCTAACATGTGATTTTTTTTTTCATTTTTGATATGGTATTATCTATTATGACTTCCATATTTTTTTAATTTATCCTATTATTTTGTTATATTATTATCAGACTTTAATAATCACTACTTGAAATAATAATAATAATAATAAATAAGAATAATATTCAAAGATGTATTTAAAATTTTACTACTAACATATATAAACTCTCAATATTTAATGAGTTTAAGTAATTAAATTAAAGAAAATGTGATAAATGGATAATATATTTTATTGACAATACTTTCAAAGCTCATGATAAGATTTACTTTTTGATAAATTATTATTTTATCATATATAGACTTGCTCAAGAGTTGGGCTACCCACCCGACCTAATTGGGTTCGGGCCCAAGTTCTCATATTTTTGTTTCAGACTAGCTCAGCTCGGCTTGCAAAAATGATTTTAAATTAAAATAACATATATTTTATTTAAATTTATTATAAAATATATAAGTATTAACAAAAAATATTTTTTAATGCGATGAATAGTTCTAGTTTAAACAAGCAGGTCTGAGCACATCAAATAAGAACTTGAGTTGGGATTTTAAAAAAATTCAGACCACAATCCAACTCAACTCATGAGTAAGTTTAATCATATATAAAATATAAATTAAATTTTTAATATTTAATTAAATTATTAAAAAATATTAAAATAAAATTGATAATTAAAGTTTTTGCTTTATAAAAAACTATTCAATTATAATTGCATCATATTTATTTTTAATATTAAATTTGGGTTCGGTTCAGGTTTATTTCGAGTTTTGACCATTTCGGGTTCAGGTTTTCTTGGGTTCGAGCCATTGCCTTTTTGGTCATATCAGGTTCCAGCTCAGGTTTTTTCCAGTAGGTTTTCGAGTTTAGGTTAATTTTGTCACCTCTAGTTTATATATGTTTCAAAGAGCAAAAATTTTACGACTCAGAGCATGCATATCCTCAGATTTAGGATATGTAGAGGATGAGCCCTAAAAACTCCAACTTCCCACCTCGGATGAAAGAAGCCTGGCAACTTGATAAATAAAAGTTTGTACAAGCCTCAATAAAGTAATTAAATATCAAATAATCTCATTTTCTGATATCCTCAAGCAATCAATTTCTTTCCTATGTCTTGAAAAGGGAACAACTAAAACGAAAACTCTAGATGCACTTGCTTAAGAAATCATGAACCAATAAATAATAACACACTCACAATTGTATATGAAGTATAGAGAGAGAGAGAGAGAGAGAGAGAGAGAGCGTACTTGTTCCACAAAATGTGCAAGCCGAGTCTGTGCACTTAAAAACCTTTGAATGAAAGCATTAATTGCTTTTGAATGGCCAGTTGTAGTCATTCCTGCAAAGAAATGACTTCTCAAGTACGGCAAAGCCCATAGCGAGCGCAATGTAAACAAGTTGGCAATATGCCTGTTAGTGTGTAACCCAAAAGAGTTGACCATGTCCCTCCAGCCCAATTCAAAATCCTCAATCGACTCTAAATTGTAGAGTCGATAAAACTCAGCCTTCCACTCATTGTAACGTTCCCCCAAAACAGCATTAAACCAGGATGGAAATTTTCCCACAATCATCCATATGCAAAGTGCATGTTTAGTTGTAGGCATTTCAATGGCTATGGCTTCTTTGAGACACATATTTTGGTCAGTTAATATTGTCTGTGGTGCCTTCCCATTCATGAACCCTAGGAATGCCTTTCACATAAGACAAAAAGAAAGCACACTGATTTAGCAAGCCCCCAAAACAAAACCATAAAGAAGAAAGAGGTTGGGAATTAAAAAAAAGAGAGAAGAACAGTAGCAAATTTGAGAGCCACCAAGAATATAAGGAAAAAGATAAAGTATATATATTCTAGAGGTTTGCCAATAATCTTCTGTATAAGATACACTTTCTACTAAAAATTATGTTCCTGCATTCCATCCCAATTCAACGTAAATTGACCATGTATAATTCAGGTAGGTTCATGCTCAAATTGGCCTGACATTCCAAAATCACAGTTGTGTTGTAGATAATATGAACTCAGCAACCAATTATATTATAGATTCTTTCTCCAAACAACTGACAGAAGAACCCTCGATAATAGCAAGATGATTGTAAAAGCCATCATCTTGTGTAACCTAACAGCTCTCTAACCCCTATACTGAATCATTCATTTGAATAAATTAATTCTTTCTGCCTTTGCTTTCAGCAATGTCACAAGAGCAAAGGGCACAAAATTGGCAACGATAAGCAATACAATATGCTCAACTAAGACAAGCTATATTATCTTACCTTTAAAGCCCATGACAATGACCTCGAATTTTCTTCTCGTAAAAGCACACAACCAAAAAAGCAAGGCATGCCATAATTATTCATTCCAACCCATATCCCAAGTGGCATATCAAATGCAGTCAAACGATGAGTCGTGTCAAACACCACAGCATCACCATAGATATCATATGACTGTACTGATGATGCATACGACCAGGCAATGTTGTCTAACCTGTTGTTTGAATCAAGCATATATTCAAATTTGAAGTTGGGGTCCTTCTCCTTAATGTTTCTACACATTCTTAGTAAGTCTATGCTTTCATCTTCTTGATCTAATTTCCTGAATGATTGAAGCAAATTTCTCACATCCTTCTCAGTGAACGGTAGATATCCTGGCTCCACACACTTCTCAAGTTCCATCAACCTCATCATTTGCTGTACTGAGATTCCTGTTTTCGCAAACATAAGGATTCGGTTCTTATCTGCATCTGATATGGTTCGATATGCAGGAAGGAATCGAACCTGATTCGGTTCCAAAAGTTCATGATTGTGGTGGCTCACAAAACCGGTAACACGCCATTCTGCTGCTCCTAAGTCTGTTACCTTGCTTATCCGCAAGTATGCTTGACATCCACATCGGGACGATTTTCTGTTTCTTTGTGGTTTATTGTCATTTGAGGTTTTGACAGGTGTATTCCCAGCACGGTGACATACAAAGTAACGTCTTGTAAGTCCTTTTCCAACCCCATCCTTTCCTTCTGTGCGATGACGACGGATTGAAAAGCCACATCGCCTTGCAAATTCACTATAAAATTCATAAGCCGCATCATGACTAGCAAATCTTTGCCCAATATATGGTATGGCATCATTAGTGGTTTCCAGAGAAAGCCGGGTTTCATCAGGCGATTCCTCTGTGCTACTTGTTTCACCTAATGATAAGGACCGTTGATCTGAAGGATCATCATAAACGACCAACATCTGTCCAGCATCTTCAGACATCATTTTCTTCTGATTAACCCAATCTAGTAGCTAAGATCAGGTGTCCAGCACAGCAAAAGAGAATGAAAATCAGTTAACCAATGTGTATGCAAGTGTTTGTGTGTGTGTGTGTGTGTATAATTAAATAATACATCAAAACATAATGATATAAAGAAACTGCAATAATCAAAGAATGTTGCCAAAAAGAGATCACAATTCAACGTCATTAAAATCCCAAATCAAGCATGAACTGAAATCATTTAATTCCTCAATTTCCAAAATGCAAGCATTAACACTTCACAACACAAATATTCGCGAGAGTCAATCAACACTGACCTTATCGAATTAATCCATCTCATCTAAAATTCCATCTTCGTGAACTATAAAGAAATATATATTCAGCTGACAACCCATGTACAAATAAATTCAGAATTCATAAAAGATTTAATTAATTTAAACCGTTAAAAAAAGAAAAAAAAAAACTAGAAGTTTGTTTAAAAAAATTATAATAAGAAACATTGAACATAATCTTTAATGGCATCACAAGATTCACTCAAGAATTTCAAGATATACCTAAAATCAATATTATAGAGTTCAATAAGCTATCAATTGAAATTCATGTAAAAGGAAGAAACAAACATTTCTAGAGATAGAGATTGGAGTAATAAAATATGGGTCATTCAAAATTAACTTAAAATTTGAGAAGAAAAAAAAAGTCTACCTATTTGACCGAGAGAGGTGTGGGTTCGCTGGAGTTGAAACGAGGAGGAAGAAGCTGATAAATAAGAAAATATATATATATATATATAATACTAATACTAAAATAGGGAAAGAACAAGACGAGAGAGGAAATGAAAGGAAACGGAAGGAAATTGGGAAAGAAAACGTTAAAATGAGAAAAAATGCTGCAGTGGAGAGGCAAAGAGAAAGAAAGGCGTTTGGCTGAAGCCTGCGAGGAGGGTTGAGGTAACAAAACAATCGGAAAATGCCGAACGGATAAACAAGTGAAAGAAACGGTGTCGCTGCCTGGTTGGGTTTGTATGTTTTTTTATTGAAGCCTATCCGATCTGATCTAATTATTAATTAAAATTATATTATTATTTAATTTTAATTATAAAAATATATAAATATTAATTAAAATAATTTTTAATATTTTATTATTTTTTACAGTAATTAAGGTTTTAGACCAAGTTAAGTCGAGCCAAATTTTATACTGAATTTAAATTTTGAGTTTTTTTCGATTTAAGTCTACCTCTAATGTAATTCATAACTAATTTGTTGTCGGTGCGATGAATGAGTTGGCTTTATTTATTTAATTATATCATATATATTTTAATTTATGTTCATATGTTATAATTTTATTTTTAAATTATTAATTTATATATATAAAAGAAAGATAAAATTATGAATTTATTAAACTTTTACCTTTGTGTTTAAGAATTTTGGATATAATTTATTTATTGAATGATAAAAGTATTTTATATATTAAGTAATAGTTGAAACAAAATTTTAAAATTTATATTAATAAAATATTATTCATTATTTCAAAGGTTATTCTTAACTTTTTTATTTTAAATAAATTACTTGATAGATTTCATGCAATATTTTAGTGAGGGCTACCCATTCAAAATTTTCATTGATTCAATAATAAGTATTTATCTTCCAATATTTTATTATATTGAAGAGTTTATTTTATTTAAATATGTAGCCAATAAAATAATTATTTTAGGAGATGATTGATTTTATTAAAAATAAAGATAATTTATTATTTATTCCTTTAATTAGAGTATATATTTATTAAAGGAAAGAATTAAAAAAATATATTCATAATTTTTTAAAAGGTATACAAATACTGTTTGATTTAATGAAATAAGATATAATTTTTTAGAATAATTATTTTTATTTTAAATGGATAATTATACATATTAAATTTTAAAATTTTAATATCCAAGCATTTAATTTAGTTAAATAGTTTACGTTTTTCCTTTATTGAATAAATAGAATTCAAAATCCTCTTCTCAAATTTTAAATTTTAGATAAAAAAATTTGAACTTTTAATCACTAACTAATTAAAATTCAAAGTATTATTATATATATGACTCTTTTTTATATTTATAATATAATATATATATTAAAATCATATATGATACTACTTTTTTAAAATATATACTTTCGATATATTGGATATACTAAAATTATACTTACGAATAAATGATGATTTTTTTTAGTATTAAATTAAAAATTATTAATAGAGCAGATGGAGTAGATGAAATGATGATGAATGTATTCCATGCATGCAAATCTGGAGTTTTTAACATTCATACAAGATTTATACAAAATTTGACATGATAAATTGATAATCCCACCCCATAATCATAGTACTATTTGGAGGCCCCCTTTTCATTTCCACTGGATCGGCTTTTAGGAGTACCCCGAAAAAAAAAAAATATTTTCTCTCTTCAATCATTTTGGATTAAGAAAATGTAAAACCATCTTTTTTTTCTATAAAAACGTTGCGCTTCGAGGTGTGAAGTGAGAGAGAAGAGATTTCAAAATTAAGATTTTAAATAAGATAGTTTTTTATTTTTTATTTTTTTATATTGAAAAAGTATAAGCTTACCCTAAATTGCATTATTGAAAATATAATTAATAATAATAATAATTAAACTTCCTTTCTATTGGTCAAATGAAAAAGAAAAGAGTTTATGAAGTACTAAATAATTTGTGAGTTTAATCAGAATATTTAATTAGTTATTTTATTTTTAATGTATTAATAATGACTCATTTTTATGAATATAAGATCAAAGTTCGTGCTACATTAATAGCTAGTACATAATGTCGTCGATGCGTTTCAAATTATTATTTAAATTTTTTAAATATTTATTAATATAATTTTTTTTTAAATTTTGTAATATAAAATATATATAAAATATGCATTAAATTGGTAATATTTATTTCTAAAAAATTATATTATCATTAATATTTGTTTGGTTTGATTTTTTTAATTTAAAAATTATTATTAAATTTTTATGAAAAGATAAAAATTTTAAAATTATTTAATAATTTTACTTTTTTAGATTTTAGGCATACATTTATATAAATAACTCCGCAAAATAAAAAATTTGTCTTAATCTCAAAAATTAGGGCCCACAGTCCACATGGCTTATGGTGATTGGAATAGATGACCGCTTTTGCGTCAAACAAAAAGTCCTCGAATGAGATAAAAAAACAGAAAGTTTGCAAAATCGCTTTAAATCAATCAAATTAAACAAATAATCCTCTATTTTTGTTGAAGCTCTTTAATGAAGTTTATTAATTTGTAGCTAATCTCTCTTTCCCCGGAGAAGGAAGACCGAAGGAGGCAAAAGGACTCTCTCGTTCTCTCATTGTCGGTTCCAATTTCCTCGAAAATCCTGTCGAAGTTTCTCTCAGGTCAGTACAGATCCCTTCTCTTTGTTTTTCCTTTGCTTTCTTTTTACCTCTTATTTGATAGAAATTATCTACTTTGGAAGTTCCTGAATTCAATTGTTTGATTGGAGAAGAAAGGAATTTCTGGGAAAATGATTGATTTTTTTCCTTTTTTTTTTTTGTTTTGTTTGAATTGAAGTAGGGATTTTTTTTTTTGTGAGTATGATACTATGTTTTAATATGTAAAGTTCCATTCTTTTGGATACAGAGTATATAAATTTTATGATAATTTTATTTTTTTCCACTTGGTCTCAGTGTTTGGATTAATGTTTTATAAGGAATTAAATGCTTTGAAGAGAAAGGTTAATTGATTTAGAAGATGCAGTTTTTTAAGTTAATTATAGGTTTTGATTTTCCTCCGTGGATTGGATATTCTGGTTTGCGAATCAGGTAGAGCAAAATGATGAGGCTGCAAACATATGCCGGTCTCAGTTTAGTTGCAACACTAGCTGTTATATACCATGCATTCAACAGTAGAGGCCAGTTTTATCCTGCTATGGTTTATTTATCAACATCTAAGATCAGCTTGGTGCTGCTTCTCAACATGGGCCTTGTCTTTATGTGTATCTTATGGCAATTGACCAAACGGGTATTCCTTGGGTCTCTTCGTGAAGCTGAGGTTGAGCGGTTGAACGAGCAGTCATGGAGAGAGGTCATGGAGATCCTCTTTGCAATCACCATTTTTCGGCAGGAATTCTCTGTTATGTTTCTTGCAATGGTTACGGTGCTATTGTTAATCAAGGCCTTGCATTGGTTGGCACAGAAGAGGGTTGAGTACATTGAAACGACCCCTTCTGTTCCCGTTTTAGCTCATGTTCGGATAGTATCTTTCCTGGGTTTCCTCCTGCTTCTAGATTCTCTATTTTTATACAGTTCTATCAAATTTCTGATCCAAACACGACAAGCTTCAGTTTCCCTCTTCTTTTCATTTGAGTAAGTTATTTAACTTGACACCTTTTTCTTCTTTTTGTGATTATCGGTTGAAAATTTTCTAAATTCATTTGTAATGCTTTATGAGTCATCATTCAAAACCATTTTGTATTTAACTTGTCCTCGGAAGTTAAATTGACTAAAATGGTTTGGCAAGGATGATGACAGTGCTTGAAGTCACAGTTTTTCTGTTGTGAATTTACTAAGCTCGTGATAAATTATGTATTGCAATCTTTAATTGTTAGGAGCATGATTAAGAAGTATTAGAAAATTATACATGTTCTGATGGACTAATAGATTATAAAGAGATAAGAAAGAAACTCTTTAAATATGTCACATATGTTGGAAATTAAATGGTAAATGAAGTTAATGTTATAAATGTTCATCACCAATTATATTATTAAGTTTTCTGGAAGAAAAAGGATTGTAAAAAATCCTACCATTGTTTGTTGCAAGCAATTCACATAAATTTGACTAGTTTGATCCTCCACCTTGTTTCTTTCAAGCGCTGTGCTTGTATCATCTTATTACCTAGTTTATTAGTTCTTGCTCTGACTCATATTGGCTTTTTTGGGTTGTAGATACATGATACTGGCAACGACAACAGTGTCAACTTTTGTAAAATATGTTTTCTATGTGAGTGACATGCTTATGGAAGGACAATGGGAGAAAAAGGCTGTCTATACCTTCTACTTGGAGCTTATCCGAGACTTGCTTCACTTGTCTATGTATTTGTGCTTCTTTCTTGTGATTTTTGTGTAAGTGAGCTATTTATTTTTAGCTTCTGCATGATCACATATATGTTTATACTATTCATGTGCATAGATAATCTTGGGCTGTTGGATAATGTTCTAGCGCATGAGGTGCTTTAAAACCTTTTGGCTTACTTGAACAGAAGACTTAATGCATGTTAAAGCAATTTTGTAAGCAACACTCCAAATTTTTCTAGTCAGTTTTTTGTTTTTTTTTTTTAATACTTTAGATAGAATCCTGCCCTTTGTTTTCGGAGTTTTTAGCATGCTTTAGATCCCCTCAGTTATCTTTATATCTTATAATTTGGTTTTGAAGTTGGGCATGTGGTATTCTCTAAAATATAGAGATGCACTGAGCTGATTCGTCATCAAAGTAGGCTCAAACCCTGATACGGAATTACATTTTTTGAGGTTGTATTTACTGGTTCTAAACTTTCCTTGTTGGATTGAGACACATACCGATTTTATCTGCATACCTTTAGACATTAAATATCTAGAAATACAGGAAAAGTTTTATACCTGCTACATGAACTGTTTCATAACCTTGAGACATGAAAACGGAATAGTCAGGTGGAATGTACACATTGGGTAATTTCCAATTGGCATAAATATATCCAGTTATTTATTCTGCTTTTCCATTATGAATTTTTTGATATATGAATGGATTAGCGCTAAAACTTGGATTCAATTACACTTGGCTGTCATGACACAGAAGTCAGCTTCTGATTCTAAAAAGCCTAATGTGGTTGTCATGAGAACAAAGACTGAGCTGCAGGTATTAAGATGCCTGCCAGTTGCCAACTATTTAATGGAAGGCTTGGGCACTGCAAGGTCTTTAAAGTATAATTTATAATTGAAGAATGTATGAATGATAAATGTAATAAGAAATTGGGGAAAAAAATTTTTAGAGAAGGGATCCTTTTGTCTTCACCAATGTCTCAGATCTCTTAATTTACTTATAAATTAATTCATGGCATTGTTGTTTATTTTAATTGGTTTCTGCAGGAACTATGGTGTGCCTCTGCACTTAATACGGGAGCTTTATGAGACATTTAGGAATTTTAAAATTCGCATTGCTGATTACTTGCGTTATAGGAAGATCACATCAAATATGAATGATAGATTCCCAGATGCAACCCCTGAAGAGCTCACTGCGTGAGTCAAATAGTGTTTGTTTATGAACTCTTTTTCTTTTTTTTTTTTTAGAAAAAGAATCTTTCAATTGCGTTGTGATTTTTTATTCTTGTTTCTTAACTGCTTACTGATTGGATGAACAGAAACGATGCAACTTGTATCATATGTCGTGAAGAGATGACCACAGCAAAGAAGTTAATTTGTGGACATCTTTTTCATGTGCACTGCCTACGATCATGGCTGGAGAGGCAGCATACCTGCCCTACCTGCAGGGCTCTGGTTGTACCATCTGAAAATGGAGCAAGTTCATCCGGAGGGCGACATGGACCTCGGGCAAGTGCTCATCAAGGTAATTTCTTTGTAAAACCATCTATGATAAAATGAACTATTTTCTTTGAACATTTTGATTTTTCATGATCTAGTGTATGCCAACTATAAGTTCAACTATTTGGTTTTGAGATAATATGGATCATGCATGAATAAATTGCGTAACCTTTTGAAGTTTGTTGCTTTCTCCTAGGTATCAGGTAAAACAAACTTTGGGGCCTTCAAAATTTTCCATCCGTTATTAGCTCAAAATTCAGTTCTTCATCTTTCTAGTTGCTATTATCTATGCTTTGTAGAACTGCGTGTAAGCTAGCTAAGGCATATTCCTCCTGCAATATTGTGTGAAAATGCAAAATGTCCAAAGGTGTTACTCATGCTTCAAGGCATGCACCCTAGTGTG
>JBBYHO010000021.1:7980762-8002280 GCA_038382025.1 Adansonia gregorii
AAGATATAAGTTAATTAAGTGGTATAAAATTAATTACTCCGACAAACACAACATATTATACTTTTCTGCCTTCTCCCCTTATATCTCCTTTTTTTTCTTTTAATTATAATTTTGATAGATAAATAAATTTCTTTTATATTTTACTCTTATAAAAAAATAAATTTTTCTTCTTTATTTTTAATTTCTTTGAAAGATTAAAAACACCCAACAATTATTGTAAAATACATTATTAAACAAGAGACTAAAAAGAAAACGTAAAGGACATAATTCATTTGATTTTCATATGGCTAAACTAATGAATTGTTAGAAAAGTTTACAAATTCTTTTTCATCTATGTATCCAGACAATATCATTTTTCAAAAATAAATAAAAAATAATGCAAATGATCAAAATTTGTTGGGAGAGGATGCAGGATCACTGTACTTGATTTTTTTTTTTTAAGTTGTTTGAAACATAAGAATTAAGACCGAAATTCATGACTAAAAAGAGTTGACTTTTGGATATTTTATTTAATTATACTCTCATGAAGTGCAAGAAAAAGAGAGAGAGAGAGAGGTAAGCGGCGAGTCTACGTGAAAAAGGGGTGAGAAGTGGGATTGTAAATTAATTTAAAATTATTATTAGGTTAATTTTATGTCACTTAAGTAATTTTATTTACATTATAAAAGTAATTAATAAAAACTATAATAGAAGTGGATGAAAAAAATAACAAAGTATCTAACTCTGTTAATAACATAAATCACAAGATCTCAAAATATCAAATTTGAAATTATAGGATTCTAATTTATATAGTCCATAATACAGGATGATTTACTATAATTTCTTCTAAATATTAATCATTTAATTAAATAAATATTTTTATTTAATTATATTTAATATTAAAATTATTTATTTTATATTAAAATTATTTTTTAATTAATTTAATTGATTCAATCGAACCAATTGAATCGATCGAAATTGTTTAACTTTCTATCTTATTTTTTCAAACATTTTTTAGGATTTGATTTGAAAAAAAAAAGTATTGTTATGGCAAGTAAAAGATGATCCTAGTTTTGCTCCTCAATTTAATTATCTCCTCTCATTTCAAATTGAAATATCAAAAATCCATTAACAAACGTAACTATTTTCCTTTGTTCCCTTTGCCAAAGTCTTCTCCCTCCCTTCCATCCTCCCCTTTCTTCCTAACCAAATGTCTCATCAAGAATCCGCCGCGCCAAACAGCACGACCACCTCAGAAACACCATCATCATCGTCATCTTCATCATCTTTCTCTTCCAAAGCGCATTCGTCCATCCAATCTCTTTCCTCCATAATTTCTTCCGTCCCTTCCTCCCTCTCTTCCTCCTCAAACCCTTCTTTTTCCCTCCTCCACGACCCAACCATCTCCTCCCATATCTCCTCTCTCCTCCGCCACCCTGACTCTGGCTCAGGCGACAACAACCTCTGTCGCTGGCTCTATGACACCTTCCATTCAACTGACTCCGAACTCCAACTCGTCGTCCTCCGTTTCATTCCCATTATCGCCGGGGTCTACCTCTCCCGCACCACCCTGCGTAAATCCTTAGCTGGTTTCGAGGCCATTCTGTTAGCTCTTTACGCGCACGAAACTAGCGCCCGTGGAGGCCAACCAGTAACCATTAATGTCCCGGATTTGTCACATCCTAGCATTTATCATGAAGTCAAACCGTCTCCCAAAAACAACACAACCGAGCTAAACCTGGCGGTGATATCTCCTAGTTTGGAGCCCCACGGGACCATGCGATCGACAAGAAGGGCCAGGGTCGTTGGGGTTGCATTAGAACTCTATTACAGCAAAATATCACAAATGCCAGTGACTTCCAAGATTGAGTTTTGCGAGTTTTGCGAGATGTGGGCTGGTCAAACAAGAGATAATAATCCCAAAGATAGTGAAGAATCAGGTCATAACACTAAGACCAATGGCAATGGTAGCAGTGATGAGATCGAGAAGGTGAAGAATAAAGAAGGGAGGAGGATTCATTTGCCATGGGAGCTTTTGCAGCCAATTTTGAGGATACTGGGGCATTGCCTTTTGGGACCCCATGGAAACAAGGAGCTGTTTGAAGCAGCTTCTTCGGCAACGAGGAGTTTGCATGCGAGGGCTTTGCATGACATTGATGCTAAGGCGATTTTGGCGACCAGTAGCCTTCTTCGACTTGAGAAGATAGCTTTGGATCCGATGATTAATATTGATTACACTGAAATTCAAATGGAAAATGTTACTATATCTTTGTAATTGTTTGTATCCAATTTATAACATTAATTGGTCCTTTTTTTTTTTTTCCATATTTCATTCATTTTTTTGCAACAGTTTAATCTTTATCCTCTTTGTTTTTTAATTTCTCAAATATTGTTTCTCTTATTAATTATTTGCAACAAAAAAATCAGGCCAAACAATTCAAGTATCACTATGGTGCTACTGTAATCCTATTAAAATATTTTATATTTATATAAATTTTAATACATTAATAATATATATTATATAAATTTTAAAATATTTAAATATTTATAAAACGTTCATATCATATCCAATTTGATCGTCTCTAAACAAGTTCATTAAAAAATATCATAATTCTTTGATTGAGTATTAATTTAACTTTAATCTTGATAAATCGTTAATGTCATTGTAAAAAAATTATCATTCCCTTATTCATATAATATTTTATTTATTTTTTATATCATGTTCATACAATATCATAACCACATCTAAAAAATTCAAGAAAAAAATACAATAATTCTTCGATTAAATATTAATTTAACTTTGATCTAGATAAACGGTTCATTTCCTCTTGAAAATAATTATCATAATTGCCGGTCTCTATCTGATTCCATCGATAATACAAGCATACTTCGAGATTACAAGTGTCTTAGTAATCACTATGTGTGAGTTAATTTTGATTTTATATTAAATGTTAAATTCGTTCAATTGCACGTTAATTCATTATTTAATAATTTATTTGATTTACTCTGATTTTGTTTTATACAATTGTATATTGTGATTATGGCTTGTTGCGTAATTATTAATAAAAATAAATGAATTGCAATTTTTTCATCTGAAAGTTTGTAAAATAAATAAATAAAGAAAATATTGAGCCAAGTTTTTTATGGGCTGCTGCTGAATTCATTAACCGAATTAGTCATTCGTAAATGTTTCATTTTTCTTTCCCCCGGAACTAAATATATAGAATCTGAAGGGTCAAAGCTAGTTTACATTCATTCTTTACTTGCGTTTCCGATGGCAACTCTGTAACCTGCTATGCTTTCCCCTTTTTTTTGGGAAGATATGAAATTAACTAATTAAATAGATTTAGTAATTTGTATTATATTTTTTATTAATGTAGATATAAATTTAATAAAAATTTTTAAAATTTTTAAAATATTAAATATACTTATTAAACATGTTATATTTATATCTTCTAATATTTATTTTTTATATTTATTAATTATATTATTTTCTCATGTTATATTTTTATTTAATTTTTAAAATTTTCAGATAAAGTTAAAAGAATGATATAAAGAACAAATGGCTGGTAAGGACCGAAGCCATGACCCATGAGGTCTATTAATTTGAATTACCAAGCACAACCTCAGTGGAATAAGTCTCATAGCAAACTCCTGCAAATTAATAATTGGTGTACATACGACAGCCTCTCTTCTCTTAAAAAAAAATCTTGATATTTTTTTTTTACTTTTTTAATTTTCAGATTCTAAATTTTTAATTTTTAATTTTTATATAATTTTAAAATAAAAATATATTTTATTATATTGCTCATTTTCTTCTTACAAGGTCATAGAATCACTTCCTGACATAATAATTACGTATAATAATTATGTATAGCGTGATATAATATAATTAAATTTATTAATGCATCAAATTATATTATAATCAAAGTTTTTATAAATCTTGTAACCAAGCTGGAGTCAAACTAAATTTTAATCCGATAATTTATTTTATTATTTAAAAATATTTTTATTTTAATATTTATATATTTTATAATTAAATTTAAATAAAAAATATTTTTATTAATAAAAATTTAAATTTAATTATAAATTAATAAAAATTTATCCTAAATTCCGCCGTAAAATTGATAGACTGACTTCGCATGCCAGTTGAGGGTTTCTTACTGGTAAAAGTTCTATTCCGTTTGGAATTGAAATTTACGTACCTGATCACTAATTTAAATCTTAAGTGTATCAGCAGTAACATAAATAAGAATAAAATGAATATTTAAACTTTCCTTCGTCAAAAAAGAATTGTTAGTAATTTCTTTTTTTCTTTTATGAATATCTGGTGCTATTCTTACTTTTCTGAAGAAAGTGCAGTAAACTTTTATGATTAGACTAAAGACACAAACCCCAATAATTGTAAGGATAAATACAACATAATATGAACAAGAATTGTCAGAAGCAAATGATGTTACTTTTTGGAATTCTCAACATATCAAGGCAAAAATAAATGAATTCTATAAGAATGTGGTTTTTGTCATTACAATAAAATTTTGACAAAAGGCTATATAATATATTTCCTTCAAAATCCACAGACGCCTTTTGTGCATATAAATTTTTATAAATCTAACCCTTCCCACCACCTCCCCAATAAAAATGTAATCCAGGTAAAGCTTCAAATGGAAATAATGAAACAGAGCTCCTCTTTACAACTAAGCTCTAACTAAAAATTACACTACCTTTTAATATGTTCAATATTACTATCAGTATCAGCAAAGTCTTGTTATATTAAGAAATTAAAAACAAATGTGTGCGAAGGATTTCAGATTCCCATGTCAAAGAGAAGAGCAAACCTTAAGTTGCGAAATCGTGAAGTTTGCCCCCAATATATCCATTGTTTTTGTAGCTTCCATCTCAAAATATTGTCATCTCTTATATTGCAAACTTGATCCAGAAACAAAAAGAAAGCAGGGTTATGGTTAAACTAATCGTCGTCCTCAGTTATCAAGGCGAATGAGAAAGGTTTGAACTTATAGCCATCACCGTGGTAGAATTTATTTTGAAATTCCACCCAGTGAAGACGCAAGGCGTGAAGGAAAGCGCTAAGGGTTTCCATCATGAGTAGTATGAAAGCAGTTGCAAAGGCGAAAACTGCTAGCCCAACTAATCGAATCACAATGTTGTCATACCTGTAATAATCGTTCGTCAAGTCAATTACCAATTTGCCAATCAGAAAGTAGACAAGCATTACATAAGAGAATAGTGAATATACTTGTACACATTAGGCAACATATTGGCAGTAGGATTAATCTCGCTTCTAGGATTCTTAACAGAAAATTAAGCACGATTTATCCTAGTTTCAATGCCTTACAAAATATTATTGTTGCCCATAAGACATTAACAAACTGACCAAGGCTTCAACTCGAAAATTTATTTTTAAGTTATTCAGCTCTAACACAAAAACCATGAATCATGAGTTTAGCTGGCTTGACTAAGTAGCAATCAGTCTAGCGATAGCTTGAAATTTGTCATATCAAATAAGAAACAACCAGTTTAATTTAAATGTCATGCATCCAACTCTTAAATATATAAACCATAAACTAGGAAGAGAACAAGAACAGATGGGAAGAAGTTGGAGTATACACAAGACTAGCATGCACCATTTAGAACATTAAAAGAACTCACCCCCAGGCAAGTAGTAGGACTTTCTCGTAGAAAACGGTCGATAATTCAGAGTGCGCCAAGCTGTAATGTATTAAAAGCGACATTAACTAAACATTTATTTAAGAAACAGTGGAAAACATTCAAACTGAGAAAACAATAGGTCTACCTTAAAGCCCAAAGCCGAAGATATGATGCAGTGTTTGAGACAGCACCTAGAACAAACTCAATGGAGTGTATCATTTGGTGCACAAAAACCTCACTGAAGTTAAAATCCTCACGATGTTGCCGTGCAGAATCAGGTTGTGCATCAGGATCGAACTCAGAGGTGCCAAGCAAGCCATACGTGCGACCTTGAAATCTCTAGAACATTTTGAAGGAAAAAGATCACATAGCTAACAAGACATTCATGTGAACTCTTCTAAATTTATTATAATAATTGACAAAAAGAATCCACTATTTTTATTCTAGGCAACAATAGAAAAGTGACTAGCAAATATTCAAAAGGGTAACAAAAGTAATAACTTTCCAAAATGTTTCTTGAGCAAATAAATGCTTAGCCCTTCAAAGTCATTGAAATAGCACCTTACTTCACACAGAAGAAAGAGCACTTGAGATCAAGCAAGAATAGGGATTGCTGACTACCATGATTTTTATATTTCCTCTTGACAGTGAAAATTGGAAAAAACAAAAATGTCTTGTAGTGCAATAACTAAGCACAAAAAGCATCTAAAACAATTCAAACGTGCTAAAGGGAATCTGAGAATTCTTAGTTGTCATCATGCAGCCCTAATTTAGAAGCCCGCCATGATACTTGCAAAAGAGGAAGGAGACCAGATAAACTAGTTATATGATAGAACATCCATAGACTACTAAACAATTCTGGGTTCCACGTTATGCACACAATTTTAAAATAAGGTACTCTGTTATCCACAACTCAACATCATAGCTTCATAGGCACCGACTCATCAAAGTTGAAGTAAGTTGTTCAAATCATATCTTTTCTGCAATATAAATTTTTTAGTTCTAATGTATAACTCAAATAATGTTGGACCAGATGCTTGCACACGCTGGAAAGGGTTGTGGTAATCCAAACACCTGGCAACAAAAATTATGATCTGAGGACCATCTCCATTGCTCGGGTTATACCAGATGCAATTTACAGTTGTACTTACAAAGACATTATAACCATGTGGAATGGACATGCCCCACAGAGATGAAAATGTTTACACCCCGGTGGTTTGATTACCGTGCATGGACACAATTCTTAGCACTCGTTTACAGTCAAACCATTATCTAGGGGAGGGGGTAACTCGTAAAAAATAACAAAATATTTGAGGATTAGAAGATAAGTCAACAAGATTCACATGATATATCAACCATTCGGTTTGACAATCTGGTTGGCTCATTCTAGATGTTGCCTTTTTCTAGCACAATGAAATCTTCAAAATATACTGAATTCAAATGCTAACTACAACAAACAGTGAATGTTAACCATAGAAGCTAAAAAAAATTAGCAAAGTTGCTTTAAGAAAGCAAGAAAGGTCCGCATCAGAGTACCTCAGAATGAAGCTTCTTCAAAATAAAAGGTTTAGGAAAGAGCATCCATGGAACCGCAACTAAAGCCAAAAGCAGCAATACGATCTGCGCAAGTTAAGCAACAATAGAATGCTGTGAAGACTTGAGACACATCAACATGGCAAATAACAGTCTGCAACAGTAGCCAGAAGAGAAAAATCACACCTGAAGTGGTCTCTGGCCCCAGAACAACTCATTATCACCAAGATCATCAGTGGGACTCAAAAACATATAGATCATCACATGATAAAGGTCCGCTTGAGAGCCAGTGCACCACTTAATTATAATGAGAAGTGAAAGATACCCAAAAAGGGAGTTAAGAAATATCATCTGTGGTACAAACTGATACCTAACAACAAGATGCCAAGTAAGTTCCCAGTTTCATCACTTAAAGAAAGCAAGTGGGAAACAGGGTACAAGTCAGAGGAAGAAAAACACACCTAATATCCAGGGAGTTGCGAAAAAAGCGTGCATTGAAATAACTTAGTACAATTCCCAGGTTCATCTGGGCCACACCCAGCAAAATTGACATCTTCATTTTAAGAGAGTTAAGAAAAGGCAACTCTGAACGACTTCCACGCCAACTTGGATCCACACCAAATGGGTATGGATCACGAAATTTGATTAAACCAGCAGAGTATGCATCACTGACCAAAACATAGTAACAATAGAGTAACAAAATTAGTTTAAGAAAAAGATTAATCCTTTTCAGCATATGAGAAATTGTTAGTCTGCCTAACTATTGCAAATCTGAACCTCTAACATTTGCTCAAAACCAATGCTTTAAACTAGGACGTGGAAACCAGGCTAGTCTCCCTTTGGAAACACGTTAAAGTTACAACTACAATATATGCACATAACTGAGAAATACTAATTTAGGGTTGATCAATGCCTTTCAGAAAACATGAAATGAACCTAATTCATATATTATAGAATAAACATAGCGCTATCTAAAAGATCTGAAGAGGTTGATTCAATGGTGCAGTCCCATAAGCCCAAAATTCTTGCAACAGCAGTGCACAGGTGGCTGCAAATATTATGTACCCAATCTATACTTGCATAAAAGAAAGAAATAGAAAGTAACTGAGAAATCAAAACCAAGAAAAACTTTTCATCCAAAATCACAGTCATGGAAATTAAAAGGAGGTGCTTTTGAGAAGACATCAGATGAAAAACAGAACAGATATTATCTTTCTAGTAAGTACTGAGATTCTACTTTATTTAGAGATATAAAAGTATTATATAAACCTGCAGGTAACATCTCGGCATCTGTAAGCAGAATCACCAAATATGTGAAAGGGAACAGAGAAGAATTCATTGTAAATCAACCCGCAATAAATTGAAAAAAGTGACATTAAAAGAAGTACATAGCGCCCCCCAAATAGCATCTCCATAAAGCTTCCAAGTTTCTGTAAGGTATCAAATGCACAAATTAGATTATAATAATTACATGCTACAGATAAATTTTGGCCGAGGCTAGAAGTAAGACAAATATTATACCCATTTTGCAGCAAAATCATAGAGCATGAAATATTATCATATCAAGAAATATAGATCACAGAAAGCATGCATGTATAATCTAAGCATGCCAACAGAAGAACACCAAGAAAAAAGATATAAGTCACACTATCAAGTCCACATTAACTTAGAAGTGTCAGCGCATCAATCCCGATCTAATATCATTTCTCACTTTGAATCAGATGCTTTTTGTTTTCACTGAAAAGTAAAATGAAATCTTATTGTCTTCTGTTCTCCCAAGTTCCAGACCTAAAAGAAATCTTGATTATGGTAGTTTGACCATTAGGCCAAAGTTAACGAGGGGAAAATGATATGCTGCAAAATCAATCACACCCTAAACAGAACAGAGGAAGACATAAGAAATGTGCAAAATCCATATAGAAGATATTCATATACTTGTATTTCAGATTTTTAACCAATCAGACCAGTTTCCATCGTATTGATGTTATCAATGGGTCAACTAAACTATTCAAACCATCATTGAAATAGGAATTAATAATTAACTAAAATAAAATGGGACCCTGTGTTAGTGTTAAAGCCCCGCTTAACAGCTCCAATAAGAAATCCTACCATTTAAGAAAAATATCATGTCCAGTACTATTAAAACCATAACAGTTTCGGTATTATGCGCATAAGACGTTAGTCTGTTAGTTTCAACTCTATACAGATGTGTTTGCACACATGCCTGGGTGCTGAGCCGGCTTTCTCGAGCTATGAGGACCACTGCTCCCAATAACAAGCATATTCCATGACCCCAATCACCAAACATCACAGCAAAAAGAAATGGAAAAGTAATAACAGTGTAAACTGCAGGATTTGCCTCCTGATATCTAGCAACACTGCAAAAGGTTCTCACGTCAGTATGCTGATAAGTTATATAGTAACAAGTAAAAAATTCACCACTAAACATATAAACAGTTTATCCTGAAGGCACTATGATTCATCTAATCGATCAAGAATGCATAAATAAGCAGTTAAAAAATAGAGGAGATACTTCAACTTTGACATATTATAGTGCCATAACATAAATCTTCCAGCAACTAGATTAACTGTTCAGAAGCAATTCATGTTGGCCAAGAAACAGAAGGCGTCATCCCCCACTTGCATCCTATATTTACCATCTATCTCATTAAACCATTTATACACCGGAAAGTTTGTACTCAGGTATAGATGAATTCAACAAGATTCTTAATACCAGACAACCACTCTATTTAAAATGAGTAGTTTATACATTTTTCTCGAAACTATCAACGGAAACCATGCCAAGCATTAGTTAAAGCAGCATAGTATCATTATAGAACTCACCCATATGCATCAACAATCTCCTGATATGCATTTGTGAAATGGTTGGTTCTAAAATATGTAGGAGGTGATTCCACAGCATCCATCACATGAAAAATTATACCAACTTGCGAATTGCTATCAAATGTTGCCCGTTGCAATGCTTCTTGAATCTGTTAGCAAAGAAACCTATTTCCTCAATTCTAAGGCTACAAAGTTCTAACAGAAGATCAAGAGGGTAGAGAAAAAACTGAAATGTTTGTTACACAGAATTTATATTGATGATGCATACCTTAGCTTTTGCAAATATAGGGCACCATCCTTCCCCAACAAGACATTTCTTTGTAACATCAAAATTCAACATATTCAATGTATCATATACAGCCTTCTCCCTTCGTACCTGGTTTAAAAAGAAAAAAGAAATCACAACAGTCTTAGTTGATAATATCACAGCATCAAACATATCAGACTTATGGGATTTTCATATGCTAGTTTCAATACTTTGCGAATTGTGACGTTCATTAAGGTGCATTCACTAGTGCATCTTACCATGCTCATCCATTGTGTTAGATGGTATCCAATTGAGGTCAGAGCTTTATTTTGATGGCGAATGCCAGCGTCCAATGTGATTTCCAATTCAGAAAGACGTGACAAGACCTGTGACCAGATGCCAAAACTTTTAACCCTAAGAATACATATTTCCATAAGTCCAACTAATAACAAGCATGAGAGATATTGATAGGCAAGTGAGAAGATAAAAAGAGACAAATTGAATTAAACTTTGTATTTGCTCTTGTAAGTTGCAGAATAAAATAATTCGGAAAGGAAAAATTATAGTTGTTAGGTCATCTCCTCAAAGAAGAGCATCCATTTAAGGCCTGGTAGCAAAGATGAAATGAAACTTAACAGATTTGATGCAGGAGCATTAATAACTAAGAGTTTTGTTTCATTTTAAATTCTATTGGAATAAAGTAATTCATTTAGATCCCTGTTTAGTATTTTTTTAATTCTAGTTTAATTAGATTATTATTTAGGATAAGAGTTTTAGTTTGGGATAAGTTTTATGATTAAGCTTAATTAGTATTCTACTAGGAATAGCAAATCTTGTAGGAGTAGGAGTTCTAGCCTATATATATGCATCTAGGGAGTTGCTACTGTGTATTCAATTATTATTTTATTATTCTATCTAAAATGTTTCTTTTTTAAAGCCTAATTCTCTCTACAGCATTATCTTTCTTGACTATTTTCAATTCTTTTGTGTTTTAGCTATTCCTATCATCTCCACCCTGCATCGATTTGGTATTAGAGCCATGGCAAAACGTGCAAGGAGGCCGTGGAAGAGGGAATCAGGAACAGCAGACAGAGTTGATCAAGTTGAGGCACATGGTGGAGGATTTGTCGTAGGTTGTACAAGCTTTGTAGCAAAAAAATACATGTGGGAGCTCGAATGGAGATACCAGAACGTCACCACAATCGTTCTGACCTGTCGAAAAGCGGTCTTGAAGATGTGTTTGATGAAGGAAAGCTCAAGAACCCTTTTCATAATGCTGGACCTGCAAACTTTGCAGTACGAGGCAGATTGAAAGATCGACTATTACAGCTCTCGAGTTAACCGGAGGAAGAGCAAAGATCCAAGTAGATGACTTCCGTGGAGAGTTACATGTAGAAGATTATTTGGACAGGGAAGCCATTGTTAAGAATTACTTTGAGTGGAAACCTATGGTTGAACTTAGGAAAGTACTCTTTGTAAAGCTTAAGTTGAAGAGTGCAGCACTTCAATGGTGGAAGCAAGTTGAAGAATAGCGAGCACGTCAAGGGAAGAAAAAAATCAGCAATTGGGAACACGTGAAAAGGAAATTGCGGAAATAGTTTGTCCCATCATATCACACCATAGAACTGTATAAAAAGTTTCATTTGCTTAGGCAAAACAGAAGAACGATTGAACACTACACCTCTGATTTCAATAATTTGTCTATTAGAATGGGATTAAACGAAACTAACGAGTAGTTAACGTCTTGTTATATTGCTGGTTTGGATCAAAGTATTAGAGATGAGCTAGGGGTGGTTCATTTATTCAACTTGGAATATGCGCGCCAATATGCGCTACAAGCTGAAAAACGAGTACTGCGCTACGGTGCAAAGAAGCCTCTATTTGGTAAGACTATTAGCTCTTCCCAAGGCAATTTTAGCAGTGAAGGGGGTTCTTCAACTAGCAAAGTTAGTAGGGAGAATGTAATGGGAACCAACAAGGTTGATAAAGGAAAGGAGGTTCAAGGCAATACCCAACCCAACTTTAGGACGGTGAGTAGCAGATCTCAAATAAGATGTTTTAGTTATGGAGAAAGTCGGCACACTTCTTATACTTGTCCTTAAAGAAGGGTGAATTTGGTTGAACTTTATAATGAAGATCAAGAACAACTTGATCCGGTCTACGATGAGTATGTTGAGGACGAAGAGGAAGTAGACATATACCTAGCACAAGGAGAATCTTCGATGCTCAGAAGGGTTATGACTGCGACCAACCGAGACAATAGAGAGGATTAGAGGAGGAAAAGTATTTTTAGGACATGTGTTAGGCGTGGAGATAAAGTGTATAATGCCATTATTGATGGGGGTAGCTCAGAAAATTATGTTTCTAAAGAAACCGTGGAAAAACTAAAGCTACCTTTAGAAAAACATCCTCATTTGTATAAGATTCAATGGGTTAAAAAAGGATTTGAGATACCCGTAAACTTCCAATGTTAGTCAAGTTTACCATGGGCAATAATGTGGATGATGAGGCATTGTGCGATGTGGTACAAATGGATGCGTGACATATTCTTTCGGGCTGACCTTGGCTATTTGGACATGGTATGTAGCATTCAACCAAAGAAAATACTTATTCTTTTCATAGAGGTGGAAGAAAATATAAATTGCATCCTCGAAAAGAAGTAGTGACGCACAAGACTAACAAATTGAATGGGCTTTTAAAGGCTGAAAAGTTGGTGAGTGAAAGTAAAGAATTGGGGGTTGTATTTGTTGTGGTTAGCAAAATAATAAATACCGCTAAAGAGGGAAATTTGAAAGAACAGCCCAAGGAAATTCAAAGATTTTTAGAGGAGTTTGCTGACTTGGTTAGTGACAATTTGCCACAGGAGTTGCCACCAATGAGAAGCATTCAACATGCTATAAATTTGGTGCCTGGAGCATCTTTATCGAATTTGCCAGCATATCGAATGCCACCAATTCAACGGCTAGAAATTCAAAAACAAGTTGAGGATTTGATGAGGAAAAGACTAGTGTGCGAAAGCAAAAGTCCATGTGCTTGCCCAGCTCTACTAGCTCCTAAGAAGGATGGATCTTGGCGGATGTGTGTTGATAGCCGAGCTATAAACAAGATTACGATCAAGTATCGATTTCCATTCCTCGATTAGAGGACATGCTTGATCAATTGGCGAGGTCCAAGATATTTTCTAAAATTGATTTAAGGAACGGATATCATCAAATCAAATTGAGAGAGGGAAATGAATGGAATACTGCATTTAAGACTCCTTAAGGCTAGTATGAATGGTTAGTAATGCCTTTCGGCCTATCTAATGCCCTTAGTAAATTCATGTGAGCCATGACTGAGGTACTTAAACCCTTCTTACAATCTTTTGTTACTGTGTATTTTGATGATATTTTAGTTTATATTCCGAGTAAGAAAGAGCATTTACAGCATTTACAGCAAGTTTTGGAGGTGTTGCAAAAGGAGAAGCTCTATGTGAATTTAAAGAAGTGCTCATTTTTGCAAACTGATGTTGTGTTTCCGGGATTCATTGTTTTTTGAAGAAGGGCTGAAACTAGATCCTGAAAAGATTCAGGCAATCAAGGGCTGGCTAGCACCACGGTCTTTTAAAGAGATTAGAAATTTCCATGGGTTAGCTTCATTTTATAGGAGATTTATAAGAAATTTCAGTGTTGTTATGAGTCCTATTACTGAAATTTTGAAGAGTGATAGTTTCAAGTGGAAAAATTCTGCTCAAAAGGCTTTTGAACACATCAAGGTACACGTGACCAAAGCACCTGTTCTAGCATGACCAAATTTTAATGAACTTTTTGTTGTAGAATGTGACGCTTCTCAAAATGATATTGGGGCTGTTCTTAGTCAAGAAGGGAGGCCTTTCGAATTTTTTGGTGAAAATTTATCCGATGCTAAACATAGGTACTCTACCTACGATTTAGAATTCTATGCTTTGGTTAAAGCGATCCAACACTGGCAGCATTATTTGGCTTATAAGGAATTTGTTGTTTATACAGACCATTAAACATTAAAGTATTTAAGCTGTCAAAAGAAATTCAATGGTCATCATGTTAGAGGGAGTTCATTTTTGGATTAGTTTAATTTCTCTTTGAAGTATAAAACAAGAGAAACAAATGTAGTTGCAGATGCCTTGAATAGGCAAACTTTGATTTTCACCATAATGAGTTCTCAAGTTGTTGGATTGAGGAGTTAAAAAACCAATATTAAATAGATCCCTATTTCAGCCAAGTGGTGAAAGATTTGCAAGGGCCAGAAGCAGTAGATAAGTTGTCATACGGATTGCATGAAAGGTATTTATTCAAGGGTAATCAATTACGCGTTCCCGAGGGATCACTCCGAGAATAGATCATAAAAGAGCTTCATGGGAATGGATTGGGTGGACATTTTGGCCAAGACAAAATAATGGCTTTGGTCACAGATCGCTAGTGTTGGCCTCATATGTTCAAGGATGTGAGTAGGCTTGTAAGGCGATGTGCTATTTGTCAATTTGGTAAGGGCAGTTCTCAAAATGCAGGGCTGTATACTCCATTACCAGAACCAAATTTGCCTCGGATTCATTTGAGTATGGATTTTGTGCTGGGTTTGCCTAAGACTTCAAAGGGGCATGACTCTTATCTTTGTAGTCATAGATTGCTGATTTATTTTTCAAGGAAGTAGTATGTTTGCATGGAGTTCCAACGTCTTCTGTTTCTGATAGAGACATTAAGTTTTTGGGGCATTTTTGGAGGACTTTGTGGCCTAAAATGGGGATAGATTTGAAGTATTCTAGCACATGTCATCCTCAAACGGATGGCCAAACTAAAGCTGTTAATCGTAGTTTGGGAAACTTTCTAAGGTGTTTGGTTAGAAATGATGTGAAGGGTTGGGATTCAATGAGTCCGCAATCTGAGTTCACTTACAACAAGTCAGTTAATTGAACTATTAAGAAGACACCTTTTGCAGTTGCTTATGGCCTTAAACCCCAATATGTGCTTGACTTGGTGCCTTTACCCCGAGAAACTGGGGTGAGTGATGATGGGGAAGCTTTTTTTGAGCACATTCACAGCATTCATAAGAAAATTCAAGATGTGTTGAAAGTTAGCAATGCAGCATATGCTAATGCAGCTAATCAGTATAGGCACTTTAAGGAATTCAAAGAAGGAGATTTGGTGTTGGTCTACTTGAAGAAAGAAAGGTTTCCTAAAGGTACCTATCAAAAGTCCAAGTCTAAGAAGTTTGGGCCATGTAAAGTGCTTAAAAAGTTAGGTTCAAACGCCTATTTATAGGAATCAGTCCTATTTTTAATGTCTCAAATTTGTACAAATTTGAGGGCTTTAATGAGGAAGAACCAAGTACATTTGCTGAACAAGTTGGCTAGCTTCCTACCAAGCAAGATGACATCATCCAAGAAGCTCACAATGTCAAGGAATTGACATCTAGGAGGGGAAATACTTATCGAAGGTTCCTAATAAAATGGCTGGGAAAACCAGCTTGTGAAAGTACCTGGATTTCGGAGGAAGAATGGAGGAAAGTTGATCCAAAAAAGTGTGAAGAGGCGGCTAAGGTCTTTTCTAAAGATATTACCAATCTTTCAAACGGGGGAGAATGATGCAGGAGCATTAATAACTAAGGGTTTTGTTTCATTTTAAATTTTGTTGGAATAAAGTAATTCATTTATATCTTTGTTTAGGATTTTTTTTTTTTATTCTAGTTTAATTAGATATTGTTTAAGATAAGATTTTTAGTTTGGGATAAGTTTTATGATTAAGCTTAATTAGTATTCTACTAGGAATAGCAAATCTTGTAGGAGTAGGAGTTCTAGCCTATATATATGCATCAAGCAGTTGCCACAACGTATTCGATTATTATTTTAGTATTCTATCTAAAAGGTTTCTTTTTAGAGCCTAATTCTCTCTACAGCATTATCTTTCTCTACTATTTTCAATTCTTTTGTGTTCTAGCTATTCCTATCATCTCTACCCTGCATCAAGATTTCTATTTAATTCAGAACACGGTCCAAATATTATAATAGACACAAGCCATGTAAAATGACAATTTACATTATTGTGCTTCAAATTTTTAGCTGGAAAAATAAAATAGTTAACCTCCATGAACCCGCACTTACTTCTCTAGTCATTTGCCTTTGTTTGCTAATGTCTTCAGGAACAGGATAGCAATTAGCTCCAAATGCTTCGCAAATTTTCAAAATCTTTGTTCTTGCCTGTTCCCCGGAGAAAAAAACTACAAATACTGTTTTTTCAACCTGCAAAGATGAACAGAAAAAAACAAATTGTGAAGTTGATTTCAATACTGCAACGATGTAGTTATCAAAAAGCAATAAATAAACATCTTTGGTTGTAGACAGGGCAGATTAAGAATGTACCGAATAACAGTAACAATATTCAAATGAAAAGATAACTGAAGTAAGATTTAGCAACATAATTGACAATTATGAGTAGGAAAATAAAACCATTTCAGCAGATACAGGATCCAAGATTTCTTCACCAGCCGGAGCCTGATTAAAAAGCATATTGCCTCTGGTAGCACGAAATAACATCCTCTCAAATCTAAGAGCCTTGGATTTATAAATAATCCCACTGATGAATCTCAACCCAGTTTGGTCTGCATTCCTCATTTCCTGTACAATGAATAATCATATAGTAGATGGAACCAAAGAAATAGATTTGCACCAAAAAAAAAAAAAGGCAAAGCAATTCAATCACTGGATCAACAAATACCTGTTCAAGCAATGACGATGTCTCCACATAACTATTATTAGAGCATACATTCTCACTTAATTCCCTTTCCTCGGCAACTGCATGGTTATTACTTGACACAAGAAAACCACCTGCCTGGAATTTGAGCAATATGTATGAGAAGGCATTCAGTGTTCAACACAAATATTTGGGTGCAAAGGCCTTAAAACCCAAATCTTCCAAAAACGTAGCAATCAAAATGTGAACTGAAAACAGTTTCCATGGATTTGATAAGGTTACATATCAATACCACAGACAAAAGTATTCACTACTTATCATTACTTCCCTTGTTATCTTATTATTCTTCTTTTTGTTTCTTCACTTCTGGTTCCCCTAATAGTTTACTGTCATGTTTGAATGAGCAAGGCAGAGCAGGATCATCAGAGAGCTTAACTGCTTGTGAACAACGGCTTGAATACAAACTTGTGATAAAATTTACAGGTACTAATTTCAAAAATAGACTGAAACACAAGGGCCTCAGGAAATCAACGAGATGGTTGAATAATTAAGATTAGAAGGCATTTACGGAGGAGAAAACAAAAGTATAAACCCTCAAATGACTCTCTGCAATGAAGATGGGAAAGAAATCGATAAACAAATGCAATAAATGGTCCCTAAAACATAAATATAAATATATAAGCGTAAGAAATGAGCCCAGAAATTCACCTTTTGCAAAACCATCTTGAACTCCAGGAGCTCATTGTACGTTTGCCGAAGTTTTTCACTGTTGGAGTTCATTTCAATTAGCTCATGTTCATGCTCCGCTAGTTGTATCTGAAATGGCAACAAAAACAAAATTTGATACACACTTGATTCCAGAATAGACCACTAATGCTTACATTAACTATTATTGCATTAATTGATTATCACTTATGTAACTGCTAGAATAACAAAAAACCACAAGGCAAGTCAAAGTGGGGAAAGGAATGATTTATTTAGTGGGATTAGAGCAAATGAACCTCTAATTCCTCCAATTCTACATCGGGCTCCTCAACAGGGTGTATTGAGGATAGCAGACCAGCTTTAATAATTTGATCTTTGAAAAAGCGTAGCTTTCTTGACATTTCTCCGCAACGCTTCACCTGTTAAGACCTCCCAGAAATTAAAGCGACTAATTTGGTAATCAGAAACCGTAGTTAATGTCATTCTCAAAAACATATAAATCAGATATGAAGTTGACATCAATGAGGCATTGTTAGCAATTTCCTTCTGTCTTGGTAAAAACTAAACAGCCATGCCAATCACATTACAATTTTGTCATTGGAAAACCAAAAGGCTTTCCCTTATAATAGGTTTTAACACAAGCACAACAAAATTAACAACCCAGAAAGCAGGGCAGATAGGGGTCAGATTGCACCATAGAAAAAGAAAATACTGCACGACTGCATCACTTCTCATAATGTCACCTTAGAGAACGGTGCCAGCTAGCTTAGCTAGTCATCTCATTTGGCTACTAGACCAAGAAGACAAGAACTAGGGGCAATTCGAGCCTTCACCATAGATAGGGAGGTTAACTGAAAGGAAGGGAAGGGCAAGCCTGTAATAGTACAGCCCAGCCAATGGAGATAACAAAAATGTTGCCTTGATTGTTTTTTCTATTCTTGTGATTGCAAGGAAAAGAATTTAGAAATCAAAATTGATGCCTAATATGTAAAAATAAATAAAATCAAATCAAAAACAGTTTATACATCCAGACCACTCACTGATATAACAATTCCAAAGGGATCAAGAAAGAGGCCAGCATATTCAGTTTAATTCACTCAAGGACTAAGCTGTAAAAACAGTCACTTACACAAGGAAAGAATATATAAGGAATTGGAAGATTGTCTTATTTCAACTGACCTCGCACAATTCTTAATTAGTATTTGATATTCTAATCATTACAATATATACTTAACAATTGAGAACAAGGCCACAACCTAAGGCACAAAATTAGGCTTGATAGGTACCTGATTAACAAATGTTCGTTGGAAAGGACTTTTCTCGGTGTTTAGCTGCCACAGGGGAGACAAAAAAATACAAGCATTAGCATATTTAATAGATGATTACAAAAGCAATGTCCGAAATTTTTTAGCAATTAGCATATATCCCTATTATTAGAATACCAAAGGTGCTTTTTGCCAGAACAAGGTGATGAATGATAAAAAGCCTTAACACCTTCTAAAGTGAGAATAAATAAACAAATAAGCAACCATTTAACAGAATAGGTAATCTGAGAATATAAAAACAAAGTCCACTCAGGACTTTGGAGATATTCCAGATCATTAGATATCTGGACATATTTTCAAACCCAAGAGAAATGCCTTGATATCAGAGCACCTAGTACCTGAGAAACTTCCTATTTCTTTTTAAGAGTAGATAGATTGCATAAGATCTTACACAAATACCATGCAACTCCACAAAAATGGGTTATTTCCAAATTATGGTCTCAATACAGAAAAAACTTTCAGGGGGTGATTTGGTCCTATCCCTTAGCCCCCTTGCAGCAAGTCTCAACCCTTTATCAGTTTTAACCTAAATCCATACTCCTACACCAATCCTTACATGCATGAAGCCCAAAAGTTTCTAGTTTAAGAACTGATATACATATGTTTGAAACAATGGTTTCAGTCCTGACAACTGATTCATATAGAAGCATTTGTTCTAGCCAAAGTCTTAAATTTTTGCATCCCAAGCCAAATTAAAAGAAAAAAAATAGCAAAAAGCTTCCTTTCATTCACATGTATTATAAGCAATTCAGCCAATAGTGCTTATGTTTTTGGTGGATCACGATCCCAAGCCCCAACTCTTAAAACCCTCCATCCTAAATGATGGTAAAGCAGCATCTTTAACAATTAACAGTCATGAACAATATTTTAACCCAGAAAGCCGGGAAAAAAAAGTTCACTCTGCATGCATCATAAAATCAAATAACTTGAATCCTAAAATTGAAAGTAAATCATTTTAAATCCCAAATCAAACTTGCAGCTAATATTGTTGCCCAAATTTAGTATAGTACAACCCGCTAAAAGGCACAGAGTCATTATCAAATCACAATCCCTTAACATTTTGGCATGAAATTGCTACTCTAAAAAACACCTACCTGCCAACTGAATACATATGCTAAGACACCCATCAAAAGCTAATTATATTCTCTATTTCCAAAAAGAGCAAGTTCATTGAAGATATCAAATGTCATTTTCCTCTATAGGGAACTTACAACTAGGTATAAAGTTACCACAGTATTGCCTACAAAAGAATAAAATACAAACTTCTTCAATAAGTTCAAGCCGAGTCCTAAATATGCTCAAATTCCAAAATCTCTCCAACCAAACCAGGAATGGCGTAATTATCAGATACAAAAATTCCTTAATCAGAAAATTTACTAGGATAACTTCCTTGCTCTGAGTCTAGCGCCTGCCATAGCTTAAATAGATCCAACAATTCCGACAGGACCAACACATCTCAAATCAAACAGGGTGCCGATACACAAAACTAATTCAGCCAGGATTTCACATCCTCATCAAATTCAACCATCGAAACAACACCTAATCAATGATCATATTCGCGTCAACTTCAATAAATTTTCCAAATGTAGGAAAACGATAGCAACTAAAAAATCGAAAAACAAGCTCTCCCACTTCATTTGACATAAAATTCAACTACTTAAAAAGTGAAATTTCATTTCTAATTAACTACAAACAAAGAAATCAAAATCCTAAATTATCCTTTGCAAAGATTATTCAATAAATGCTTAGAGACTAAAACAGGGGTGAGCACAAAAGAGAATTGGATCTGAGTATAGAAAGACATACATCACGGAACTGGAGGAGACCAAGTTCACCGAGATAAGAAACGGCACGGTGAGCAGACTCGACGGGAATAATGAGTTGAACAAGTGTCATTTTCTCCGACCGCATCAGATCCATCGGCGGTAGATTATCTATGAACTTCTCCATTCCTTTCCCTTTCTCTCTCTCTCTCTCGGCAATCAAACGGATATAAATGAAGTTTGGATCTGAGTTTTTGGATCTGAAGAGAGTTTTTTTTCTTTTTAGTGGCCTAAGAGATAGTGAGTGCGTTTGCTTTCAGTTTCCCCATCGCAACTGCCATTGGAAATTTTGGAATTCTCAGAATCGGGAAATTCGCTTTCTTTTTTCCTTTTTTATCTTTTATTTTGTCAGTTAATTAAATGTCAGACTCCACCAAGGCGTTTGCTGGGCCGATACTGCGCGGTATGGATCCTTAAAAGCAATTGACTCTTATTTGGAAAATTCTAAAAAAAGCAAATGAACTTGAAATTATTAAAAATGTGAAGGAAAAATACTTAATTTAAAAAAAAATAATTATTAAAATTATTCATAAAAATATTATAATTACATTTTCCTCTGCATTCCGTTACTTTTACTAGGCTTACTGTTGGTTGTTGCCGACTCCTTCCGAGGAGGGTCGGTTCTCTTGGATATTGTTGACTTACGGTTGATTGTTGCCAACCTATATACATATATATATATATATAT
>JBBYHO010000021.1:8006996-8023211 GCA_038382025.1 Adansonia gregorii
GAAGGTTATGAAATGAATCAACATCTGAACGTGATTGAGTAAATTTTTGTTTTGTTATTTAGCATGTTTTGCGACATGAATGATCATAGGATCAGTGTGTGAAATCTATCTTGCTTCGCATTTATTTATCTTAAGATACATTTCTGTCCATGTAAGACCCTTGCTAGCTGCCTTAGGTAGTATCATGGGTGCCACCGAGCTCAGTTTCTTCCCCATGCTTTTTTTTTTCCTTTACCTGATATCTCTGATTGTAAATAAATTCGAGGTATCAATCCAACCGATCAGATTCGATTTGAATGCAGATATGGGTGTGGAGAGGGGCATTCGCTTGGAAGGTTTGACCGAACCACAGATATTGAAGGCACTAGAAGACCTTGTGAAAGCAGGTGCGTCCCTCAAATCTTAATACATTGCCGCTACTGAATCGAACAATTGGAAAATAAAAATAGATACTTTCCGAGAAAAGTGTTTCCCATTGATGGTTTCCCTCTAATTTCAGCTGTCATGCTGATCTTGTGGGATGGTTGTTGAAAGTTTCAGAACTTGTGTTGTTCCCTTGCCATTTTAAGGTTCAGAACACTGCAGAAACTTCCTTTAATTACTTCTGCACTGTTATTCTGCTTTCCCCCTTTCAGCAAACTTTTTTATTTATAAAATAACTGAATAATCAATATTAAACATGGAGACGGCGTTTGTGTTTCAAAATCTATGTTTTTGTTTGTATTTTAAGAAGAGAAATTTTTTTTTGAGCTTTTCCAGTTTTGGTAATTTGATTCGTAAATTTCTTAATAAAAGAACAACAAATTGGATTGAATAGATACAGAGAAGAGAAAAAGGTGAATTTTGTCATCACATTACAAATCAGTGTGAAATTTTGTTGTTTTATATTTTAATTTCTTTGAATTTTATCAAAGCATTTTTAATTTTATTGAATTTTGTTATTGAACTTCCAATTCCATTGATTTTTGGACAGAATACACCTATATCTAACACTCGATTCAAATCCGAGTAACATAGGATATTAATGTATGGGAAATAAATAACCTTTAGATGTCTGAGGGCAATTTGTGTTCTTTGATCAGCCATTGATGCATCAACGTCCGCATAGGAAAAAGGGAAATTTCAATTATCTACCAAGGACAACATACAAAAAAGATCATCAGGCCCCAAACAAGTTTCAAATTTGCCTTAGCCTATAAAACGAACATGTGATATTAGCCTAGACAACGGATTTGGCAACTGAAAGGTTGGTCTTTATGTACCTTTAAAAAGTTTGATTTGCCTAAGCGCTGTCAGAATGCACTGCAGGGGACCATCCTTTAACGAGAAAACTATGCTATTTGAAAAGAAAATAAAAAAGTGCAGATTATTAATCAATTTTTTTTAATGTTTTGAATGATTGTCAAATGGTATTAGAACTTTTTTGTTAGGGTTGGTTTAATTAGCAAATACAAGTGGCATTGAGTTCGAGTTTTAAATTGATTCTATATTGAATTTCTGAAAAATTTATTAAATTATTTTTATTTAAATAAATAAATTATATTACTTAAAAAAGCTTAAGTGATAAAATATTTAATTAAGAAAAATAAAGGGAAAAAAAAGAACAAAAATATAACTATCATTTATGAGATTTTATTGAAACTAAATATACTTCTATAAACCATACTTTATCTCTCTAAAGAATAAACTAATGGTTAGATTTCTTAACTCAAACTAATATTTATTTAAATATTAAAAATACCCCCATTTTATTATTTTTTCCCTTTTTTATTTAATTAAAACTTTATCACTAAATTTTTAAACAATTTTAATTAATTTATTTTGGATAACAATAATTTAATGAATTAATCTTAAAGTTAAAATTAAAAATAAGTTAAAATGATTTAACACGTACTTACTTAAAAATTGATTAAAGCAAAAAAAAAAAAAAGAATACAAAATATAGTTATCATCTATGAGATTTTATTAAAAAATAAACTTACATATATTAACTCAAAAAATTACATTTTATCTCTTTAAATAAGTAATTGTTGTTAATATTTCATTAATCAAATTACTGTTTGTTTAAATTTTACTTTAAAGATAAAGTACCCTCATTTTATTTTATTTTTCTTACCTCCATTATTTTTTTTCCATTTTTTGACCTCTAAACTTTTAAAATAATTTTATTAATTTCTTTCAAATAAAAAAAACATAATAATTCATCTCAAAGTTAATTTATTGAACTAAAGCAAATTTTAAAATATTTAGCATTTACTTGCATTGAAATATAATTTAATTTAATAATAATTTTAAAACTAACTCAATTTTATTATTTTGTAATTAAAAAATGTCTTAGATAAAAAGTTAAGAAACAAAAATAAATAGAAGAATGAAAAACTAATTATTTTATAAAAACTGCATCTAGGCATAGTGGGATCTCCCCCTCCTATTAATGCAAAATTTTGTGCCAAAAATATTAATTTAATATTTTTGGTGCTCTAAATTGTTATTTTCTATAGAAGGAATTCAAGGAAAAATTATCTTGGAAAAAAGATTTTGAAAATTTTAAAAACTTATTTCCCTTTTTATTAACTTTAGAACATTTTTTAAGTTAATTTTTTTTTACCAATTTTAACATTTAAAAAAATATAACATTTGAACTCTTCCCTTCAAATAAAAAGAAATAAGCATTAATCATTGAGCTAAATGCTCAATATAGTTAAAAACATTTTTCAATATCAATAAAAGTAATTATACAACCTCTTGGAAACATATATTTTAAAATTACTATTATAAAATAAATGATTGAATTTGATATCGCAAATTAATCGACATCAATTTATTTATTAAATTTACAAAAATAACTGAATTCATAATATCAAATAATAATATAAAATATAAATTTAATTTAATTTTTTAATTATAATTTTTTTAAAATTAATAACTTCCTAAAAAATTATTCCTTTTTCTTAAAACTACCCGTATAACAAATTAGTTTTGCTTTTTTCTTTAAAAAAATTTACATCTTATAAAATAATTATTTTTCTTCATATTTTAGTAAATTAAATATCAATTTTATTTTAAAAAAATTAAGAATATTCACTTACCAGTAAAATCTATTAATTAATTTAAACAATAATTACTATTATACCTGTTTTACCGGGAATAAAATCTCGAGGATATCATACGGTACGGTATGTGTACAGTCCAAATCCCTTAAAATCCTTTTGTTTTGTTTTTTTCCGAAAAATTAAAAAAGGCCTAAGTTTTTCTTTTTCTATATTTTAGTCTTCAAAATCTTGCCGCCGCCATTGTTGTAAGGATCCCGAAGCTGACTCGTTAATGGCGACGGCCACTTCGGTTATACGGTCGCCAACGACCGTATTCTCCGGTAAAGGGACGCACTCCGATAGAAAAACAGCGCCTTCCGTTCAAATCCCTCAATTTCCTCCTTCAAAACGCCCTCGTTTAACAGCTCTTTTCGCTTCCCTCAGCGACGACAACAACAACAACAACGACGGAAGCAATAGGATTGCGAAGGCCATCGGATTGGAGAAGCTTTTCGAGGATTCCCCGTATGATGTCATTTCCAAAGACTCCCCTTTTCATCCCAGTACGAAGATCCCCTTCTTCGCTTTTGTTTTTAGGTTTTTTTTTTTTTTTGAATTGTCATTTTACGTGGCCTATTTTGTCATTTTGTTAGAGCCACTTTCTTCAACCCAGTTCTCTAATTCGATCTCCGATGGCTCTCGCCTTCGCGTTGCATATCAGGTAGTATTTTATATATTTACTTAACCATAACAACCATTTATATATATATATATATTATAAATTTTTTAACGTTTGGGATTGGGTCAAGGTTATTTTTAATATTAGAATTTATAAAACTTTATTATAATTTAATGAAATTGATTGATTGATGGATTTGTGTTGAATTTTAAAAGGGAGTTCCTGGTGCCTACAGCGAAGCAGCTGCTGCGAAGGCCTACCCGAATTGCGAAGCTGTTCCTTGTGATCAATTTGATGCTGCTTTTGAAGTAGTTACTTTGACTCTTTTTTTTTTTTTTTCGTTTTGATAATTATTTAGTTTTCATGTTAGAAAATGACGATTTTGAATGTATAAGCATATTTGATAATCTTCATTAAAAACTGATTTAATTATTATTTTTTATTCAGGCTGTTGAAAAGTGGATAGTGGATAGAGCAGTATTACCGATTGAAAATTCCTTAGGTGGTAGCATTCATAGGAATTATGACCTCTTGCTTCGCCATAGCTTGCATATTGTTGGGGAAGTTAAGCTTGCGGTTCGTCATTGCTTACTAGCCAATCATGGTGTCAGAGTTGAGGACTTAAAAAGGGTTCTTAGTCATTCTCAGGTATGAAGTAAGATTGAACCTGCTTGTTGACGAAGTTTTGTTTTTGTTTTGTGTATTTTTTTTTTGAAATTGATCATGTTTCAGGCTCTAGCTCAATGCGAGAACACGTTAACAAAGATAGGCTTGAGTAGAGAAGCAGTTGATGATACTGCCCTAGCAGCAAAGGTGAGTCTTGATTTGGAGCGTAGAAATCGATTTGACATGAAAGATTATTAAGCTTTTTAACTGATTGTGCTAAGTGAAGTATATTATGTGCTTTGGTTGTCTAAGCATGCTAGATGAATCTTATTCGTCCTCTCTTCTTCTTCTTCTTCTTTTATTATTTGATATAGCAATGCATATAGGAGGTAGGCAGGAGCCACTTTATCTAGTTCAGTTTAGGTGGCTTCCTTGGTGGTCCAAAATTGATCAAATACATTTTATTCTCGTGTGTATGAAGCAGAGAATGGAATTTGGTTTACATGATTGCTGTTGGAATTAATTGCCACTATTGCACAAGTAGTTTCTAATTTTGACTGATTTAATGGCTGTTTTATGTAGTATGTGGCTTTTGAGAAACTAAAAGATACAGGAGCTGTTGCAAGTTCTGCGGCTGCAGATATATATGGACTGAATATTCTTGCTCAAGATATTCAGGTTTATGTTGATTTTTGTTGTTCACTTGTTGTTTGGTGTCTGATATTTGTCAGAACTTTGACATTTGGTATACCTCCCTATTTTGACAGGATGATTGTGATAATGTTACTCGATTTCTAATGCTGGCTAGGGAACCCATTATTCCTGGCATGGAGAAGCCATTCAAGGTTAGCCTTTCGATGACAAAACCATTTGCAGTGAAAGTACTTGGTCATAACTGTTCCTTTGCTTTGCTGCATTTATTACTCACTGTTGCTTATGAAGTTTTTCTAACATATGCAATTATTTCACAGACGAGTATAGTTTTCTCATTAGAGGAGGGTCCTGGTGTTCTTTTCAAGGCACTTGCTGTTTTTGCTCTCCGGCAGATCAACCTTACAAAGGTATTTGTTTTTTTTTTCCCTTGAAGATATCTAAGTCTCTTTGAAAAACTATGTTGGAAAGTTTTTTTTTATAGGTTGTATTAACATACTCTATTTATTTGTTCCTTTTATCAGATTGAAAGTCGTCCCTTGAGGAACCAGCCTTTGCGAGCATCTGATGATAGCAACAATGGTTCAAAGTAAATTTAGTAAAATATGAAACATAATTATTATTATTATTTTTTTTTGCACTTAAATGAAATTAAAGATGGGTTAAAAATCACTTTTAGTAAAATGGATAAAAATTATGTCCACTATTATTTATATGTCATACTATGAACCATTTTGGTCACTTAAACAGATTTCACCCTGATTGTGCCATGTTTTCTAATAGATATTTTGACTACCTTTTCTATGTGGACTTTGAAGCATCCATGGCTGAAGAGAGAGCACAGAATGCTCTAAGACATCTAAAGGTATTGCTCTGCCTCTTCCATGACCTTTCGAGAGAATGAGATGTTAGATATCTACCAATATGTTTCCTTTGGCAGGAGTTTGCAACCTTCTTGCGAGTTCTTGGGAGTTATCCAGTGGATACGACCATGATATGAACAAGTTTTTCTTCATGGTAAGTATTCAATATTTGAACAAATACTGAGGCTTAGATTGATGGCAGGCTTCAACTTCTATATGATGATTTGGTGGCCAAATGTTGCTAGATCATTATCATTTCTTAGAATTTTGTTTATATAACTTTTCCAAATTAATTTTCTGAGCTTTAATAAATTGCTGACTAAAATGAGGTTGTTTGGACTGATATCATTGATGATTTAATAGAAGTAAGAAAATTTTGTATCTCTTAGAAAGAAGACCATTCTCATCATTTCAATCTCCAATAGTTCCTTCATGGAATTTTTGTTAGTGATTAACCTGAGACATAATCACTAAGTTATTGACTCCTGTCTGCAAAGTTATACCATAATAAGAATTGTTCTTTTTAAATTGGTGGGTGGCATTAAGAAAGGGTAGATTCTACAATTGGGCTGGAGGGAGTGAGTAAGCAGAGGAATTCAGTATACCTGTTGCCATTGAACAGTTTTAAATTCACATCTTTCGTAATTGGCTTGGAATTTGATTATGCATTGGAACCTGGAAATGCTACTGTTGCCATATTAATTGATCAGGCTATTTTTGGTTCATGATTGGTCAGTCACATGAACTGGACAAGCCTTAAGAATTTTGAATATCCACATTGTTTGTTTGTTTCTTTTTTTTTGCTACTTGAGTATTGGAACTATAAGGCTTATATTGGTCGGTGCTTGATATTCCATGCTTTTACATAAATAAATAATGTCCATGATAAATAATGATTATCTAGTTTTGCCCCTACGATTGCTGTTGGGTCTACAAGAATATGACGCTTAAGGTGTGAAAGATTTTCATCCTTTTTCTGATGGTTAGTGCAAGCTATTTTGTTGTTTCTGTTGCTGTAATTGGATGAGCCTAAAGGTAGCTTGAATTCAAAGATATTTTCACTCACAATTGTTTAACAAACTAAGGTCTATCTTGAATGTGAACAATATTAATGCTAGTTTTGCTGCACTCAAAATATAGTTTGGGTTCAAACGTAACAATAAATGCAAGTTTAGACCTCAAAAGCTGCTAGCCAACCTTATCTGTGTTTGAGTTGTGTTTGTTTAAGTTTTGGTCAAAATAAGAATTTTGTATTGCGTTTGTGACCTAAATGCACTTTTGGTAAACAAAATACGCTAACCCAATTAGCTTTGGTCGACTCAGTGTAGTACTCTATTGCAAATGCGAGTGCTATTTCCTTATTAATAATGTAGTCTACTGTTTGATCTTTGCGGATGAAATTTTGTTTTAATGCTAAAACTAGGTAGATCATGGTTAGAAACAGATTTGTACCTTATACTGATCTTCCAGATAGATGTTAGAGCATATTTTGTGTGTAGTGAGTCCTTGGGCTCTATAAATGCATTTGAAGGAGAGGGTTAAGGGAGTTTTCTGACCTTGACGCTAGCCATTGTTAATAAGGTTAAGTTGAAGTGAAACATTTGCTTTTGTTGAAACTCGTCATAGGACTTACCAGGTTTTGTGTATCTGTATGCATACAGTGGAGGGGAACTTAAGGGAACTGGTTAAATACTGTTGTGGAGATTGTGGCAAGACTAATAATATGTATCAATTATACTTTCAGACTACTTGCCAGTAGGGAAAGATTATTTCTGCCTTTTCCGACTGATCCTGATCCTATTATAAGCAAGGAGAAAGCCCTGAAGTTGTATACCCTAACTCTGACTGTATCTTCCCAATTCTCTCAATTACTCGACAAGTGTGGTTACTGTTGCTAGTTGTTAATCTTTGCCTTCCTTTTTTCCCCTTTTAGGATCTTTTCTAATTTTAAAACCCTTTGAACTTTTCATGTTTTATGTTAGAACAGTAAATATGCATAGTGAAATGGTGCAAATATGCTTTTGCCTCTTTATATATATATATATATATAAACTATCGGTGAAGCATTGTGGAGAAACTTTTTGTTTCTAACAATTGATTGATAATGGGTGATGCAGAACTCAAATATGAGGTGCCAATTCTGTTCTCTCATTTTACATAATAAGGTGGAGGTTTTGGATAATTAATATTGCTGCCATTGATAAGATCTAAAGCCAAGCCACTGCAGTCTATGGAGGAAAGCTGACAAATATCGGTTTGGATATATATGGCCTCTTGATATTCTGTACTTAAGCGAACGTAGTTTTCGACATCCGGACTGAATATTCTATTCTATTCTTTCCTTTTCCTTTTAAAATTTTTGATAGATGAATATATATATATATATATAAAATTTATCTTTTTGTTGTGTTACTGGGCATGTCTACTTTGTGATTCTTGTTTTCATGACAATGTTATATGGAACAATAAAATATCTAACAATTTTGAACATAATATAAAAATATAATACGGTAGATTTAATAATCACAAAAATAGTGTAATAAATATAGTTAGCATTACGTTTTTAATTTGTGTCGTATTTTTATGTAGGATTTTAATATTTTTCGTTATTTATGTTGTATGTATATGACTGATAAAAGAAAAAAAAAACACTTTATGAAAGTATGAATTTTTGAATCTAAAATATCTTCTTTTTTATTTTTAAAATTGCTGTTAGGTTAGAGAAATGGTCTCTGGCTGAGCTCTGCATGCACAACTGTGTGATTTACCCCTTTTTTTCCCCCCTGCATGGAGTGTAGTTTTTGAATGTGCGCAAATGAGAGAGTGATGGTATTCCAGTAACCCTAACTCGGATACAATGTTAAGACTAAAGAGTTGGAAAGAAATATTAGAAACAAGGACACTTGAGTTTTCTATTTTTTTTTATTTTAATTTTGAAAATTGGTATATTTACTTACCATCGTTTAGTTAGTTTCAAGCTTATTAAACGTCAGAAAGTCTAATATTTTATCAGTAAATCACATTGTAGGTAGAAAAGAATCAAAATCAATATCTTCGATAAAAAGACGCGAATTGGTTTCATACATTTGCAGTTAAGTTCGAGTAACTAAATTGATATAAGCGTTGAAAAAATTGGACTGAATCTTGATGATTTGTTCAATCTGATATTTTATATGAAGTCAGATTTTTCTTGAATCGTTAAAATTGGATAAAATCAGTAAAAAACCATTTTTTATTATTTGTAATTTTTTTTCATTAGTGATAATACTTAAAAGTCCTAACCCTTTTGTTTAATATTAAAGAACTACTAAATCAAATACATATTCTTATAAATTATTTACTATATTTATTATTTAATTAAAATTAAAATTATTTTTTATATTTAAAAACAATTTGATCAAACTAAATCAGTTGAACCAATTAGATGGAAGGTATAAAGTCTAGCACATTTGATCCCCTGTTCAATTCTTCTAACTTTGACTTTAGTTACAAGGCAATCTTCACCCATTATTTGAGTAACTGAAATAAAGATGGACAGAGTTTTTTTCTTTTCAGTACTCCAAGATCTAGGGGGTTTGCCCCTTCAATAAGGCTGGAGGAGAGAATAAACGTCTGACCAAACCCTAAATCTGGTCCCAAAAGTAATATCTCCAAAACCAGCAATCCGCGACTCATTTTTGTGTACCAACAGGACAAACCACACTAGACCAGTTGGATTTGGCAATATTATTTTTAACCATGAGAAATAATTAAAACATAATAGAACACAAACACTATACAGATATACATACGAAAATGTCAAAATCCGAAGTCTTAACTTGCAAAAAGAAAAAGGAAAAAAGGAAAAACCTTTGATTCACATGTGTTGACCCTATAACTTAACTGCAAATTATTGCCTCATTCCATGGCAGCTGATATAGTGATTGGCCATATTTAAGCAGGCAGCTTTAAACAGAAAACAAGTATGGAAATCCAAATCCGAACTTAAATTGTCAAGAGGTAAAAGTTTTGATCCTGTCAGCACAATGTAATGACACCCACATTTTACATATCCACCAAAAGAAAAAGAAAAAGAAAGAAAATATGGTATCAGCGATGTTAGAACATCATCATAATACATAGCTACGATGGCTTTAAAATAGTGCTCATTGTGAACTTCACAGCAAAAAGACCATGTTGTCCTGATTACCGAGGTATCTGTCCAAATAAGGGGAGAAAACTCAGTTAGAGAAATTTTAATCGGATGGTAAAATGTAGAATCATTGCAAATTTTGGAAAAAATATATTTAGAATGCATGCCTTAGGATTTTTCTATTTCTGCGGCTTCTTCCACAAGACGCCGATCTTCTTTAGCATGTTCCCATTTTTCTTCTTCAGTAAATCCTCATCCATATCTTCGGAATAAGGTGAACTAACTTTTCCCTTGACTGGATTATAATTGCTATCCAGTGAACCAGTTCTCTCCATGAACTTCCCATTGTTACCTGCTGAAAGCATTGCAGCAGCTGCTTCTGCAGCCTTGCGAAACTGGTCAGATTGCACCTTTAACCTTCTCAACTCCGCTTCCATCTCGGAATTGGTAATCTGGGCGGCCTCAAGCTGTTCGGACACCCTGGCAGCTCTCCTGTTATTCTTATCTGCCTCCTCCATTGCAAGACCAAGCTTTGTAATTGCTTCACGCTCTGCAGCCCTTGCCTCCTCTAGCTCAGCAGCCACCTTATCATTTGTTTTACCTTTATCCATATCCCTTCTACTGATTTCCAACCTGAGCATCTCATTCTCCTCCGATATATTTTGATGTTCCGTTTCCTTATCCATCATATTTGCCTTTAGATCAAAAATAGCCTCCTTCAATAACTTTAGTTCATTTTCAAGTTCCAATTCTCGCTGCCGTGACAGGTTTTTCTCAAGTTTCATGCGAAGCTCTTCATTTTCCTCTGAGATACACTGCAACTCAGTTTCCTTATCCATCAGATTAGCCTTCAAGTCGGCAATACCGAAGTTTGCTTTCTCTAGTTCAGCCAACAGCTCGGCCTCTCTCGACCTTGCTTCAGATTTTATCTGATCCACCAGTTCATGAGCACCCTTTATCTGTATAGTGCTTTGGATTTGTTCTTCATGGCATTTAATCTCAGCAGTTTCAAGAGCAGATCTTAAACGTGCCACCTCAGACTTTAAAGAAGAAATCTCTGCTTCAAGCTGTTGAGATTCCTCAGATTTCTCAATTTCTCCAGCTTCATGCTCAACAATAATACAAATACCATCAGATTCGATAGAGAGGTTCTCACCGGCCTCAATCATTTCTGTCTTGAGTTTGTGAACAAGTCCTTCCAGTGAATAAACACGTTTTCTTGATAGGTCTAAGTCCGAAGCAATGGAGTTGTAAGCTTCAACAGCCTTCATGCCTTCCAACCTGAGTGCCTCAACAGTCCTTTTTGCATTTTCTAGTTGTATCAGAGTTTCACTAGTCAATGCTCGGGCCTGAGCTTCTGATTCTTGGCTACCCTTCAGCTGGTTTTTCATGTTCTCTAATAGAGAAAGAGTTTCGGCTAGGTTTCCTTTCAAGCTCTGGAGCTCCAACTGTGCTGATTCTGCTTTCTTGGTCTGTGCAGCCTCAGACTCAGCCACCATTTCAAGCTGAGCCTTAAGTTGCTGAATCTCATTCACAGCTGAGGCCAGAGCAGCTGACTCAAGGGACTGCTGCCTCCGGATAGCTTCAAGCTCTGACTGCCATGCTTGATCCCGTTCTTGTGAGATCTTGTGGAGCTCAACAACACTAGTTTCCTCAGAAGCAGACAGCTCAAGAAGCTGCTTTTGGGACTCCTCGAGCTTCTCGGACACGGCCAACAGTTGCTTCTTGGACTCGTCGGCATCTTGCTGAACTTCCTTCTTGCTTGATTCAGATGAACTTAGCTGATCCTTCACCTTCTTTAGTTCTTCTTGAAGTTGTGAATTCTGCACTTCCAGTTCAGATATTCTGCTCGGGCGCTTCTTCTGAAGCAAGAAATGAGGATAAGATTAGATTTTCTCATAGGAGAAAAAGAGCCATCATTCTAAGCGCTAAACTCTACTTCAAATTCAAAACAGCAATATTTATTGGAGGCTAATGTGCGTCTCATCCGCAAACAAATCGAAAGAATCACTCTCTAAGGAATTATAAAATCTCTTCCGTATCCTTTTTCTTATCTGCCAAAATTAATTGCGTCACCTAATCCTACCATCACCATAATAGAGGCTTAGAAAATGAACACAATGCAAGATATCAATGAACAAAGCAAACCAATGTCGCTCCGACTCTTCATTTTTCTTGAAGTACCTGTGTCCGACACATATCCGGACATGAGTATAAGAATATGACCCTCCAAAGACCCTCAAATAGGTAGAAAAACTTTAAAAAAAAAATTGAATATAATCATGTATCTGACACTCACACCCGAGTCCAATTAGTATAGAAGAAATCATTAGTTTTCATTGAAAATTGATCGTAATTTAAGAGGGGAAAAGAAGCCCATCACCATTCATGAGACAAACAAGTTGCCTATTGGCATGCTTCTATAAAAAGGAGAAAATGGTTCCGTAAAAACTGCTTTGGAAAGGCAACGGGGTAGAGTTTTATTGTCCATTACAAAGCCTTTAACACTCAAAATTAGTTGGGCTTCTTATGCACTTATCAAAAGCATTGTAAGTTTCAGCAGTGTCCTCTAAATATTGTATAATGTTCTCTACTTTGCATACCTGAGCGAGTGGGCTTCCAGGCGAACGACGCTCAAGAACTTTAGGGCTTTTCTCTTTTGGAGTTCTACAAGCTGGATTTGAAGTAGATACAGCTTCAGTCTCTATTGTGGTTGGCTTGAGTTGACGAACAGCTCGATGAGGGGCCCTTTGCGGTACTTCTGAAGATCCATTCCTGCTAAACATTGGTTAATCAGTAATTTGGTACGGATGAAAAATGCACGATAACAATCAAAGACTTCAAGAAAACATTTGGACATGCCTCCAGCTTAGGATATTGTCTCCAATAGAAAGTTAATTCACTAGAAATTTCAGATCAGAGCTCTCAATGCCAGCAAATAAGACTCAAACTTATAAAATGGTTAAAGTCCTAAATCTCTAACGACCTGGTGGCTGGACCAACCAACCAGATACTGTCTCGAACCGCAAAGAACATCGTTTCGGTATGTACTCGGATAGGAACTTTTTTTAAATTAGCTGCTAAGTAGTCAGAAATGAAAGACCAGCTTTTTGACATTAGGTCAAGAGTCCTTTTTTACCCTTTTAACAGCTACATTACTGCACATTAAACATAAAATCGAGATACACTCACCTAGAGACCAAGTCAGAATACAAGAACAAGACCAATCGCTCAGTTAAACCACCTAATGTTTGATTAATCTAATTGTATTCAGAGTAGTTATGAGCTATTTAAGAGCTAAACCCAATTGATTACAGATGACCAAACAGGTAAAATGTAGCTATGAGCCCGATAGAACAAAGCCGATCAACAATTGTCTGAAAGGTAAAAATCAATACTTAAATCATCTAATTCTATCCTTACCCCAATTTTCAATTTTATATCTTTTGCCCACCAATATTCTAAATCTGAACAACACTACTAAAGCTTCAAATTCTACTCTAGCCAGTACCTTGAGAAATAAGCAGATTACAGGGAGGAAACTTAACAAAAGTTACAACATAGGCAATGGTCTCGAACAGATGATAAACCACAGAGAAAGTTTTATTTTGGAAGCACTTCATTTACAGCATCTGCTGGTCCCATTAAGGGCCTTGGTTGATCCTATCCTTAAGGTATAGGAGACAAACAAAATATTTACTTGCATGGATAATGAGACTGCACCTCAAAATGGTTACCAGACAATATGGCCCTTAATTTTTAGCTACAGTTTGGAACTCCTATTAATTATTTATCGATGCAATGCAAATTAACCAAAGACGACAACCCCGGTGCCAAAATCAGAAGGTAGAAGTGTTCCTTAAAAAAAGTAAGACAATTAAAGATAAAAATTTGAAAGAAAGGATCTCCGACAGCGATCTTCCAGGTATGCCTTAGGCATTGATTAAAACCCAGCCAATGCAAATGATTATATACGGTAACAAAAATTTAAGGATTGAAAAACTGCAACTAAGAGTACAAAGCATTATATCTATGAATTGCTTTAAATTACAGAACCACGAATTAAGCTTAGTTTTCAAGAGTAACTTACATGAATGCATCCAGGAAACACACAAAAGAAACCTCTAACAAGGGAAGAATAAGCAGTCATAAGGGCCATGAAAAGTCACCTTGCTTTTGGAGTCTGCATAATTTAAAGAACCGTGTCAAGTTTATTTATCCCCTACCACTTCAATATGCTTCCCCAACCCCTGAGGCCGGCCTGTATCGGATCAGAAAAAAAATATTGCAAGATAAGACAGAAGAATTCAATGTGAATGAGCATGAAAAGAAAACAAAAACAAAATTTAATGAGCTCGAAAAAAAATATTGCAAGATAAGACAGAAGAATTCAATGTGAATGAGCATGAAAAGAAAACAAAAACAAAATTTAATGAGCTCATGCGAAATACATGTGAAACTATAAAGGCAAAAGATATATACCAACCAAACAAATCAAACAAGTAGTAAAAATAAAATATCTTGAAGAAAAAAGTCAAAGCACAAGCTATCCATCAATTAACAGACAGTAACAGCAAACTTTTCAATCTTTACCCACATTCAATGCTACCCAATATTTCTACCTTTGTTCCTGGTTCATGGGACATTATTATGGTCACAAGGGGACCCTACAGCTACAGGGTTGGGAAACAGACAAATTTACATGGAAGTACCCTTTTTCTTTGTTTTCCTTATAGACTGCATTTCAACACTACAAAGGGGCATTATTGTAATCTAGCAAGTGAACTTTCCACCTCCATTGTTGGCGTGAAATAAGGACACAAAATGTAAAAAAACACAGCGTGGGTGTTTCAAAATTTAGAACAGGAAAGAAAATGATTTCAAATGCCGGTCAAACCTTTGTTTATCTTGCGCCAAAACACAATTATTGAGCATTAACCCGTTTGTTTCTCAGGAAAATATTTTCTGAAAAAAAAAAAAAAAAAAAACTCTTTCAGCTAAGAAATGTGCAAACTGTTCAAAAGGCACCCTCAAAACAAGATACACTGCAGCTTATAGAGCAAAGAAAAAAGATCAACCATTTTCTAAACAATAATAAACAAATGACAAAAGAGAGCAAAAAGAAAACCTTTTTGAGATTCGACCTCCTTTATAAAATTTATTTAAAGAAAAGGAAATAAAGTCTGCCGGGCTGCCATTACAAAGCTCCTGAATTGAAAGCTAAGTTACAATCAGCTTAGAAAATGAACCTTTTTTTTATATGTTTTAAAGGAAAAAAAAAGAAGGCCAAAAGTAACATCATTACCCTAAAGAACTTGAAAAAAGAAAAAAACACAACATAAACAAAACCCTCACCTGAAACATACAATGGGAAAAGGATTGTCATTTCCTTTACAGCATTTTATTGGGAACCGAAAGAACAGAAAGAAAAAAAAAATGTTTAGTATAAACTTACCAAATGTAGTAAATGTGACAACTGGTACAAACAAGCAAAGGGAATGACAAAATGGGTCAAGTTTTAAAGCTTTGTTAGAAACTTTCTAGTGTTTTTGGGTGAAGTAATAAGCAAAGAAGAAGAAGATGACATGGGGCCAAGGGTGGAAGTTGAAAAAGGCTGCTTCTTTTTGTAGTTCTTTGTTTACTAGGGGTTAGTAGAGTGTTTGGTCTTCTTTACATTGCTAATTGTCTTCGGCGCAGAACCCGAGGGACTGATTGTTGGTTCCGTTGCTTCTTCCATTTTTTTTTTTCCTTGAAGTCTATGGTTTTGTTCGTTTCTGTAGCTGGTAGTCGTAGGAGTAGTTTCTGTTGAACAGTGGTCAGTGAGGAAAAGAAGAGAAAAAGGACATGTATCCATCAATAAAAAATTGAGAAAACTGAATGAGAAAGGGAAGGAGACAAAGTGTGTACTACTTGATTTGTCGTTTCACACTGAACCTGGAGAATATTTTTGCTTTGTGAATCAAATAAAAGGTTTTGGTAATCATACGAATATATATATATATATATATATTTAAAAAGTCATTTAGTTAGAATTTAAATTTAAATTTTATATAATATTTTTTAAAATAATTATATAAATTAATTAAATTAATACAGATTTAAAATTTTATGAAATGAATCAATTTCATACCTCACTATAAATAATATAATAATTGATCTTCAAGCCACCTGTTAGCAAAATCATTAAAGGGTAGGACATTGCTGTAAATGCCAATATCACTTGGCGTTGGGGATAGCTGATGAAGAGGAGAG
>JBBYHO010000021.1:8041452-8052225 GCA_038382025.1 Adansonia gregorii
AGTAGTGGAGGAGTTGGATTTAATTCCCAAATATTTTTGGCAAAATATTCCAAACTAATGACTTCTCCACCGCAGCGTGTTGAAAAGCTTCTTTAAAAATTAAAACAAAAATTCCTTCAGCTTCAGCTTCAGCTTCCTATCCAAAGTTTTCTTTAATTACCTCGTGCGCACATCTACCAAACCGGGTTTTTACCACTTCCTTTCTTCTCTTTTTTCTTTTCTTGCCCTAATTTTGTTTTGATCACGTGTGCAGGAGTGTGTTTGGATGTACGTATATTTGTACCACATGTTGAGGTAGCCAAGTTATAACAACTTATTTAAGGAAATTATATATAAGACAAATTAAAATTATAATAATATAATAAAATTAAGAGTATTTATGTTTTTCAATTTTTAGAAGAAATAAAATTAATAGTATTTATTTTTTTCAATTTTTAAAAAGTAAAAATAACTATTTGCTTAAAGACCTACTTCTTTATTTTTATTTTTTAAATTTTAAGTTATTTCTCTTTAAAAATATAATTTTTCATCTCAAAGATGGATATGATATTTTCTAATGTGTAAGTATTTACATATAAGTAAAATATGATTTTTTTTGTAAATATGAGAGTAAATGCAATTGGTTCGAATCTTATACAGTATAAATTTGATATATGAAAATAAGTTCTTATTCATGTACACAAATAAAGATAAAAATTAAAAAAAATCAAATTCAAGATTTGATTCGGTTAATTTATATAATTATTTTTATAAATAATATCTAATAAATTTGAGATTTCAATATCGATATTTATAATTTATTTTTATCTTCAAATTATAATATTATTTATTTATATATAATCATGTGTCTTAAATACATGTTTAAAAAAATTAAATAAATAAAATACTGAATAATATTTTAATTCTACTTTTAAATTAAAAAATTCATTATTATTGTATTAAATAATAATTTATAAGTATACATTGTAGTCAAATGTCGTTCTTATTTGACTAGGCAGGCGTTTAGGTGGGTGAGAAGGGGTTAGAATGGAAGAATTGTTTCGTAGGGGGGCAGCAGCGAGCGCAATAACTCGCCAGCAGGGAGCCGCTCTCAAGTCTCGAACTGAAAATGTCCATTGACTTAATGAGCTACGTGGCCTTTTGGCTAAGGCTGGGCCATCAAGAAGTCGTTACGCATGGACCGCATGGGTTTTTATTAATAAGCTTTAAAAATCATTTTTCATTTTTTTGAAAAAAAATTAATAAAAGTATTAAATAAAAAGGTTGAATTTATTAAGACGATTTGACATTCCAATTGTTAATTCTAATAATATATGTTTGAATTTTCTCATTTATGCCAAAAAATAAAATTGAAAACAGATTCAATTCAGGTGGAAAATATCAAATTTAATAAATTATTTAATTTATGAATAAATTTAATTATAATTATATGCTATTTTTGTTTGTTTAAAAGGAATAAGCATTTTCCAGCAAATGGTGTTTACAAAATAAGCTTTTTCTATCTCGTGGTTTGAAATTGATGAATGATTTAGAGTCCAAGAAAATGGGAGAGAGAGAGTTAGAACAAACATATTCTTTCTAGAAAACCATGTACTCTAAACTCCAAAGTTAGGCAGGTCGGTATGGAATTTTAGAAAGAAAATTACACAAACCTTATTTGAGAGAATAAACTTGGCGAATTTATTTTTTAAAAATTTTGGAAAATTTGTTGAGGTCTTTTTATTTTTTTGGTAAGGCTGAATTTCTGGGTCTTCGGGATTTTCTTGACGAGGTTTAACTTCTGGAATATTGTAGTCTCTTGATCCTATTGTTACTTTGTCGAGTTTTCTCTCTAATATTGATTAGGCATCCGAGCACATCCCAAAGGTTAAACTTTCAATGTCTTCCTTTACTTTCCCTCTTTCCTCCTTGCAAGTCCTATAAGATCCTAGAAGTTAAACCTCACCAGAAAGATCGTTGAAGCCTGCAGAAGTTGAGTCTTACCAAAACATCAAGAAACTTATTTGATATATCAATTAATTTAGCGAAGTAATACTTGTTTTTGTAGGATATAATATAAATTATTAAAATTTAATATATTAAAAAAATATTTATTAAATTTTTAATTCATTTGTGAAGTTTAAAAATTTTACTAATAATGTATGACATACAGATTTATTAATTTCACAAAAGAGAAGTAAGGTGAAAGGAATGATGGTACACATTGTAAATGACATATGCTAGTTAAATTATCAACTTTCTTTTTCTCATTTCAGGTCTATAGTTGATTTTTTGTTCTTTAGATTGCATATATATTTCAAATTATTGAATAAACATTTATTCTACTTAATATTAAATTCAATCTTTAGCAGTCATCGTTTTGCAATACAAAAAAAAAAGAAAAGAATGTTATATAGCAAACAACCACTGCATGCAGTATGATCCTTTTTATAATTAATCCAAAGCGGGCTTTTTGTTTCTTGTTAAGAAAAAAAAAAAAAAACAAATTTCTAGTGAAATAGACAAGGGGTAGCAAAGGAGAAAGAGGTAATTTCAAACTAGAAGAGTTTTCCTTTTCTTACAATAAAAGCCAAAACTCATGTAAAATCATAAACCTAATTGGGTTAAAAGCAAACAAAAATCTCAAATCCTAAAAAAATAATTAAATTAATTTATATAATTATTTTAAAAAAATAATATTTAATAAATTTAAAATTTAACGTGTTTATATATGTATATATATATATATAATTTTTTTTTTTGTTTTTTCCCATAGGTGAAACACAGCAAAGCAGCCAGCGAGCAGTCTTAAATTGATTGATGTCATGTTTCAGACTACATGACCACACTGTTTTGTTTCATTTCTACTATAAATAATACCCTTTCTATGCAAGAATACCCCAAGTTCTATTCTCTTAATTTCTCTCCGTTCATTAGCTAAAAGCCTTAAAACCCTCATGTTTAAGATGGAATACAGTGAAGCAACTCCTGCTGCTGCTACTACTACTCCTACATCTTCTCCTCAATCCCTTTCCCCAAATTCTTCAAATTCAACGTCTTCTCATCTTCCTCCTCCGACTCCAACACCATCGGTTGTTGTTAGCCCCTGTGCTGCTTGCAAGATTTTAAGGAGAAGATGTGCTGATAAATGTGTGTTGGCACCTTACTTTCCTCCTACTGAACCAGCCAAATTTACCATCGCTCATCGAGTTTTCGGTGCTAGCAACATAATCAAGTTCTTGCAGGTAGTTTATGTTTGCTTGAGGTTTAATGAATGATCTTGATCTTCCCCTTCAAAATTGACATTTTTTCAGTAATATAGGAGATTATTAGTGTGAAATGCTGAAAGGGAACCTTTGGGTTAGTGCGTTGACAAAATGTGGCAAAAAATATACCAATGAAATTGTCATTTAAGCGGTTTTCTCTTTTTGGGTGCATTTCTTTAAAGAAACATTGTTCCTTGAGAAAGCTTAAGAGCTTTCTTTTAATAACCCACTTCATGATCTACAATTTGTTTTAATTTGGATTTTTATCTATGAATATAATTATTTGTTTTGAGAGATAAGGCTTAGTTTATACTTCAGAATGACTCGGTCTTTTCTTAGAGGGAGTGGCGTAGGCTGCAGGCAAACCCAAGCGTAGGACTAGTCCAAAAACTAAACATCGAATCCAAAGCATAATCTATGCCCTTTAGAAAATTAACATACGACAAATTTTAATATTTATAATATTTTTCTCACATTTCGACTACCATTATAGGTAGCTATGTTTTTACTCGAAATCTCAATTTGAAAAGAGAGTTAGATGAGATTTGTTAACATAGGTGGAGACAATGCATGTGGAAACGACCCTACTTTCTGCATAGAATGTTGACAACTCCTAATACCCCTTCTCTGACTATAAGTCAAGAAATAAATATAATTCTTCCAAATAGAATTTACTGTAACTTAGAGAGGAATTAGGTTCTCTTGACCAATTAATGATATTATTTTACTTTTTCCAGATAGTCATTATTAGACTTGGTTAAGGCCCCTATTCATTTTGTTTACTTTTGGGCATAACTAACAGATTGATTTTGATTTATTAGATGCTATAATGAGTGGCTAATTTGCTTCTGAAAATTTTTCTCAGGACCTTCCAGAGTCACAAAGGGCTGATGCAGTGAGCAGCATGGTTTACGAGGCTGGTGCAAGGATCCGAGACCCGGTGTACGGGTGTGCGGGGGCGATTTGCCAGCTGCAAAAGCAAATCAATGAGCTCCAAGCACAACTAGCCAAAGCTCAAGCTGAAGTGGTCAACATGCAGTTGCAGCAAGCGAACCTCGTGGCCTTGCTTTGCATGGAGATGGCGCAGTCGCCTTCTGAACCAAATCCCCATCAATCCGTCGACGAAACTTTCATTAACAGCAGCCCCCCATGCTTCATGGAAGACTGCAACAACTTGGGGCCATTTTGGGAGCCTCTCTGGACATAATAAAGGCTTAAATATTAAGGTCCCATGAAACTCTCCTAACTCTAAGCTAATTATAGCTTCAATGAAGGAGAAGCTGAAGGACAATATAAGTCTAATAAATTTAACTTAGTATAATTTGAACAAATTAAGATATAAAATGTGGGGTGGAAATGTAACTTTACGATCTAAATTACTTTTGTTGAAGCTAAAACGATGTGTATTGAAAAAGAACTATGTACTCTAATTTTTCTGAATTTAATATTTCTTTTCTGATTATTGAAATTTTAACATCTTTTAGGCCACCTAATATGATTACTTAAAATTGTTATTTCATTATTCCTTTTCAAACCATCTCTTTCTTTTGGTTAATTTTCACTAACTAAACATGATCAACTATTAGTTTTCACTAGTTAAAGTCACCTAAGAACATTACATAATTAATTAAGTTTCTAAATGATATGGTGAAAAATTTTTTTGATACATAAAAGTTTAAGCGAGAAGAAACTACTTCATTTCACGGATCAAAACATGTTGTAAGCGTTAATGAAAACTTATAATCACTCACCAAAATAAAATTACTGAAAGCCAGAATAGAATAAAATGTGCAAATCATATTGATTAATATTTAATAGATAGCAATAGTCATTTTCCATGATCATACCCTATGTGATATGATGATGTATGTTTTTGTGTATGTATGTATATATATACATATATATATATATATATTTTAGAGTAGACCAAAGAGTGGAATTGTCATGATCAAGATGTCGTGATGCTTTCTATACGTGTTGTTTCATATTTTTTATTTTTTTTTCCAAATAATTAATTTAACTATATCTTTGACTAATATATACCACTAAAAAGATAGATGATATAAAGGAAATGCATACCATTCCTTTTTATTATATATATTTAAACCAGCAAAACATAAAATTAAGTTATGCGATAAAGCGAATTTTTTATTCCATTCATAAATTCTATTCTTTTCGTGTTAAAATTCAAACTTGAAATCTTCAAATTAGATTTGAAAATCCTAAACTTTTGAAACATATTTTTGTTTGAGAAAAAATGTATAATATTATTTTGGGCCATATTCAGACAATAAACAATGTTTTTCTTTCAAAGAGAAGAGGAGAATTACAACAATAAAATTCATATGGAATAAACAAGAATTTATATAAGCATGACTAAGTTTACAAAGAACCAAATTTAATTCAATTATTTCGTACAACAATCTTTAAAAGTAACATTCAACAAATACAGTATTCTAATCCTATCATCGATAATTTTTTTTAATATTCCAAATTGCTATTATTCTCTTTGTAAAAAGGAAAAATTCAAAAAAGTCAACTTTGGCTGTGGAGTTACTATAAATGTATACAATATTAACATGGATCCAAAACTTTATAATTATAGTCGAAGAAAAAAGTAAAAATTAATTCCCCAAGTTTTTGGCATTTACCCTAATAATAAGGTTGTTTCCTTCAACTGTAAAACAGGGCCCCGGAAGGATTTCAAGTACTAATGGCGTCACATATATCTAGATTCAAGAACCGTACCATATAAAAAGTCTTTGTTAATCAAGATTAATAGCGCGTTTTAATCATGATTAGATGTCATTAATCACTTTTAAATATTTTTAACGTTCATGAAGAGAATGGACCCTTTGTAAAGGAAGTACGGAACAACACACGTGATAATGTTTGATCTTTCGAATTAACTTTTGTTTCAAAATTAATGATTTTTGCTTCTCAGTTTTTGTCTCACCCATAAAATATGTTAGTCATCCGCTAGGTATCACTCGGACCCATATTTAAATTTAAAATTAATTTAGTTGATCTATACTGTCACTATTAATAGATGATATATTAATAAGTCTTAATTCAAATAATTTTTTTATTTATATGCTAGTAAATAATTTATCATTTTCAATCAAATTATGAAACGTAATCATATTTTTTAAAAAGAAAATTCAATTGTTTATTATAAATTTTAAAAAATATAATAATGTGACATGATTTAAATACAAAAAAATAAATAAGGATGTGAAATAATAGTTTCATACAATCATTTTCCTCCCTTTTTGTACAAAGAAAGCTTTGATTTAGGAATACAGTAAGAGATTATAAATGATGTGGCTCAAACTCTAAACTTATTAATAGTATCTTTTAAAAATAATTATATAAATCAATGAATTAATTTTTTAAGTTCGTTAATTTTTTTTTTTAATATTTAAAAGGGGAGTAGGAGTTACCCCTCCCTTGACTTCAAAACGCGGTTTTGGAAAGCATTATTTCAAATCATGTGCTTCCCACGTGAATTGGTAATGAGCAAAGGCTACAACATCATTTGTGATTTGTCGGTTAACTAAGTTTTCGAAAGAGAAGATAGGAAAAAGCTTTCATCCTTTACCCCCAACATGCCATTATTTTCCATGCTTGGAAGGGAGACATATTTGTATTTCTTTTTGACTAAAAAGTGTTTAAGAAAAAATTAAAGTTAATCCAATCAAAGCCAACACTTAATTTCCATATAACTACAAATACTATGATGAATACTATTCAAAATGACTTGTCATTTTTGTCATTGTATGTAGAAATAAACCTAAGAATATTACAAGGAAAAAAAAAACAACAATTACATGTTAGATCTCTTTGTACTTGTATAAAGATTTGATCTTGTTAGAACATTTTGACACTAATTGCTTCCGATCTATGTTTATTGGAACATTATCGAAAAAATATCGGATAAGGATATGTTTAATTCTTTTAATTTTTTTTATGTTCATGTCTAAATATATATATTAGGCAAAATTATTAAACAATAGATGCAAATATTTTAAAGAAAATGAAAAAAAAAAACCCTTAAATATGTATTTGTGAACTTTCTATAACTTGCACTTTTCGTAGTTAATTTGAAATTAAGCGATGAAAAAAATTAAAATTTAGATCAATTTCATAATAAGTATTAAGGTTATTAAAAAGGGTCAATCCATATAAAAAAATTAAAACGAAAACCCTAGAAGCCAACTTGAAAATTATTCTATTTTTCACTTTTTATAACATGGAACCATGCATGTGTTGGAATTTTGAGATTAATCAATAGGATCAGTTCCTGCTTAATTTAAGGACACTTGACCACATGCCTCAAAATTCAAAAACAAAAACCGCTGTCTAAAGTCATGAATAGAGAAAAAAGAAAAGATCTTCTTGTTGGTAATGATTCATTAGCTTAGTTCAAATGAGATAATGCCACATGTACATACGTATTGTGACATTCGCTAGATGGAGTCAATAGTTTTCGCGTTTCTTGGTGAACCGCCCCAGCAGCATGTAGCTAGATATAGACTTTATCATCTTAAATACGAAACAATTATCTAAAAAAATAATTAAAATATAATATAATATAAATATATTAAAATTTATATAATATAAATTATTATATATAAAAATATATAAAAAATTATAAATGTATAAATTATTGGGGCTTTAAGTAGATAGCAAGGCAGCGCTGCTAATATACGACGAAAAAATTTGGTAGTTATAGGCGTGTGAGCCATGCTTACCGGCTGTTCTAAAGAATTTAAAAGTGCATTACCAAAGGGGACATTTGAATTTTACATGTTCGGCAGTAAGTTTTTTTATTGAGGCTAACTTGGCTCCATTTTATAGGTTGAAAGAAACCTTTAAGCTCGATTATAACAAACTACTTTTGTGGCCATTAATGTTGCTAATTTTCATGAGTTTGGGCTAATATTTTTTTAAGATAATTATCTAATTCACCTATAATAAAATCTAAAAATTTTAATAATAGAGTTAGTGAGATACTACATATTTTATTATTTTTTTAAATACATTATAAGTTACATGTATTACTTTTATTAATATCGTTTAAGAAGTTTTTATATTTTATAGTCATGTATAAAATAATTATCTTATTTTTTATTATTTGATTCCAAGACATCTGATTGATTAAAATTTTAAGACTTTGATTTAATTAATCAGATAAAAAATTTTGAGTTTGAATCTTGTAAAATGATTCGTCATATAATCTAAAATCACATGATTATAAAAGAAAATTTATGCATAAAAGTTTTGATGCAATTTAACTTGATGGTATTTTCTAAGAATTTGCAAAGCTTTATTAACAACTCAAGTCTCTCTCATATTCTTATTTTATCTATATTTTAATCTCAGTTTCTTAGGCTACAAAATACTCCTCCTGTAGTAATTAATCAGTCAAAATATTGCATATTTTTGTTTTTTTTTTTTCTCTGTGGAAACTTAGTAGTGTGCTTAATTAGCTTACCTATAGGCTTCCAACTCTTTTAAGTCTTAGATGCACATCTCATCATATGTGGGTTCCATCTTACATATTGGTTTCTTCTTCTTGATGTATTTTAAAAGTTATTTCATTAAAATTATAATTATAATTTTTTTACTAATATATATATATACTTTGACTTAAAAAATCTTTTAACTCCACGATTAAATAAATCTATGAGTCGAGTTGGATTCGTATCGAACCTAATTAGGTCTTGTGTTAACAAAATTATATTTATCAAAACTTAATCGAACTTAGAAAATGGATAAAAAATATTATCCACAAGCAAGATCACCCGACATGCAAAAACACTCATTGGATCATATTTAATAATGGATACCAACCCTTTTGTCTTGACTTATTGTTTCCTTTTCACTTTGAAAGAAAATATAACAAGGCCGAATATCTATCCTCTAATAGGATGAAAACCTTGAATTAATTAATGAAGATGTTGTTGTCAGTATATTACAAAAACTTACTTACAGCCTTCTTAAATGATTAATTAACGACAATTTGGAATCGTAAAAGAAAATAATAAATCTTATCGTCATGATTCAAAATGCCTGTCCAAATGATTCAGATATCATGCATCCATGTTCATGTGCATTGTTCCTTAATATCATCATTTTTTTTCTTGTCTGAAGTGATAGCTATGGAGCTCTCTTTATCCATTTCTTTCCATCCATGGAAGTAAGCATAAAATTGACAACCACCAACTAAGTTTTAGCTTACAAATCATTCCATCTTTTTTTTTTTTTTTAATAAAAGACTGTAGCTTAAAGATAACGGAAGGGTAGCATGTTCTGGGATTCAAACTCCAGAGCTAGTAGATGCAATGAACTATATAAACTAATTGAACTAAGTTCAAAATTTAAATTTATCGTTGGTATATAAAATAATAATAATTTATTTATTAGAATATTATATTAGACATTTGATGAAAAATAATTAACTAATACGTATTCTTTCTCTGGAATATTCATGCATATATACAATCACAATGCAATATTCATGTAATTAACAAATTTTGGTCATAATTTTAATGATATAATACAAGAACCATCAAAATGTGAGTGGATGTAGATTGATTTGCATTATTGATTGCAGTGGCATTAGGTTAAAGCAATAATCAAAATTATTCAAAATGATGAACTTAGATGTAGGACAAAGCTGGTATAGGAAGCCGTGTTCCACTTAAATACCGCACTTAAACTTAATCAATCATTGAAATTAGTCTCAATCATCAATAATATCGATCCATCTTTTATTATTAACAACTTGTATATATATATATATATACATATATACACGTTATATATTAGGACAATGTTTTTAATAGTATTCCATTACGTGCTCGTAATTGGAAATATTTATTTAATCAAATTTTATATTTTCGTTTTCATTCTCTTGATAACTTTTTCTTTTTGTTTGTTGTTTGTTTTTATTGCTTTTAAAATTTGTGTGTGAAACTTTTCGAGCAATATAGTTTGGTTTGGTTTGGGAGAGTGTAAAGAAAGATGTGTTTACGGATTTGGTTGGATTGTGTCCGGACAAAAATAAAAAGATTTTGTTTGCTAAAGTTTCGATCGAACTAAATTTAAAATCTCGTTTTATTATTCAAAAATATATATATTTTTAATATTTAAATAATAATTCGAATTAAATTAAATTAATTTAGCTCCAAAAATTATCAATTTTTGTTTCAATATGAATTGAGTAAGTCAAACTAAACAAAGAACTCAACTTGTAGTATAAGACTGTAGTAAGTTGAACTTCAGTTGCCAGTTTCTTTTTATCACTAGACCCAATACGAATCATAGATTAAAAAATATATAGGCTTCTTGAACCAATTAAATTGAGAATAAATAATTTGTTCGGATGTTTGATCCAATAAATTATATAAAATCAATAAATTAATGGCAAGTAGATTCAATTACTGGAAAATGAGTTTTATATATTTTTAAATTTTTTTATAATAAAAAAGATTTGAACCTTTTGATTTTATGTTAAAAAAAA
>JBBYHO010000021.1:8066975-8082981 GCA_038382025.1 Adansonia gregorii
GTGTGTGTGTGTGTGTGTGTTTCAATTTCTAAATTATCTTTCTTTTCCCCAGGAAGATGCAGGTTTCTGGAGCCACTGAATTGGCATCAAATGGACAGGGTGTGTCCGAGACCAGTAATGCTAAAATTAAAGGGGAAATAGATGATTCCTCTCAATCTGACATGAAAGTTCGGTGCCCCTGTGGAAGTTCATTTCCCTTTGGAAGTTCATTGGAGACTGATAACCTTATCCAGGTAATTTATATATTAATTATTATGTGATTTCACAAGCGTGTGATGTGAATGTTTTGTGGTTCTACCTTTTTAAGATCAAAGTCATGTTGCTTTATTTATGGCTCCTCTAGTTGGCTTTGCATTTACTTTGCGGGGAATGGCATATAATACTTCTGCATTTTGCTGGTATCATCTTATGATTTAGATTTTCACTCCTTGAGTTCTTCACTTCGATGCAAAGTTTTCATGTTTTTATTTATGATCTCAGTCGTTTTCTTTTTTTTTTGGGGGGTGGGGGTGGGGGGGGGTGGTTGAGGTCTTAATGAATCTATTCGAATAGTTTGGGGAACTGTCTTATAAAAATTTCAGTTGGATCTTAGGCTTGAAAAGATGGAATAGATCAGTTGGAATTAGTGGATTTGCATGGAAACATCAACTTTGAATAAAAGCGTATAGATGCAGGCATATTAGACTTTCCATGAATTTTTTATCTTTATCGGAACTATTCATTTACCTAAGGTTGACATTTATCTTAAAGCAGAAGTATGCATCTTTCCCAGTGCCCTTCTGCAACAAAAGGTATCTTCTGATGCAGCTTCTATGTTTATTTGCTTCTGTATGAATCTTTCCCTGATGGAATTATATGAGTTTCATCTCTTTTGGTCCTTTTTTATTATTGCATTTTGAGTGATGCTATAGTGACATTAAGATATCGTATGTGTAATCAGGACATATTGTTATTTCTGTTCAAATTTCTGGTTCATTCTGTATGCCCTTCTCCATTCTGAAAAGAGATAAATTGATTCTGAAGACATCCTGTTTAAATATCCACATCAACAATGTCCTTTCTTCTACCTTAAATTGGAGTGTTGATGTTTTAGCTTTCGGCCTCTGTTTTAAAAACAGTGCGAGGATCGAAGATGCCAAGTGTGGCAACATTTTGGTTGCGTTATAATTCCAGAGAAGCCTATGGAGGGAAATCCACCAGTTCCTGATTTATTTTATTGTGAGATTTGTCGACTAAGCCGAGCTGATCCGTATGTCTCTTTCCTCTGTATATGCGTACGTTTGCACATGCGTGCATGATTACTTCAAATTGACGATCTGGTTGGATTATTTGCTGAAGTTTAATGTGATGATTTAGAATTATGGGCATATATTTTGTCTATTTTACATTTGGTTGAATGTGATCTAGCTTTATAATTGTGCGTCTTGCAATATTAAAATGGCAGAGATTAAAATGCAGTTTTTTAGATAGAGTAATGACTGGTTGAAGCTAGTCAGAATGTATAAGCAAGACTTGTAAATATATACTTGCTTTTGTGCTACCCATTATGTAGGCAGATGGAAAAATAGATAAATATAAGAAAAGTAAGAAGTAATTTCTTTTAGTTTCACAAAATTGAAAAGGAAAAATTGAATTGATCAAATCAGTTTGCATGTGGAATCAAATCCCTTCTTGGGGAAAAAATGAGAGATATTCTCTTATTTATCTATAATTTTTTATTATTTATTCTGTGGTTATGTACTCAACTTATTGATTTTGTATCTAGTGTCTCATTGACACCTTTTTTTTTCGGTGTCTTTATATATTAAGATTAGAAATTGTGATGGGAGGTATATAGTAGAACCTATGACCGGTCTCATAGTAGGAACTCTTTTAAGATCAAAATACTGTTTCTTGTAGCTATGGGATGTGTGAAAAGGTAATGCTATATTTAGCTCTACCACAGAAGAAACGTAACTGCAAAAACATACTATATCTAGTACTTTAATGCTCACTGCATCATATTTTTTTTTTTAACAGTAACCATTTTATTGTAGCTGGATATTGCATTGTACTTGTCTACCTCTATGTATCTAGTATCCATCTGGATGCATCTAGAGTCTCTTTTGCTGGACTTAATTAGTTTTAAATTTTTGTTCAATCTGTTAGACCTTGATTTTCGTTGGAAAATTTATGCTACATTTTTTCTTAATCCGTGATGTGGTTCTCCATATGCAGTTTTTGGCTTACTATTGCACACCCTTTATATCCAGTGAAGTTGGCAATTACAAATATTCCAACTGACGGGTGAGTGTAGTATAGGAGAAATGGTAAAGCTCTTTCTTCTTCCCAATAAACTTCCAGGTCATGTAGGTGTGAATATCATCGTTTTTATGCTTTATGACTTTATTGGTATTAGTATGTTAGTATAGTAATACAGATCATTTTACAGTACAAATCCAATGCAAAGCGTGGAGAAAACATTCCAAATCACCAGGGCTGACAAGGACTTGCTGACCAAACAAGAGTATGATATCCAGGTTGGCTAGTGTAAAAATGTGCACAGGTTGATAATACTGCTTTTGGTTATCTGTGTGATGTTTTTGTTTCTCATCTTCTCAAATAGGCATGGTGCATGCTTCTGAATGACAAAGTTCCGTTCAGGATGCAGTGGCCTCAATATGCGGATTTGCAAGTCAATGGTATGGTTGTTAGTGTTTTGCTTTGACTACTTAGCAGTTAACAACTTTTACAGCTTAAATTGCTTCGCTACTGTTTGATGAATTTATTGTTGTTGAGAATCATGCTTGAATCTAGACAAAAGAAGAACAGTAGGGTTAGCGTGTTTGCCTTATATTTTTCTTAATTGCAAGATTTTGTCTCCATCTTGATATTGAATATTTTCTATGCGCTTTTACATTCCAATTTTGATCAGTAATCATTTTTTGGGTATTCAACTGACAGTTTCTTAAACAGGTGTACCTGTACGTGCTATTAATAGACCTGGCTCGCAATTGCTGGGGGCAAACGGCCGTGATGATGGTCCAATTGTGAGTTTTTTCCTTATACAAAAGAGAGTTTTTCTGTTCTTGATATATAAGTAATCATACTGAGCTTAGAAATTACCCCTTGTAAGTGTGTGCGTATGTGATTGGAATGGGTGGGGAAGCCAGCTGGCAGGTTATTGCAAGTGCTTTATAATCCCGTTAATAGTTTTTTCTTTTTAAGAAACAGCCATTGTCTTAGCACTTGTTTCATTGTCTTCTGTTGTCAGATAACTCCAGGTATTAAAGAAGGAATTAATAAGATAACTTTGACTGGATGTGATGGTCGCGCATTCTGTTTTGGAGTTAGAATTGTTAAACGGAGAACTCTTCAACAGGTATGTTAACTAATTCAAGTTTATATGTTTTGAGGTTTATCCAGATTTTTAATATACCGGAAATTGATTGCATTGCTGTCTGATGGATTTTGAAGGCAAAAAAATGACGCTTCCCTTTGCAAAGTAAACGAGCTTTGCATTTAGCAATTTCTGTCCTATGCCAGCAAGTTCTGTCGTTAATTTTCGCAGAATTGACCAGTTGGATAACTAAGCAGAATAAAACTCAAATGTATTTAGTGCTGTAATATTTGTTCGTTTCATTTTCATTTCACTACATTTTAGTTGTATTTCATGTTTCTTGCAAAAAGCACTATGGATTAGACACTTGACCACCTGGTTATCATTTACTGGCTTTTTTGGCTAAGGTCAGAGGTGCCTGTGTTAACACAACATTGACATGCGTATGGGATCCAAGTCAAATTAGACTGGGGAGAATGCCACAAAATGGATTAAACCAGTGCTCTGAGCGAAGCTTTCTTTTCACCTTTCCATCCCTTTTTCTTTCTTCAGTTGCTTTAAACTTCTTCATACCAAATAATTAATTGAACAATTTATCATATATTGTCAAGGAAATCAGGAGAAAAAGAATGAAGAACAAAAAGAGAATTGGGCTTTAGTATGGGGAACTTGTAATCACAAAGATTGACTGAAGGAAGAGGCTGGAGCTGGCAAAAAATGGAGAGATTACAAGGGGGAAATATCTTGAAACAAAGAAAAGTGTGAAGTGTATTAGATTTGGGGTTCATATTTTCTTATTTGGTTTTTGAGCTTTGTCATGTAAAGGGCTCCATTCTTCACAGTATCGACATGGCAAACTTATTTTCTTTTTTTGGGGTTTCCTGTTGGCCCATTATTTTTCGTGGTATTGGTTCATAATCTGGGCCCATTTCTTTAGCTGAATGAAAAGATGAACAAGATTTTGGCCTGAATTTATTTAAATGATTTTGGCGGCAATGAGGTTGGCTTGCTTTTCATATTTAATTTTAGCTTGAGATAAAAGATAGTTGAACTATTGACGTTAATATTAAGCGCCATAGTAGATATTTTTAACAACAAATCCCTTCATGTCTATTCAACTGAAACTTACCTTGCTTCATCTCTAACTTTGTTGTTCTTTATTTTCATTTTATATTCTTGTGGCCGCGTAGATACTCAACATGATTCCAAAGGAGACTGATGGTGAACGTTTTGAAGACGCTCTTGCTCGGGTTTGTCGTTGTGTTGGTGGTGGGACTGCAACAGACAATGGTGATAGTGACAGTGATCTGGAAGTTGTTGCAGATTTTATTGGAGTCAAGCTGTGCTGCCCCGTGAGTTATATAATTTACTAGCTATCCCTTGCCTATAAGTTTGTGCAGCTGTGTGCCGTTTTTATGCTAGGGATATTACATGTTTAATTGATTTTGCATCTTGATTATTTAATTAGTTTATCTTCTAACGCGTGCATAGAAGAGATGGTGATTGTGCCTTGCAAAATTCGTGGATTAAATGCTTCAAGTACCACTTACAGACCAGCATAGTTAGTGTAAATTGTCAATTGGGGCAGCAGCTAAGGTGTTATGTATGTGTTTAGGTTGTAATTTTAATGTTGGCTGAGGTTATAATGCATTGTCATAAAAGGTGCTTAATGTTGAAAGAATACTCGTCATCCTATATTGAGGTGCTTATGCTTTTTATCATGCTTCCTGCTATAAAATTGCATTCTGTTCCCTTTCTACTGTTGGAGTCAATGCTATAATAGGTTGATTTTCAAAGTTAATGGTGTGACCTGTATGACCGATTTATTAGTGTATAATCTACATGGACAATATGTGCCATGTGCACTCATGCGCTTGTCCTTTTGTTCCATAAAAAAACCTAACTTTATTATAGCACCATTTGGGTTCATATATTTGTTTGCTTATACTATGGCCTGCCTATTTAATATTTTCTGTTTGTTTCTTTCTATAGCGTGTTTATATATATATATATATGTGTATATATATATATGTATATCTATAGAATTGCACTTTATTCTAAGCTGAACACCACTAAGTCTTGTAAAAGGGGGTGATTCTACTACCACTCCTTTTTCTGAACGTTCAGTGCTAATGGGATTTCAATGCACTATTTCATTACTGCACCCTTCTTTAAATTTGATCTAATTTTTTCTGGCATTCATTTTTATCTGTTTACCTGTGGCAGATGAGTGGTTCAAGAATGAAGGTGGCTGGAAGGTTTAAACCCTGTGCTCACATGGGTTGTTTTGATCTTGAAGTTTTTGTGGAGCTGAACCAGCGTTCTAGAAAGGCAAGCAACTACAATGATTTGGTTGTACTCATTTGCAATTCTTTCAGGCTTTTGACAAGCATTTGAATGTGATTGCAGTGGCAGTGCCCAATTTGCCTGAAGAACTACTCATTAGAGAATGTTATAATTGATCCTTATTTTAATCGCATCACATCCAAGGTGGGTGCCCTGTGGCTCTCCTGTGTTTATCTGCATGATTTCAACGTGTGATAATGATGATTAACTGTGGTACAGATGAGAAATTGTGGAGAAGATATTACTGAGATAGAGGTCAAGCCTGATGGTTCGTGGCGTGCTAAGGCTAAAAGTGAAAATGAGCGTAGAGAACTTGGTGATCTAGCACAATGGCACTCTCCTGATGGTACCTTATGTGGATCTGGCAGTACAGAGGTCAAGCCAAGAGCTGAAACACTGAAGCACACCAAACTTGAAGGTGCTTTCGAAGGTCATACAGGTTTGAAACTTGGAATCAGGAAGAATTGCAATGGGTGCTGGGAAGTTAGCAAGCCTGAAGATATGAACACCTCTTCTGGTAGCAGATTACAGGAAAGATTTGAACATCATGAGCCAAAAATTATTCCAATGAGCAGCAGTGCTACTGGAAGTGGTAAGGATGGTGAAGATCCCAGCGTAAATCAGGATGGTGGTGGAACTTATGACTTTGCAAGCAATGGGATTGAACTGGATTCCATGCCTCTGAACATAGATTCGGCATATGAATTTACTGATCGAAATCCATCTCCACCAGCCAGAAATGCAGAAGTTATTGTTCTTAGTGATTCAGATGATGAGAATGAAATATTGATATCTTCTGCAACAGCCTACAAGGATGATCAAAATGATGCTAGTGGACTTAATTTTCCAGTTGCTCCTCCTGTAATTTCTCATCCGTATTCAGAAGATCCATCTCTTGGGCCTGCTGGTAATTTCGATCTTTTTACTCCTAATGATGTATTTGACACATCTCTGTGGCCATTACCTCCGGGAACCCAAGAAGGCTCTGGGTTTCAACTATTTAATACAGATGCAGATGTCTCAGATGCCTTAGTTGATCTGCAGCATAATTCTCTTAGTTGCCCTTCATCGATGAATGGTTATACATTTGCTCCTGAGACAACAATGGGATCTGCGACCTTAGTCCCTTGTTCTTCCATTGGGCAGACTGATACAGATATAAATGATGGCATGGTTGACAATACGTTGTTTGGTGGAGAAGATCCCTCTCTCCAGATATTTCTTCCAACGGGTCCTTCGGGCACATCACTGCAGTCTGATTTGAGAGATCAAGCTGATGTATCAAATGGCAATCGAACTGATGATTGGATTTCACTTACGCTTGGGGGTGGTGCAAGTGGCGGTCATGGGGACTCAGCACCTGTGAATGGATTGAATTCAAGGCAGCATGTACCTTCCAGAGATTGCACTATGGATTCTGTGGCTGACACTGGTGAGTTTCCTTGTTCTTTTTAAGAGCTATGTGGTGTGGCTTATGTTTAAAATTTGCCATGTCGCACAGCCAGCGATTATGTGTTTCTTTAACAGCACTAGTATATATGGTTGAATTTGATTAGTAGGGGATACGTCCTAATGTTGTTCAAGTATTTAATTGCCAATCCTTTTCGCTACACCTTTTTTTAGACTAGGTTTTCACTTATGTGCAATTTGCATGTGAATGGTGTTGCAACTTGTCAGTGAGTATTATTAATAATTTTAAATCAGAACTTATTCATATTTGGATTCAAAGAATTTCATTTTTATTAGTTGAAATGCAATTAATGACATTTTTCTCGCCTGGAAACATTTGTTCTTGATTTCAATAAAAATGGAATTCTTTTTTATAACAAAAAATAAGATTTCATTGAGCAAAATTAATAAGTTCTATGATTTCAGGTAGAAAAGGTATTTAGTTTTGTTTCTAATTAAAGGAAAAGTGTAGGATAGGATTGAAATAAATATATAATGGATTATGATATATTTATAACTAAGATAAGGGAAAAGAAAAATGGTATAGTTATGCTTACGAAAGTTGTATTTTTGCTTACATTAAGAATGCTTGTATCACTTGAATTAGGAAATACCCCAATGCTAAATCATTAATCATACAGTGATAAGTTTAATCATAATAATACTATAATATAATTAGTTGTAATATTTTTGTCCTAGCACACTTAAGCCAATTTTATAATACAGTACTTATCAAGTTAATTGAGATCATGATGATTAATTTTCGAGATGCTGCTGATTTGGACTTTGTTGCACTATATCTGCTTCTAGGTTCCAGGAATCACGATGCATTGCATTACCATTTCATGGCTCCATGGGTCATATGTAAATATGTATAAATTTCTGGCGCTGACATTTCTTTCTGCAGCTTCTCTGTTGCTTGGTATGAATGATGGTAGATCGGAGAAGTCAAGTAGGCAAAGATCAGAGAGCCCTTTCTTATTTCCTCGACAAAAACGTTCTGTAAGACCAAGATTATATTTTCCTATTGACTCAGACTCGGAGTAATCCTGGTGATCACTTATGAAGATAGTTGACTGGCATTTCAGTAACATACCGGAATGAAAATTTTCAAAGGGAAAGCGCTGCTGAAGGGGGGAAAAAATGGCTGCGAGGGAGCTGTGCTACGGTCTTGAGCTTTCAACTGCTGAATTTTATTGTTGAAACGGTGAGCTCGAGGCCTTTTACGTGCAAGTTGTTGTTATCTGCAACATTCGATGAAAGCTCGACTTCTAATTCTATGCATTGTAACAGGATTTTTGTTACAAGCAGTAGTTTCAACAACAGTTAAGTGCAGATCAGCAGGTCAGATTAAATTTGTACAGCTAGTGATTTAGTCTGAAAATAGGAAATTGATCCATTGGTTCAAAAACCTAGGATGTGTGGGATGGGGGGAGGGGGAGAAAACCCTATAGTAACAGAAGGATCAACCATTCTGCTGCTTGTTTTTAAGATTCTGGGATCAAATATGTGCTGTAAATTCACTCAAATTCAGTTATTTATAGAGAAATTCAACTTTGTTAAATTGATTCCTTTTGACAGACTGATTTCTGAGTCATTCTTAGATGCCCACAAATCTTTTGAATGGCTGATTAATAATGTCAGGTTTTCACGTAAATGTATAGATTGTAAACGAGTAATATAGAGATGAAAGGAGAGTTATTGTTCTCACAAAAAATTATATTAAAATTTTTTAATTATTAAAATTAAAATAATTTAATTTTATTTAAATCATTAATAAGTAGATTGTAAAATAAACTTAAAATTAAACAAAATTAATTAAATAACAAAACAAAAAATTAAATAGGATTTACTTAATAAGAAAAGCTTAAAGTTACAATTTTCTTTCATATTTTATTTGAACTAGTTTTTTGTGCATGGCTAATAATAATGAGTTTTTTAACTTGAAGTTTTAATTTATCTATAAATATTTTTTAATAGTTTTATACAAATAATTTTTTAATTAATTTATTATATTCTTATGCAAATTAAATTAAAAAAAAATCATTAAGCTTAAACTTTAATTTGGCATGTTCATATATTTTATCTTACATGCAGATTAATTCGTCTTAATAAATAAATATGAAATATGTTATTCAATCCATATCTAAACACAAATTTTCTTTTTTCAAGATCATTAAGGTTACCAAATTAATTTAATTAGTTACATATCAATTAAAACATTAAGAATAATATTGAACAAATAATTTAAATATCATTAAATTAAAAAAATAAAATAATTCAAATAATAGGTTTTGTTCTATTGCAATCTTAGAAAAATAAATTTAACTCATATTAATTATATAATACATAAAACATTAGAGTTTCACCATTATAACCTTTATGATAGAGATAAAAGATTAAGGGAAAAAGCAAATGAAATTGTCGAGTCTTGGTCTTCAAACTTCTCGAATCCTACTTCAATTGCAATATCAAAAAGGCTATTCTACTCTTCAAAAAAACTAAATAAAATATAAAAGCGATAAAATATTTGAGATATCTCTAATTCTAATTTTAAGAATTCTATATATAAGCAAAATTTTTAAAAGAAACTTGATCTATAAATAACTTGAACAAGTTATTTTGAAAAGTGTCAAACTGAGTTCACTTTGTTTTTTAATTAAGCTTTTGTATTTTTAAAACTTCCTTCGAGATTTAACCTATAAAAATATAAAAATACTTAAATAATTATGCAATTAAAATATAAAAAAGTAAATTTTAAAAATTTTTATTTAGATTGAGACTCAATAACTTTATTAAATAACTATCAATTAGCTTTATGCATTGCACTATGGACCAAATACATCCAGAATTACTTTTTTAATAATAAAAATTTATTTTATTTAAATTTAATTATAAATATTAATATAAAAATAATTTTAAAATTTTTATTGTTACTTTAATTATTGAAACGTATTTTTTGGGCCAATCTAGCTTGAACTTGAGCAAGGAAATGCTGGACCACGATCCGTCCATGAATGTGCCCACCAAAGTGGAGAAACAAATATTCGCATTCAATTAGAAGAGGAGAACTATCGAAGTTTTCAGAAAATGAATCCATGGTAACAAAGTTCTCTATATATAATTTATGGTGCCCCTAAATAATAAAATCTAATGGTTCCGAATGAACGTTACAAAGAGAAAGTAGCATATGACATGTGGGAGGGAGCCATGAACTATGAATTTCAACAGCAAAAGTGATTTCCCTATTCTTCATTTACAATGGCTGCCTTGGAATGCCTGAAACTCTCACAACCTGGGCAATTGTGCAAACTCTCATGAATGTAAATGTCACAGTCCAGGCAGAAGTACCGTTTGCACTTCGGGCACATGACAGAAAGTCTGGGTTTGTTTCCTGAGACAAAACCAGGCAAGCATCAGTAAGGAGAATTCTTGAATCAAATGAGAGACATAGGTAGAAAGAAGAATGACGGATTACAAGGTCAAACAAACATAATTAGGCAAACAATAAAGAGTCAAAATTGCATAGTCCGAGATTTAGCCCTGTTGGTTTCATTCAATCACCCTTAAAAAGTGACATATGCAGTTCCATCCCTTATCTACAAGCCACATCCAGGATATCTCTGCAAAACCTAAAACTTGAAAGGGCAAATGTGCATCAAAGAAATCTTCAAATTTTCAGAACAATGTCCCCCTTTGAATGGAACTTCCAAATGCAGCAATGACATTTCTAAAAATTGGTATCAGACAGTAAGTAGCATGATAGGTGAGTTGGTCAAATCACCATTACATTTCCACGTGTTATTTTTTAATTTATTTAAGGCAAAGGTCCAAAAGTGGTGCATTTCTTTCTTAGTAGCTAAGAAAATAGCGTAGCACTTTTCTCCTACTTCTTCTCTCAAAAAGCCTTACGCTTGTTGTATGAACAATTATAGCATTTCAGTTCATTGACCTACTTTAGATGTTATCACACATGCAATTTCAATATTAGTTGCCTTGAATACAAAGCACATTACCTGGATCGAGAAGGCTTTGTTGGCACCCAAAACAGTTTCTTGGCAGTTTGTGAGTTGGATCATTTAAACGAGATGGGGGCACCTCGTCAAATGGTGCTATAGGGAAGAGATGATGGTACGACCTAGCCAAATGAGGTGAAGACACTAGTGTCAACCCACAGATACGACATTCTGTAGGGAGCTCACATACACGGGCTTTGCATCTTGGACAAGTGTAACCTGAACCTACCTTAGCTTCTTTATGACATGAACAAATCGATATAGAACCCTCAGCTGCTCTTTGTGGGAATCCCATCCTGATCAAACTAGCAATTGCAAATTCCGCTATGGCCGGTGGTGGGGGTGCATGCTCCAATATTAGCTCTTTAAAGTGGGACTGCACAAGGAAAACACGTAAGAAAGAGTTTTCACTTTCCCCCTTCATCCATAGGTAAGAAATTTATTACAAGTCAACTGAAAATACATAAAATCTGGTTCCCTGCTTCCCAAAGCAAAACCAAAACACAACAAAATGCAGAGCAAAAAATAAATTTTCAAGTACGACTACCAGTATAGAAACATTTTAGAGGATGTAGACAGTTAAGAGACCCATAAGTTGCCAATGAAATTTCACTCGACTTTTTTAAGGAAAATGTCCCCTAGATCCTTCTAAAACAGAGTTTAGCTTTCGTTTTAAGTTAACCAATTAAGTGACACATATAAGAATTTCAAATTGAGGATGTTACATCATTTCAGTTTAATATGCTCAATCAAGGCCCTCTTGTTGCTCTTACCTCATCCAGTGCAACAGAGTATGTTCCTCCAGTTTCATGGCAAAGGTGTTTGCATATAAACATTTCTGCAGCAAGGCCAATAACTGAACATCTTATTTTAGATCTCTTGCATTTCTGGATGGTCTCCATTATATCTCCAGGATCACAAGTACTTAGAGCAGAATATAATATAAGAACTTCACGATGACCATATGATGGAATTTGATTCAGATACCCATCTACGAGATCCAATGCATTCTGTAAGGACGAATCACCTGAACATTCCAACTTGTTCATCAAAGCTTTGATATGAGACTCGGGACTACCACCGAGATCCGTTAAGCAGTGAGCAACTCCATCTTTTATAGTCACAAGGCCGACTTGACTAAGAGGATTCTGGTAAAAAAACTCCCTGACGAAAGCCTCAACATGTTTTGCAATGACAGCAATTCGACTTGGTCGAAAATCCATCTCCGAAGCTGCCTAAATACAGTAAAAAAAAAAAAAAAATCAGTTGTTCACGTAATGAATCAAGAAATTTTAATTATTTTTAACCTCATGATGATTGAGCCAGAACAACCAATTTTCAGGGAAAAACCTGATGGTAGTTACCCTCTGTCTTCAAATGGGAAGGCCTATATTCAATTCCTCCCTCCCCAAATAAAAGGAGAGGGGGAAAAAGAAACTAATCCCAGGGAGCATGTTTTGGCATTGCTTACTTTAAGCCTACAATATAAATTGGGTCCTTAAGTAATATAATAAGTTCAATTCAAGGGTTCCAGTTCTTTTAAGAACCTCCACCATATTTACCTGGAGGGACATTACATCAATTGTGCTCCGATTAGAGGCAGGAAGAACAATCAAGCAAACAAATAGATCGAAACTGTCCAATTAAAATATTTACCACAGATATATAAAGCAGATAGTAGATTGGTTTTCAAGTGAAGAACTTCGACAGGAATGTATTGCTTTCAGGATGTCAAACTTGCAGATCGCTCAACACATGCAAGTGTTATATCCATGAGAAACATCAATGAAATTTTCCACAAAATTCTTCATGGCTTTCTCTCTCTATGCAAACAAAGATAAGCGCTGAGTTGTGGGAGTTTAAGCCTCCGTTAAACACAAGCTTGTGATTAATAATATGCTAAGGTGGCATCACTTAGAACTGCAAATTATTACTTATGATTGTGAAATGCAATTACTAGAAGTAATTAAACAAATCAAATCTAGGTAAGATTGCTTATCAAACTTTATTGTTCTGCTTCAAAATTCCGCGCTCTAAAATAAAATTCGATTCTATTTATAAAATAACCACACGCTTAGTCAAACGTACAAGCAAAAACTTAGATTACAATGACAATTGGAGTGAAAAATGGTACCCGGGAAAGATCAATAACGATGTAGAGATAACGAATGAGGCCCTTTTGTATCCGAGCAGCAGTGGTGGTGGAAGAAAGGGAACGAAGGCGCCGGCGATACTGAGAATGATAAAGGGCCTTGTTGTCGATAGGGCGAAGCAGCCCTGACTCGTCCTCTTGCAAAGATTCCCACGACCTCTCATCCGTGTAAGTTCTCTCCCACGCATCAAGATCCCCATTCACGTCGTCTTCGTCATCGTCCTCTTCCGCTCCGCCATTGATTCGTTTTCCCCCACCATTATTCATCCTTCCTTAAACCAACAATGTACAAAACGCTTCTTACAACTTGATTAGGTTCTACCAATCTGCAATGACCCTAAAAATCACAAAATTTTAGCAAAAAAAAAACCTTCAGATAAAATGGGAGAATTAAACAAATAAATATAATAAACGAACTAAAAACCTCCAACGCCAATTTTTTAACATAATTGTTCTACATAAACAATAAAGCAAAGCAGTTTGTACTATTCAAAAACATTGTTTGCTTATCTCGGAGGCAATATTTTTATTTTCATTCTTGCCTCCGAAGGCAACAAAAAGGAAATTTAAAGTTTAATGAGAGTGCAATGCAAATATTCGAGGAAATCTGCAAATTTAGAAAAATAAAAATAAAAATAAAATAAAGAAGGTGTGCAGATTTTGAATAAAGAATGAATTTCAGACAAACCCATTTGATAGAATAAGTTAAAGATCAAATTAAAGGGAGAAAAACCCAATATTTTTACAAGAACAAAATTACCATTAGCAAATTGAAACCAAAACCTATAATAAAAATGTTCATTTTTTGTTTGGGGGGGGGTTCAGAGAGAGAGAGAGAGAGAGTAACGAATCACCTGGTATTTCCAGAAAACTTTAAAATTAGGAGCCAAAGTGACTCAAAGCCAGAATGAAGAGCGTCAATGCTTGCCCTTGGCTACTTACTTATAACTGGAATTTTTTAGCTTTTTCTTTACAAAAATAAAAACACCGTCATTTCGGCCAAAAACGAAAAGAAAAAGGTACGTTCATCTCAGAGGGTTCGAACGCACGACCAAAAGGTTTTTTTTTTTTCTTTTCCTTTTCTACCCTTGTATTTAGAATAATTTCACAGAAGAATTAATAACTATATATTTATTGGATAAAAAAGTAAAAAAAAAAAAAAAAAGAGAGAAATATTAATTTCGTCTATTTTTTATTTTTTTAATTTAAAATTTTAAAATATATTATATTTTATAAATAAATTAGTATTTTTTTTAAAATTACTATTGCTTCCATATAAAAATTTAAAAATTCTCAAAAGTCACAAGGTGGGAATAAAAGCTAAAATAAATATAGGAATTTTACTTCTTCTTTTTTTTGTAGGAAAAAATGATTTTGAGCCTTTGATTTTTAGTTTCTGTTGCCTTTTTTCCTAAACACTTAATAACAAATATTATAATTTATAAAATAATTATGAAATATACATAATCGATCGATTATTCTGTATTTTTAAAAAATTAAAAAAAAATAAAAGAAATAAAATTTAAAAAAAGAGAAAAAAAAAGGTTTGTTCCTCCTATATATATATATATATTTAGTTTCTGACTTCATATTCTTCCTTTTGTTTGATATATATATATATATATATCTTTAAATATTTTAAGTAATATAAACATCTATCAATATTTGTTTTGTTTAAAAATAAAAAACTATAATTCCCACAAAATCAATTTGAGACGAATTGATAAAATTAGAAATTCATATATTCGTATCATATTTTTGTATATTTATATGTTATAATCATATTTAAAATTATATATTCATATATTATAATATTAATTTATATTATATAAATTTTAATACGTTCATAGATTCATATTATATTCATGTTATTTTCATATCATGTTTTTATATCATGCTTTAATTATTTTTTCAACATTGTAATCGAGGTGTGTCCAAATTTATTAAGTTTGCTAATTGATTGTGCACATTCTTTATGAACTGTCATCATCATCATCATCAAATACATCGTCACAAAAGATTAGAAGCAGCACTGCTGGAGTACAAAATGATGCCTATAGGTACCAGTTCTGAGCAAAAACATTACATGCCAAGGTGGTCTACAGAGCTTACACAATTTCACCAAGAATTTTGGAACCGAATTCTTTAATCTGAAAGATATTAGGAATCATCCTCACTACCAAGAAACTGCCAAATTTAAGTCAAATCATCAAGCTCTGGGATGATCTTGTAGATTACACAACATCAAGCAAAATTTTTGAACATCCTCCCACTTGATTTGAACCTACACGAGAACAAATTGTACTTTCTACACTGATTGAAACATGCAAATGCAATTTGCAAATCTTTAAAACTGACTATTGCAGTTAATAGGCAAGAAAACACCCAGTATTCTGCATACCTAACAAGAGCTCAGTCTGCATTCTCTGGATCAAGAACTGGGAGTATATTCAAGGCTGAATAACCGACTGCATGCCCCGAACGACGCCTCCATATCCAACTTTTGTTCTGTGGCACAAAAGCAAGATGGAATCCCGCAGTGCCGGTCTTCCCTGAAATCAAAATGAAATCATTATTATGTAACTAGAACAATTTACATCATTTCCATCAATTCATGGATGCCGAATGCCTGCTTCTAGCATGTACAAGGGATGCAGCAGCATTAGAAAAAAAAATTCATTGATGTCCAACGTTTGAAATGAGTAATTAAAGTATGTGCATGTG
>JBBYHO010000021.1:8116818-8145227 GCA_038382025.1 Adansonia gregorii
TTGCTTTCAATCTATGCAGTTTAGACTTGTTTATTTTTTCTAGATGAGAACAAAACGATGATACCTAGGTCTCATTTCTTTGTTAATGGAGACTACACAGATATATTTTTAACTTTATTTGTTCTTATAGTCATATAGGAAATAAAATTAACCTTGTTTGACTTTATTTATTTAAGTATTATGTCATTTTCAAATTTTGTGCAATTAGCTTTAAAATGACATTAAGTAGATTTAAAATTGAAATTTTATTATTTATAATTTTTTTTAATTTCTCCAATTCCGATTTCTTTTGTCAAAAAAATTATTATGTCAAACCCTAAGTGGCTTTTCGAGTAAGAATTAAGCATTATAAGATTATTGTAACTTGTTAATGTTGAAATCCCTTTAACATAGATCTGATAATTCGTGTATCAGTATTATATTTGTGTATTTTTGCATGTTATATCATTGTGTTTAAAATATTATTTAAATTTTATAGATTTTAATAAGTTAATAATTTTAGTTATATACATTTTGATGTATTCATGTATTCGTGTCTCATATTCGATATAAAAGTTTAAGATTTGACCACCTTTAAGCATGTACTTTACATTATAACCAAATTGTATATGTTCTAGTAAGGTTGCATACATTTACGTTATTTGGTAATAAGTGGAGGATTGTTTTTATATATTACCAACAATGATTATTTCATAGAATAAGATATCGAATTGGTCCGATTGGTTGGATTAGTTGGACTGAGAATCAATAACATGTCTAATTTGGCAACTATATAAGAATTAGGTAATAGTTGGATTGATTAAAAATTGGTTTAATCGATAAAAAATTAAATTGCACGGGTAAAAAATTTGATTTTATATAATTAATGATAATAGAATTTTTAACCTTTTAGTTTTATATCAAGGATCATACTATTAAGCCAAATGCATTTTCTTGTAAAGTGTCAACTATATTTAATATTTATTTTGCATTAATGTTTAAATATAAAAAAATTCATATATCAAATCAACCGGTCCAATGGGCGACCTTCAATCTAGCTTTTTCAACATCAATTATTTTCTAAAATGCATTTTTTAACCAAAATCCAATTTTGAATTAACATAGCATGCATAATTGTTAAAGAAATGATGTTTGAAAGTTGTTAAGTATTTTTAAAATATTGCTTTATTCCAAAAGTGTTGATTCTTTATTCAAGATACGTTTGTTCTTAGAAAGGTGTTTTAAATATCATTTGAAGCTTATAAATATTTTCATTAACATTTAATTTATCGAACCTTTACATTCAATCTCTTAATGATCAAATCATGCTCTCTTAATTTCATTTATTTTATTTAAGATTTATTTATGTTTATTTAAAAAAAAACTTGTACTTGGTTTTTTTTTTCAGTTAAGCTTTATATGTTGAATTTTTTAGTACAAAAAAAATCGTAACTTTAAGATAAGAGAAAGGATTCAAATGCTAGGATTCGAATTTTGAACTTACTAAATGCCAGCTAATTACATTGACCAATCGAATTAAACTTCATATGTTTATATGCTGAAATTTATGTGTAGAAGAGTTCATTTATACCATAAATTACCTCAAACAAAACTTTCTAAAAGCAGCTTAATTGCCCAATTTCTTCATTTTTTATTCTCCATTAACTGTATTAGTCACCAATACAACATTTTGCACTTTTAATTTTTTTTTAAGAGGAAAAAAAAACCACAATCTCCTTATATGACCATAGCTTATGATAATTAACAATATAGTATTGATGCAACTATTTAGTCTTCAATTAGCAGTTCAATCAAATGCAATTTCAAAGTGCAGCTTCACATGTCTACTTCACGTTTGAAAATTTTGTCGCCGGACAGTACGGGACATTGGCAAACGGGGAAGCTTCGTTGGCCACGTAAAAAAAAAGTGGCCTTGATTTTTCTTTTTCACATGCAAATAGGCTTTACTCCAACCAAGTCCATAATTAAAAAAAAAAAAAAAAGAAAGCATCTACACACACACACGCACATATATATATATATATATGTATAGAGAGAGAGAGAGTACATTTGGTTGCATTATGCATGTGATTGTGAATAAAAACAAAATAATTATTTTTTGTTTAAAAATTTGAATCCTCTTACTATAGGAACATTGTTATATCAAGTGTTTGGAAAAAAATTATTCAAAAATTTAAAATTCAAAGCCTATTTTTTTAATTTTGCAAGACTTTTTTCTTGCCCTTAATTTTTTGATAGTTAAATATTAAAATTAAATTTAAAATTTATTAAATATAATATTTTAAAAATAACACCGTAAAATAGCTCCACTAAATAAAGATTTATATATATATATATATATATCAATTTCTCGATACATGATGACTTTGAAGAAAGAAAAAGATATTTAGAATCAAATTTAAGCTTATATACGTTATTAACATATTTTTTTGCCATTAGGATAAAATAGTTTAGGCAGGGTTCATATTTTTATCGAATTTGTTTACTCTATAATTGCCTCTATGTTTTATATAGCCGCCATGCAATGGGACCTTAAAAGCCTAAACAAATGAGGAATTTACAGAGAGGGTGGATTTGGAGATTTCCTTAAACGATTTAGTATGGTACATAGACTATTCAAACTCAAGAAGATACAGCAATCGTTAAAGCACGAAACCAAAAAAAAAATTCATTTATTGTGAAGACCAATGAATTTATGGATTGAAACAGTACTCGTTGATAAAATCTGTGTTCAACCCATTTGAGGTTGAAATATACATACAATGAACATAGTCGTAAACCACAGGAATAAGTAGCAGTGTTTCACATCCCGAAAGGTGAGCCAAGCTAAGCGAGTCAAGTAATATAATACAATGATCAATGATATATGAAAGAGAATTATTGAGTCAACTCGTACAAGATACTGAGTTTCTTTTTTTCATTGGCAGTCAAAACCCAAAGCCACCAGTGGACTGGGTGCGAATGCCAAGAGAGGATGTTGGTGTGGTCTTGTGCCGGGGGGGGGGTTGGGGTGGGGATGTAGTGCAGTAATTTTAAGATATGATTATAAAAATACGAAAAGTAATTAAAATATATTATAAAATATAATATCATAATATAAATAAAATTAAAATATATAAATATATTAAAATATATAATTTAAATTATTAATAATTATTTTATATATTTTCATGAAATGAAAAAGATTATAAGTTAATAAAATAATATTTATTTATTTATTATTTTTTAAAATATATTTTACAAGCGTAATATATCATTACATTAATCTATTTATGATTATTTTATCATGGATATATAAAATAATTATCTCTATTAAAATATCAAAATTTATATATAATTTTTTGGTAAAAAAAATTATAGCATGGGAAATGCATAAAAATATTAAAAATGTATAATTTAAATTATTAAAATATTAAAATATATAATATTTTTTAATAATAATATTATTTTTTAAAATTAAAAAATTTACAAATGTCGATAACTCCTGCTTGATACTAATTTTAAAAAATAATTATATAAATTAATTAAATTAAAATTAAAATTTTAAATTATATATATATAATTAAAATATAATTAAAATATAAAATCATATAAATATGAATAAAAAAGCCTATTATCTCTTGTCCTTATATCTATATGCTTTTCCTGAAGACAATCTCTTTTCTGGGTCCCTTCCCCATTGCCCATTGTCCGCTCGGTACTCACGGGCGGCAGCACCACTCGGCTCTCCCTCAATCTTTTCACCTTTTCATTTTTTTTTTTCTCGATAGGAAAATCTCCAATGGTTCTAGCTACAATTATAGCATAATCATTTTTACCACTTCAATCAAACTAGTCGGCTGGCTGTAAAGGCAACTCACTTTTCTTTCCCCCCTTTTCAAATCAACTTGATTCAATTTTTTTTTTCGAACTTTTCCCCTTTTTTACATTAAACTAAACATTCTTTTCTTGATCATTCTCTTTCTTTTCCTTTAAATAATGGCATATTATTCAACCTTTAATTTTTAAGTGACGCCCATTTTTTTTGCTCTCCAAACTAGCCCTTTTACATGCACTTGCATTCATTCTAATATAATTACAACTAATATATTCAAGTGTTATTATTTTATATATATAAAGGTGGTCCATTTGGAGTCTATAGCTGACTGCTGACTTAGAAAGAGAAGCCGTGTAAGATAAGGAGAGAGAAAAGAGATGGGGGGAAGATAATATTCTCTCCAGCTAGCTTTCTTTTTGGAGTTTTCTTCTGGGTTTTAAGCCATTATTTTTCAAAAAATATCGTTTCCCTGAGTTAGAACAAGTTCAAGAATTAATCTTTCTTTGTTTTAAGATTAAAAAAAAAAAAAAAAACCAAGGAGACAGAATTGTTGGTTGTGTTCACTTAGTAGTAAACCTTTTGTTTTGTAGTATTATCGTCAGTTTTCGAAGTTGTAGTTTGAGCCCAAAACTTGCTTCAGCTTTGGGGGAGTTGGTTCATTTTGTTTGGCTACTTTAGGACAATAGTTGAGTTTCATCAAAGTAGCAGAAATGATGTCTCGTGATGGGGTTTCGATTCCTTCCGCTATCAGAGGGTTAACTCAAGAACCAAATCCAAACCCTAACCCTACTACTGCTAATCCAGTGAAGAAGAAAAGAAATTTGCCAGGGACACCAGGCAAGTCTTATATATTATTAATTTTGTCTATCAACTTCAATCTTTTTTTATTTTTTATTTTTTTGTTTTTAGAACTGTTTTTTCTTGGTGGGTTTTTTTTTTTTAATTCAATTAAGCAGATCCAGACGCAGAAGTTATAGCTTTGTCCCCGAAATCTCTCATGGCAACCAACAGATTCCTGTGTGAAATCTGCAACAAGGGTTTTCAAAGGGACCAGAACTTACAACTCCATAGAAGAGGTCACAATCTACCATGGAAGCTCAAGCAAAGAACGAACAAAGAAGTTAGAAAAAGGGTTTACATCTGCCCTGAAAAGACCTGCGTCCACCATGACCCATCGAGAGCACTGGGAGACCTCACGGGGATAAAGAAGCACTTTAGCCGGAAACATGGCGAGAAGAAATGGAAATGCGAGAAATGTTCAAAGAAGTATGCAGTTCAGTCGGATTGGAAAGCTCATAGTAAGATTTGTGGCACTAAAGAATACAGATGTGACTGTGGAACTGTCTTTTCCAGGTATATGCATTGCAAATGCTATATATATATATGTATACTGCTGGTTTAAATTTATTGCTATATCTGTTTCATATGATTAGTTTGCTGAAGAATTAAATGCTGGCACATTTAAAATTTGAATTTTGTGGTGTGAGTGTGACCCAAAGGGGCTATATATTGAGCTCTTAATAAACAAGTTGAAATGGGTTTTATATTTGCTTTTTTTTTTTCTTTTTAAATCATGCAGGAAGGATAGCTTCATCACTCATAGAGCTTTCTGCGATGCTTTAGCCGAAGAAAGTGCAAGATTCACTTCGGTTTCAACTACTATTTTGAATCCAGCAGCCTTTAGAAATGATTTGACAAATGGGGCCAACAAAAACAATGCTCAAGCTACAGGGATGCACCAGTTTCCGTCAGGCTTTAGGCCAGAGTTTTCTGGTTCGGATCATCTAGTCGTTGACAACCAGAATTCAAATGGGCAAAAGCCAAGATTCCAATCATGGCTCGACCAAGCTAATTCTCAGCTTAACCCGATTGGTGTTCCTAGTAATGCTAACGCTTTCTTAGCACCAAAATCTACAAGCTTGCCTGACTTGGGAATAGCAGCACCAATGAACATGTTTGGATCACTGTCGCAGACACAATGGCTCAACAAGTACCCAGAAGCATCATTTCCAGGCGCCAGCCTCTCTATGTCAGCATTGCCACGAGGATCAAAAGAAGGAGATAACAAGGGAGATATGTCTGAATCCATAACATCTTTGTTTTCGAGCAATACCCAGAATAGTCGCCAGCAAACCCACACTTACATGTCAGCCACTGCATTGCTGCAAAAAGCAGCACAAATGGGATCTACAAGAACCAACCCAGCATTCAGTAACAGTGGCTTTGGGTTAATGAGCTCATCCCTTTCAACAATTTCCAGCCCCAATACTTATGATCAGCAGAACAAGAATGAAGTTTACAAGCTATTCAAGCAAGCAAATCAATCTGAGAACATAAATGAATTAGTGAGTTCATTGTCTTCAACTCAAGAAGTGGCCATCGTGAAAGATGGGTCTGCATTAGGTGGGTTAACCTCGAGCTCATTTGTCAATAACACCACCAAGAATAATATGGACAATCTGATGACTCAAGCTAATAGAAAACAGGGCGGCCAAGCGGTTCTATCAAAGATGAACACAAATATTGCAAATAAAGTTGAAGCAAGCTTAACCAGGGATTTCCTTGGGGTGGGAGGTGAATCAAGCAGACCATTCTTGCAACAAGAGCTTGCCAAGTTTGCATCAATGGGTTCAGTTCAGCCATGGGGTTGATCTTGATCACACTCAAGAGTAATGGCAAGCAAGTTCAAAGTGCGTAATTAAGCTGCATGGTAGTTGAAAGGTAAGAGCTAGCTAGCTAGCTCATGAAGTGAAATACATTGTTAAATTAACTAGGTTCGCAAGATTATATAAGATAATAAAACTAGGAGCTCTAGCTAGTGGAAACGGAGAGTAGTGATGACTGAGTCTGTACTCGGAAGACATGAACCAGCAGCGTGTCAACCCGTGAAAGGGAGTCTTGTGAATGGGAAGAGTCGAAGGGGGGGGAGGGGATGGGCCACTCGACTGCAGCCTGCGTTGTGGTGGAAGCGACTGAAGGGAGAGAAACATGGCAGTGGATGGGCCCTCCATGCACGTAGAGTTTTCAACCTTTTTTTAATTAGTAGTAGTACCAGTACAGTTCTTCTAGCAGCAAGTAAGTTTATTATTTTTCTTTTCCCTTTTTTTTATTAGAAAGTATTAAAGCCAGTTTTTAGTTTTCGCTTTACCTAGTGTTAGGGTTTTTCACATGGCTGTGACCACTTTGTTGCACTCTCTTTTCTTTCTCCCCCTACTGTGACGGCGCTGTTACCATTTTCCAAACTGGACTCAAATAATATTGGACAATAGTCATGTACGTTTAATTTGGCTCCATTTCCCCGGCCGCAAATGCTTGCTAACAATCTACTTTTTGTATAAATATTATTTTGTATTTAAGATTGCGTGAGGTTGAATGGTAAAATATACTTTTCATACATTCATCAGAAAGGTTCTTTTCATTCACTACATGAAGGCTTTAATTTATAAAATAAAAAGTATTCTTTTTAAACTTCAAGTTTAATCTAATTTTATTTATATATTTATTCACCTTTCGAAAAAAAAAGAAATCATTCAACAAGTTATGAAGGTGGAATCTCAATATTTATAATTCTTATACTATAATTTTTTTATAAAAAATTATCCTTAATACCCTAATAATCTCCCAATTATTCCAAAAGGAGAAAAAATAAATAAATGGAAGACCAATCCTAGCTCATAAATTTAAAAAACACTACTTGATCAAAACAAATTAAAAAAGACTATATGATATTTTTTTTGATCTTCGTGAAAATATATTGGGCTATGAGTTGTACAATAATAGGCAACCATATGTTATTTCATTATTATTCAAAACATAAGGTCAAATTCGCAAAGTTGATTTGAGGATATATCATATAGTAGTTATCATAATATATATATATATAAACATAGATTATGATGTTTTGAGAAACCTATAAGAAATTTATTTGCAACAATTGGTTTTTTTTTTTTATTCTCATTGGGGAAAGAAACGAACTCACCATTACATTATTATTATTATTATTATTTTTGGATAAGTAGATGAATTTTTTATTACCCGAGAAAGCAGCAAGCTGCTACTAGCTACAAGTCTGTACAATCAATTAAAGAATTTAAGCAAAAATGGCAGAATTAATGCCCCAGTCATTACATATGTTCAAGTTTACTAAGTCTGCATTTATGTTCCTGAGACCATTCGAGCGCACGGAAACTACTCCTCTAATGTTAGTAAACAATGACTATAGTGTCTGTTATTCTTTTCTTTCCACAGGTGATAAATCACTGCACTCGAAGCAATGCGAAGAACATTTGCAATCCAAGCTTTGCCTCTGATATTCTTTATAGCCCACTGCAATTCTACTTTCTAGTTCGAGACTCTCCTTTGGATCCTGCATTATGGGTCAGCAACTAATTATTGCAAATTTTAGGACACTTTCTAAATTTTTTTTTTTTTAGAAAACAAGACTAATGGAAATGAAATTATTTAAGTATTTTTTTTCTTATTAATTTTAATATGCCATATAAATATGAATAATTATCCATTACAATGATAATGAAATATAAAAACTCCATAAATAACGTTAATTTCTCATTAATCTCTTTTGTGATTTTGTTTTATATTTCACCATTGATATGTGCATTAAACCTGTACCTCCAAATCCCAAGTAATACAAACCCATTTGAAAACAAAGCAAATAATAGTGCAGCCCATATCACGTATAAAAAGCTAAGCAATTACCAAAGCCCAAATCCATCACCAATTTATGCCCAATCAATTGAATTCTTTTAATTAATCAAAACACAAAAACCAAACAATTTATTGTTAAAAATTAGGAAGTGATCAAAAGAATTAAGATAAAAAAATCAATCATCAAATGCCAATTATCAAAAATCAGACAGTAATTGAAGGAAACACGTGATAGTTCTTTATTTCAATTGGCCAAAAGTCCTTCGTGCATAGTTTATAGGAACTATATACAGCCTCCATAAAGAACGTCTCTTATAGTAATTAAAATTATGTTTTTTTTGTTAATATAATATACTCTTACCTGATATATTTCAAATTTTTATAATTTTCTAACTTTTTTTAAAATTTTTAAATTAAAAGAAAAATCAACTTTATTTTTTAAAAATTAAAATTTTAAATATATACACTAAAATCAACGTTGCTATAAAATTCCATGCAAATTAATGAAAATAAAAAAATAATTATACTTACAATACAAGCGAGAGAGATTAATTTTACTTTACATTGCAATTATAATTCCAAAATGTTCTGAGAGTAGTTTGAGAATAGAAAACAAAAGAATTCCACATCACGTTATATATCGATAAAAAGACCCCATCGAATCTATGGTCACTTTGTCACATTAGTAGGCCGAGAATAATCAACCTTTTTACTAATAATAATAATTATGATGATAATAATAGTAATAATAGTAAAATAAAAAAATTCTGTATTTTAAAATCTTGAATTTTCTAGTAGTGATCATATCATTGATATATACTACAAATAAGCTTCTAATTAATATCACAAGTGATATTTGCCCAATTAATGACTCTGTGTTATAAACAAAGTTTTAAGTTTTAATGGGTTATTATCATAAGTTAGGTTATATAAATTCAGTTGATAAATTTATATAAAAAATTAAAATAAAATAATAATTAAATTGGAAGGGTATTTATATATTTTTTAATTTTTATGAAAAATATTTTCTAAGAAATTACTCAACTCCCAAAAAAATTTCTATTACTTTTTTTTGACAATTATGACTTCATTTGTTTTAAACTAATTATATATATATTTTAAATTGTTTACCCATATAATCCTTTAATGCATTAATTTTTTTTAAATATAAATTTCTATATCCTTATAGTAGGTATGTCAAAGTCTAATCATTATAAAATTTTTAAATAAGTTTGGTGACACGAGTCAAGATATCAACTTTGTGAAAAAAATTACATAAAAGTCAAAATCAAATTATAATAATAAAATGTAGGTCTTTCTGTTTTCTTTTAAAAAAAAATATTCACTAAAATAAACTACTCAATTTAAAAACTATTTTCCTATATATATTTTTTAATTTTAACATATTTCTACTTTTAAAACATAATATTTTTTTTGGAAAAAAAATGTAGTTTTCACCTACAATGAGTGAGTGTGATAAATTCTACTGCATGAGAATTTATTTTGTTTTTTATTAGAAAAAAATGTTAATCCCTAAATTGGCTTTTAATATATATACCTTTTATTTATTTATAACTTCATATATATAAATTGACTCTTAAATTATATATCTTTTAATTATTTAGTACAACAAAAATGGTTATAAATATTTAAATTTGAACTTTAAAACCGATGAATAACACTTGTATAAAAATAATTGTAAAAAATTCAAATTTAAATTTAGTTATCATTCTCATTAATAATGTAGGTTTTTGTACCAAACAATGAGTATTATTACTACTAAAATTTATTACACTCGCAAAAGGGAGTGAAAAAAATAATTTTAAATTTACTTTGTTTTAAAATGTAATAAGATAAAAAGTAAAGAGATTTTTTTAATTGAGTAATTATTTTTTAAAAATTAAAATATAAATTAAAAAAGTAGTTTTTAAGTAATAGTTTTTTAATATTAAAAAATTTTAGATATCCTCAATTTATATATATAATATGGATAATTTTAATTTGAATTTTACGTAATTTTCTCAACTGAATTAATATTATTTAATTTTTACATCAAACTCAACCAGAAAGTTATAGATAAGTTACAGATAGTAACTGCATTGAATTATAGGTTTAGATTATCGAAGTTTTTCTCTTATTCAAACATTCTGACCGTTGATATTATTATTATTATTATTAGATTTAGAAAATTGGTTTGAATTTTGTTTGCGTCAACCACAATTTGGTTAGCGAGGCATTAAACCAATGCACACATACATGTTACGTTTTAGGTAGATAATTTACATTAGCCGACTGTCAAAACAACGTTTTAGTAGAATCTTTAACTTTCATTAATCAAAGTTCACTCCATAATTTATTATTATGATTATTTTGGCTTTTCTAATTCTCTTCCAACTAATCACTTGGATTTAGGAAAATTTGTCAAAATACGCATTCATTTTTGTCTTGAGCTGGAGCAATTATCGTTCTACATCCCCCAAAAAAAGTTTTTATTTTTTATTTGATAAAAATAAATTTGAATTTAACTTTTTTAATACGAAATACATGCATCCATCAGTGAACAATCAATTAGGATTTAGGACTTGACTCTTTAGTTTTCATATTAATGTTTTTTGAATTGGGTCTTATATCCAAAGATCTACTAACAAAGAGTTGATTCAATCGGCGAAACCTTAACATGAATGCTCAAATCCCGCGTCTTATGATCTTTTTCCCAACGCTTATCTCAATTTAAATCCCCAAAAAAGAAAGCATTGCGCTTTTAGGTGGATCATGCATACACAAAGGTACTTGGGCCTTCATTGCTAAGTTGCACAAGAGGGGCACAGATGAGGGGTAGGGAATTCTGTTCATCTGTCATTCTTGTTTTAACCCCACTAATAAAAGCTCAAATCCGGTTATTTATTTTTGTGCAAGGAAACAATACTTAGAAAAAGGCTTATAATTAATAATTTCTTCAGAAATGAGGGAAGGGAGGATTGTGGAGTCTGAAAAAAAAAATCAATGAACAAGCATATAGTAATATACAATGATACAAAGTCTTGAAATTAAAACAAAGTTCCACAGATTCACAATTACATGGGATAATTGAGAAAGAGAGATTACAATGAAATTAAGAACACAAAAGAAGGGACAAAAAACCCTCAAAATTCAATCTTGATAGAACTGAAATTTAAAAGATGATTTTTGGAAAAAAAAAAACTCACCATCGTGATCACTAGCATTTAATCCAACCCATCGAAAATCAATGGAGCCTCCAACCCAATTTCCCTTTAATAATCCCATCAAAATCACTGTTCGTTTTTTTGCATTTTTATGGTCACAAAGAAAGTGCCATAACTATAGCAGTAACTCCAACCAAAGCTACATTTTGCATGGTGATGAGGCTCACGGCTTTAGAGTTATCAGCTGGGGTGTCATTGGCAGGGCTATCAGCAACATTGGCAGTCTTCTTCTTCTTAGACTTTGCCGGTGCAGGTGCCGGAGCCGGAGGCCTAGGAGCAAATATTTGCAAAGGTTGAAGCACCTGATCGACTTGATAAATTGCAAGCTGACCATCGGTGTAAATAGTGCCAGAAATGCTGGTGTTTGTCAGCCCTGTTGTTATATTCACTGAGTTTCCGGAAGTGGTGACATTGAGAGGGAACTGACCATCACCGTTATCTCCAGCTTGTGTTCTCAAAGGGTTACTAACAGTTTGAAATTGGGACGTCGTGAGGTACGTCGAGACTATGTGAAACTGCACCAGCGCCACCTTTTGTTCATCCTTGAGTGAATTCAAGGTACCGGATTTGAGGCTCGAGAATGCGTTATCGGTTGGTGCAAAAATGGTCATCTCATTGTTTGAATTGTTGAGCTGACCATTCAGCTGGTCGGCCACCGAGGTGGCTTTTAGAAGACGAATGAAGATGGTGAATTGTCCAGCTTTTTCAAGGATTTTGGTGACATTAGTCGGCCCGGACGGTGTCGGGGCGGGAGCTTGGGCTAGGGTTTTTGAGCAATGGAGGAAAAAGAGAATGAGAAATGAGAGAGTGGTGAAGACATATTGGTGCTTCATTATCATCATCCTCATTGTAAGCTCCTTTTTGGGATGTATGGGCGAAGTTGTTGCTTTGGCACAAAAATGTATGGATGTTTAGATTGGACGAGAAAGAGGGAGAGGGGTTTTATTAAGGAGATGAGAGAATGAAGTTAGGTAAAGCGTACAAGTTTAGTTAGCAAAGCCAGGAATTCTTAGCTTCAGTAAACTCGATGTTTTTTTTTCTAGGGAAGGTACAAGAAAATTAAATTCAATAATTTATATATTAAAAAATATATATTTATATAAATTTTAATACATTATATTATATAAATTTTAAATATTTATATTATATATTTATTATCATTATTATTTTATTGTTAGAGCAACTAAATTGCTTGGAAAAGCAGGAAAAACAAAGGAGAATTGGAGTGGATGTGAGGACAAATAAAGATGTGAGAATCATTGCTTTGGTTTTGATTGCCACTTCCAACCTTAAGAAACAAGTTTCGATGGCGATGCCAATGGCTGGTAGGTTCGAAAAGTTGGGCAAATTGGGCCCTTTCCAGCTAATCTCAACGCTGATGGCTCCTTGTTGGGGCCTTAATTTCCCATCAGAAGATTGATTCAGGACGATGATCCAGCTACAAAGTTTGGCTGCCCTTTCGCCTTTTTTCCCATCTGCCACTAGTTTTCTTTTTCCTTACATGCAAATGTTCCTAATTTCATTAAATTCTAGCCGATCAACACCCTTTTTTGTTCGTTGTCCCTGTTAACAAAGGTAAGTTAAGATTCTGATTTAGAGATTTCAAAATCGAATTTTAAAATAAAAGGTATAGGATTTATGGAAAAGGAGGTAATTATCGTCCATCATATAATCCAAGGCCCATAGATGTTAATATGCGCAACAAAAATCTGAAAATTTCTTAGTTGGTGAAATCAGAAATTATCCTATCTAAACTTGATCATGGACCTAAGTTATATCTGTTTGACTTGAATTATTATTTAAAATAATAATAATTTTATTTAAATTTAATTATAAAAATATATAAATATAAATATAATATAATCTTTTAATATTTAATATTTAATATTTAATATTTAATATTATTTAATTAATAAAACAAGCATTGGCCTAGCTCAACTTATAGATAAATCTAATCTTGTCCATACAGAAGCTTGATTAATAGGATTAATTAAGCAATATGTCTATCGTAAATCGGAGTTTGAAGTCCGTAGCCAGGCAAAAGCATGCTCGATTTGAGGTTGCTTCTTTCTCAATTCAACCCCCCGTATGCGTTGTGCAACGGTTGCTTTGACAGTTAGTACAGTAAAAAACCACTGATATTGGTGGTTGGCACTTGGTTCGACCAAAAAGAACAACTGGCATAATATTTTGACATTCTCTTTAGGTACGAAAAATATACAAAAAAAGAAAAATGTTTGTTGCTAATTCTTGGTTGAGTTTCAAAACACGCATTACATGTATGCAAAAGTAAGTTGCATGTCTGTATCTTATGTTGTTGCAAGAATCGACCATTTTTAAGCTGTCATTGTTATTATTATTGAAACAGCCTCTTCATGTTCTAATCTTATCACATTATGACAATCTAATTAGAAACGCAATTGAAGTTTAAAAGTAAGATTCTTCTAGGTTTCACTCGTATAATTCTTAGGAGTAATGGAACAAAAAAGAAAGGTTTCTGTAAGAATAAGAATAGCAATGATATTAAAAAATTGAATATTTAATATATTTTTTTTTTGGATTTAGATAGTGTAATTTTTTAAATTAGATTTACTCTCGGCAGAAAAATCGAAACAAATATGAATCTTTGGATATTGTCATCCGAATCTTCAAATTGATTTTGATTCGGATAATATTAAATATATGAATCTGATATTTTTTATATTTAATTTTTGTTTTATTTTTTATTTTATAAATTGATTTAATGTATATTCGAATATCAATGGATATTTTTTTAATCAGACGCACATTCATATAGCAATTTTTGAATAGAATATATGAATCATACGAATTTAAAATTTAGATAAACTAATCAGATTTTTAGATTCAAACATTTAAAAATTACAGATATTTTGTTTACTGTCATTCCAAAGATAAAAATAATCATTATATATATCGAGATTTAAACAACAAAAGATGAGAGATGGTGCGTTAAACTTAAGGATTATTTTTTAACAAAAAAAGAGGCATTACAGCTCCATAGTTGAAGCACTGATATGATTAATGGTTTCTAAGAATCTTGCTAAGATAATCCATTTCTTTTCGGTCTTCCTTGCATTGAGGGGAATTAAACCTGCAAGTTTGCAATCAATGGTGTTGTAGGGCCTTATAAAGATGTCAGCTATCATCAAGCTGGCATGTATAGATGGTTAAACCCATGGGCTTGAGTATTTTGTTTCTTTGGCAGACCTGCTGTCGAGTCGACGGTGTTCTCCACCTTCATTATCGACAAAAAATCTGTTGGCCAAATATTGAACAACCGACAGCTTCAACCTTTGCTTGGAGAGGAAGCTATCATCCAACTCCAAACGCTAACATTTCTCTGCCAGAATCATTATACGTTTTATTTTACAAAGAAAAACATACCTGATCAGAGAAAAAAAAGATTACACAAATCAAAATTTGATCTTCAAAACTATTAAAAATTATTTTAAAAATAATTAATTACATAAATTAATTATATTAAAATTTAGATTTAAAACCTTTACAATTATCTGCCAACGGACCATGTAAAAAGCCATCAATTGAGTGCCTGAAAAGTGATACAAAACATATTTGAAAGGGGCCAACAATCTTTCGGAGTAGCCCACCATCATCCTCACAGCAAGATATTAATCATATCATCAGCTGCAAATTATTCAATTACGGACAAGTAGGGACGTGTTAGATAAGGTGAGATTTGAACCTGAATATTAAAATTACAAGATTGGCATGTTAATTCGCAATTTAAACATTTAGTTTCAACAAAAGTAGCCCCCCCCCCCCCCAAAAAAAAAGTTGGATATGTCAATCAAGTGGAGTTAAAAACTTTTATTGCCAATGAAATTAAATTAAATTATTCATACAAGTTTTCTCATATCCTCGCGAGATATAATAGTGATGTTTTTCTTTTTTATTAAAATAGTTAATATACATGTTAATGATACTCTAATGTGGAATATTGTCAACCAAAATAAAAAAAAAAAAAGAAAAGAAAAGAAAGGGGAATATTTCTTGGTCCGGTTCCTCAACCTTATCCTTTATTAGTTAGTTTATCATCATGCAACATGATAAGTGATTGCAATACTAATATATATAGGATTAGTGTTTGATATATTAGTAATTAAAATTTTTTAATTTTACGAGCATATTAAGATTTTATCACGTGTACTATTTTTATTATTGATTAATTTTTTTATTATATTTAAAAGATATGTCATCGTATTAATACTGTTACGAAATCTACAGTTATAATAATAACGTATAAAATAATTTTTCACATATATAATATAAATATAGATGACTCAGCCATTATTTAAAAGTTATTAGATTCTCAAACATATGATACCCTTAGATGAAGGTGCTTTAAATATTGGTTTTGGAAAAAGCCCATCGATATATAAAAAAGGATTTAATACAATGTAAAATTAAATTAATTTTATATAATTTTATAATTTTTTATATAATTTATATTAATTTATTTGTATTTTTTATTTTGTTCACATAGATTATATGCGTTGATTTTTTAGTAAATTAAAAATATCTAACTATTTTCTGGATGTAAAAAACTTTCTATCATAAAATATATTTTTTAAAAAATAGTATTCTTCTATAATAAAGATATTAAATTGATTCGAAATTTTATATGTATAACAAATACAATTATATTACTAAACCAGTGGCAAGCTTATTAAATTTTTTCATATAAAAAGTTACAAAAGTGGCTCTCACGAGAGCCAGGCCCCCTAAAGATTTTGAAGTGTTCTTAGTATGCATATATATTAATATTGCGTAAATTACGTAAAGATGGCAATAGATAGTGCATATTTGAATATCCATAATTATTTGATCTTTTTTTGGATTTAAATAATATTTAAATTCGGATATTATAATTACTATCCGTAGCAAATTTAGAGTGGATATAGATATAAATCCTTGGATATTCATTATCGAAATCTATTTTTATAAAATATTAAAAAATTATACTCCATGAAAAAATACAACCCTGACATATTGAATTCAGATTATTTTTGCGAATTCAAAAATCTAATAAATAATATTATTTAATGCGGATTCAGATTTAAATAGTATTGGGTAGATTCAAATTTTAAGATAATTTTGCAGATTCAGATTTGAATATTATAAAAACTGCATATATTTGATCTTCTACCATCCTAAAACTACATAGTTAGTTACCCATTATTAGCGTACTTTTACTCAATTCAAAGTTATTAAAATAGCCATTAATATTATTACTATTTTTTATTTTGATTACCTAACCATTTAAGGAATAACAGTCGAATAACTTGGTGACACCACACCATTGTTAGATGTCATTCGCCATCGCCGCATCATCTGACATGTCACGTGGCATTATCTATGTAGCACTATAATTTTTTTAAAAAAATTAAAAAAGATAAATTGCACTTTTGATCATTAACTTTTAAAAATTTTTATTCAGATCACCTAACTTTGAAAGTTTTACAATTTTATGACCAACGTTGGTGAAATTATCTCCCTTGGGAATATATGATTGTTGACAAGACTTTAAAACGATTTAAAGGGTAAAATTCTATGATTGTTTTTATTTCCTAAACTTATATAAGTGTAATAGGTTTACAAAACTATGAAATAAAGATTGTATTTATAAAAATATGGGATATTCTTAACGTTAAAATTTTAAGGTTCTCAGAGCTATTCTTACTTGTAGCAACTAGCATTTGTTGTCATTTGTCACGTGTGAACTCTCATTATTTTTTAAAATTTTAAATTTGTAATTGTATATTTTACAAATAAATATAATTAATAAAGTGTTCATTAACAAAATTTATATTAGCATATAACGTTTTTTTATGTTTAAAATTATATAAAATTAATAAACCTTATTCTTTTTAATGTTATTAATGTAAAAGTAAAAGCACGAAAATAAAGAAATTTAATATAAGTTTTAATCTTTCACTTTAAAATAAAAAAAATTATTTAACAAAATGATTAAAAGTAAAATAAATTTATCATTAATGATCAAATTGTGAAATTTTTAAAATTGTATGACTAAAATATGAATTCTCAAAAAAAATATGATTAAAGGTGTAATTTATCTTTTTTTAATTTTAAAAAAATTTATTTTTTCTTAAAAATTCATAATGTCACGTGACCAATACCACGTGACATGTCAAATAATGTGGTGATACTTTATTGCATCAAGCATTGCAATGTCATCTAGCTATTACTACTTAAACCACTAAGTGACCAAAATAAAACTTTCATAATGTTAATGGCTATTTTAATAACTTTACATATTGGGTGATCAAAATAAAAATACGCTAATAATTGAGTGACTAACTATACAATTTACCCATTAATATTAAATAAATTTAAATTAGTTTTAAACTAAAACTATTAATTTTATTTAGTTTTGAATAATTTAATAGAAGTTAAAATTATTTTACTGTTTTTTTATTTTTATACATATCAATTATTACTTTCAAATTTTTAAAATTGAAAAGCTTGTTATTAGTTTTAAATTAGAATCATATATGAACTTAACAAAAACCAAAGTAACTTTTTAACTTTTGACAAAACTTCAAATCCTCAACAAAGTACCTAATGCATTTTTTTTACTTTCTAACTTATTAACATTTCTCCTCTTCATATAATTTGCCACCTTTAATTTTACTCTAGATTTCTATCTTATTTTGTCATGCAAACTTGTTTTGAAAAAAATAAACCACTTTATAAAAAGTTAGGATAAAATCATAATTTTTTAATTTTAATGTTTTAACTTCATTCTTTTCAAATTATATTTATTTTTTAATCAATAAAAAATTATTATTGTCAAGAGTCATATAGTTTGTTGATAAAATATTAGTTTTTAATTTCAGTGATCAAGAATCAAATCTTAACAATCTCAACTAAATAGCATAAATTTTTTAATGATTAATTTGGAAGTCTTTCTATCTTTAAAAGTTTAATTTTTCTTGTCTTTTATGAAAAATTATATTTATTACTTTTTGTCTCCCCTTTTTACTATTTATTTGAAAGTCCTTTTATTAATAATATCATAGTAATATTTTTATTCTATAATTTTATGGGATTAGTTACTATTTATTAATATATTAATCATGTTTGTGTTTATATACATATATGATAAAATAAGTATACCATAAAGTATAATATCAATTTGCACATCCAAAGTCAAATGTCAAGATCACCAAAAAGTTATGAAATTTTGTAAAATTAATTTAAGTTTATATTATTATAAGTGGATCTGTCGTGTGTGTATATATATAAAAGTTATTTTTAGTAAGCATAATATAAATATTGGATTAATTCATAACTTTACATATATAACGAGTGCTACATATATTAAAAGAAAATCCTAACAATTATAAAATTATGAAAACATGTAAATTCATCAATCACGTGTGTATATGCACATAAATATATATATATATATATGCATAAAATAAATTTCAGGCTGTTAAAGCAATAAAAAGTTGCATAAATTTGTTTAAAACGATGATGTCATGGGCAAAATCTAGCCCTTATTAGCATTGAATATGTAAAAATGCATGCGTTTCACTGCCTTGTTAATGAAGAACGACATTTATGCTATTTATTTTAATCAGACTGATTTATAAATTGAGATTGTCCTTAATTAGATGGAGGCTAAACCGGCTTGTCCTTTGAACCGGCAAGCTTTGCAGAGAGGCGAATAGAGGGATGGCGTTTGGTATCTGTCTTCCCCACCCATCATCGGCATCGGAACACCTATTTTGACGGGGCTAACATAGTCTGGCCTGTAAGTCTTTCCCAACACTCCTTCCACGAGATTGGTTACTTTGGTGAACTTGAACTGCGTCTCCAAATGGGCAAAGGCATCGTCGGCCGGCAACTGGTAGTTGTGGACCTTGTTTTCATGCTCTCCAATGGCTCTAACCTTTACATTCAACTCCACCAGGCCTGCAACCGTCACTTTAACACCGTTGGTCTCGTCGGTTCTTTCAACTATCACTTCCCTTTCTTCTGAATTAGTCCTCCATTCAGCCTCTCCGTCGGTGGGGATGTTGATGGCTTCGCCGTCCCATCTTACGGAGAGGGCATCGAAGCTGTCGTCCCATTTGGAAACTCTCTTCGCCGCAAGGACGAGAGTGTGAGTGTCGAACATGACAGCCAGGGCTTGCACCCATGTGTAGTCTCGAGTCCTTCCTTCAGGTCTTGTTCCGATGAAGTGTGCATTGATTTGGAGGTTATCGTCTGATACAATGGCGAAGTTCCCTCCCTTGGCTCCATGGAAGTAGAACATAACTCCATCTCCACCAACAAACCTTGGATCATAGCACAGAGAGCCATATCCATTACAGTTCGCTTTTCTCCCTGCCAAAAAGGACATAAAATCATCAGCATACATTGCTGCAAGACAATTCCTTGAACAGCATACTGGCAGAAAAATCGAAGAGTACTGAAGTTATAAGAAACTTACATTTGCAAGTGACTTCACACTTGCTGCTGCAATCAAAGAAGCATCCTTTGCTCTTCTTGTTCTTCTTGGGCTTCCTCTGAGGGCATTGAGCCGGACATGTGAGTGTCTTTCCATTACAAGCCCCTCTTGCTAGGCACAAAACTCTTTCCTGTCCTGAGCTTCTCGGTTCCAAAACATTATAATGTGTTGAAGCAGCATCATATTGTGCCTTCTTGGTGTTGCTTTTACCCTGACCTTGAACATAACCAGCTTCCATGGAAATGAATACTAGGGCAAGGGCCACCCAAAGGAACGAGTATCTTCTATCCATATCTCTATATGTTTAGAAGCAAGCGTTTTGTTTTTTCTTCTCCTTCTATATTGATCTTCAAGTGTTGCAGTTTGGAGAAGAGATGCTGAGACATAGGTGTCAGGAAAATTGAACAATATAAAGGCCAGTTCGGGCAGGCAGTTTGCCTGAAATATGGCTAATGCCATGTGAAATTTCTTCTTTCTATAAACAAGCAGTTGAGAAATTGCTCTTCTTGCATAATTGTTGTATACGTCTTCTGGATCTGTCCGTTTGACCAATATTAATATTATGGTTATGAAACTTACGCGTCGGCCTTGCTTGGGATCATTGGATATCGTGAAACAGGCTTCGGATGAATTAATAATAGTAATAATTTTGATGCTTTGAGTTCAAGCACTAATTATTGTCACGCTTTTTCATGTGATTAAAGCCTCTAAATATGGATTGGATCCAATAAATTTTTAAATTAATTAAATAAATTCTCGAAGGTCAAAACAACTCTAGATTTCTGGTTTCTGTGCACATCCCCATGCGGCCAGGCCGCCCACACCTTTATAATATTATAACTAGTCGAAGAGTCTTCTCTTGGGTCTTCAAAATTACGCTTTTAGTTACTACAAAATCGGCTTTTAGCAACCACAATTTAGCGACGCTTGTTAATATGCACTGCAAAATCTTAATACATTTGCAACGAATTTTGCATAATCATTGTTGACTTAAATTTTTTAATGGTATAAGAATGATAGTTTTTGTCGCCGCAAACTCTTATAATGCACGTGACAATGAACAAAAAAGTTATTAAATCTTACGACATTTCGATGTCGTTGTTTATTTAAATTATTTTATATTTTATATAATTACGAAAGTAATATTACGAATGTTTTACCATTTCTATAACACCTTTAAACGACCATTGCGAAAGAGTGAAATATTTTACCATTTTTGTAACCATGAAGCCGGAAAGTTTCATTTGCTCTTGATCTTTTTCTTTAATGAATAAAAATATGAAGATAATTAATCAAAAAAAAATGCACCTCCTCAGCAAGAATATTTCAGTATTAACTATTAAGACATATTGATTGATATGAAGATAATGGACAAATTCATATGGCCCTTATTTTTTAGAATAACAAAAATAAGATAAAAACATGCAAAACAAGCTGATTGACACATATGCATAGATATATATATATATATATATAGTTATAATGCTACTGGTTTATCGCATAGGAACAATTTTTATTCCTTCTCTTTGATTATTAGCAGTATGGAGATCAAATTTCTTCAGATGCTAGCAACTGATCCAGATGGCCTCTGAAACCTGCAAGCCTTGCAGATAGTTGAAAAGAGTGACGGGGTTTGGTACTTGTCTTCCCCACCCATCATCGGCATAGGCACCCCTCTCTTGACAGGGCTGACATAATCTGGCTGGTAAGTCTTTCCCAACACTCCTTCAACAAGGTCACTCAGGTAGGTGAACTTGAGCTGTGTTTCCAAGTGAGCAAAAGCATCATCATCTGGTAACTGGTAGTTATGAACCCTATTTTCTTCTTTGCCAATTGGTCTCACCCTTATGTACATCTCCACCAACCCAGAAACCTTGACTTTAACGCTGTTTTTGTTTTCAGTTCTTTCTACCAACACTTCTCTTTCTTCACCATTAGCCAGCCTCCTCCATTCAGCCTCTCCGTCGTAAGGGATGTTAATCGCCTCGCCATCCCATCTTACGCTGAGAGCATCGACGTTGTCGTCCCAATGGGAAACTCTATTTGCTGCGATGACGAGAGTGTGGGTATCGAACATGACAGCCAAGGCTTGCACCCATGTGAAGTCACGAGTCCTTCCTTGTGGTCTAGTGCCGATGAAATGAGCATTGATCTGCAAGTTATCATCTGAGACAATGGCAAAGTTCCCATCCTTTGCTCCATGGAAGTAGAACATAACTCCATCACCACCAACAAAACGAGGGTCGTAGCAGAGAGAGCCATACCCATTGCATTTTGGTTTCCTCCCTGACAACATATAAAAGGGCATTTTAAAATCAGCCCAAGCTCATTAACTGAACTCTTCCATGTCTCATAGTTTCAGCTTCAAAATAATATCAGTATAGACTTTCTTTAATGATACAAGCAAATTTTCCTTTGCTTTTCAGTTTAAGTGGACAAAGATCTTCCTTTATATATACCTTTGGGATTAATATCAATCAATATATACCTGTTTTATTATTATTATTATTGAAGTTTGGACAAGATAAGAGAGTACTTGTAACTATTTTAACCAATGTAAGCTAGCTATGAAGTTTTATAAGCACTCTTTATTTTGTCTGTTCATGTTCCTTGTAAAACTAAGCTAGAAAGAAAATAGAGCGCCTAAAACTTGTAAAACCATATCGACGGTAAGCAATTACGTCCTCGGTAGATTTCTCCCCCGACATAAGTCGTGGTTTAAAATTTTTACAATTTTTTTCTAAATTTAATCTGAAATTTATTTTATGATTTATTATATTATTAAAATATAAATATATAAATATATTATTATAATTAAATTTAAATAAAAATATTATTTTTATTTTTATTAGTAAATAATCATTCAAACTAGACAATACTGTCCTGAATTCATGAAAACATTATCCAAGGCGCCTAGCCCGTCCTAACAAAATGTACTCATAATTAAAGAGAAGAAATAGATGCATGGTTAATGGTTAAAGCTATATGCTTACACTTGCAGGTGGCTTCACACTTGCTGCCGCAGTTAACATGGCATCCCTTCTGCTTCTTATTCTTCTTGGGCTTCCTTTGTGGGCATTCAGCTGGACAAACAAGAGTCTTCTTGTAACAAGCACCTTTCCCTTTGCAGTATGCTCGTTCTTGCCCACTCTCTGTCGGCGACAACTTGTCATAATCCAATTCCTCATCTTTTTTCTTGTTCTTGTTCTTGTCACCATTATTGCCCTTGCTTTTCTCCTTATCGTCGCCCTTACTTTTTCCCTTGCCATTGTTTCCATTATTTCCATTATTTCCCTTGTCACCATACACCATGGCGGCTTCGGTGCATAGTAATGTAACAATGAGAACCACCAAAATACTATACGACTTCATTTTTTCTATCAGATTTTGTAAACTCCTAGAACACAGTTAAAATGTTTCTTTTCTCCTCCTGCTTTTTTTGGGGGGTTTGAAGTGGTTGATCAATGGAGGAAAGATGAGAAAAATGTTGCACAACATGAAGCTCTTTATAAAGGGTAATGTCAGCATGAACTAGGCCTTGGAGTTAGGGTTTCTGGACTAAAGTTTCTGTTGATTCCTTGCTTTCTTCCTACAACAAATTCCAAAAGACTAGGTTTTTAGAGGAATAAATTAATTATATGCTTTGATTTCAGGTTGCGGTTCATTGTAAAATCAGAAATTTAGCAATTGTTCAATGAATCCGCCATAAACTAAGGCTTTGCTTCAGGTTTTAAAAAAGTGTTCAGCCAATAATGTTAAATACGAGTACACATGAAGATAACACAAAAAACCTAAGGAATGAAATATCATTATTACATAAATGTTTTAAAATTTATATAATATAAATTATTAACGTATTTAAATTTTTATAGATAGTACTTTAAATATAATTATATCACGATAAAATATACGAATTATTTTTTTCTACATTTTTTAATATATTATGACCGCCAAAAACAATTTCCGAGAGGGAGGGATATACATAATCGAAATCAATAATAGTGCATTCTCAGATACAATGTTCATTTAATATATTCTGTTATTTAAATCCGGATCGGGTTGTTAGTTGGATTGTTGACTCATTGATTCCGTCTTAAATTCAAATCGGCTTATTAATTAGATTGTTTATGCAATTAATCCAAAACAACTTGAATGAACTCTTTGGGTTTATGAAAACAACTGGTAATCCATTCAAGGTTATTATAGATCCAAGTCAATAAAATTTTTAAAAATAAAAACAATAGATTTTACAAACAAAAGAATCAATCAATATTTTAAAGACAAAACAGACTTTTGAAAGATGGAAGCAAAATAAAATAATAAAAAGGCTCACTATTAGTGTATTCCTTGCCACTCCTACACTTTTTGGACCACTTTCTTTATTCTTTTTTTTTCCTCTCAATAAATATTTTATTTTTTAATTTTAATTAAAGAAATTAATTTTAGACTTTTAGTCATAGATATTCATCAAATTATTGAATTTTAATTAAAAACAAAAACAAAAAAAATTAATATTTAAATTATTTGTATCCTTTTTCCCCATACAAATTATGTCCAATTAAAACGCAAAAATAATAAAAAAATGACTGTAATAAGTTGGTAAAAAAATGTATATATATATAAATCACATAATTTATTTATGATACCCTTCTTCTAAATCTTAAATGGGATAAAAGGAAGGGTAATTAGCTAATTATAATTTCAATGATCAAAATATTTTTTATTTGGTGAATATCTATAAATTATACTGATGGATTAAGCTTGAACAGATCACATGATTTTGTGCATCGATATTTTCGTTGTGGTTCGCCACGTGCGCCCTACATCGATGGCTGCGCCGGCAGAATTGTTCCTCACACCGCAAATGCCATTGCCTTTTGAGTTCCAATCAGGATTGTATTAATTTTGGCAAAAAATTGATCCGTTATCAAATATTATATCGATTCGGCCTTTTTATAGGCCCATAGCAGCAGCATCAATCAGTATCAGTTTATAATCGTCAGAACAATTTCTTTTCTTTGTTCTTTTAAATTTTTGGATTATATAATTTTTTTAATCAATTTTTAAATAAGCATTCGTATTTATATTAATACATAATTTAATTTTTAAATTATATTATTTTTATTACATTAATATTTAAAAAATAAAAATTCATAATTAAATATTTATATCTCCTCACGCAACTTATCATTACGGGCCAACTTAAAAGAAAAAAAAAAGTGATTTGATTGATCAAGAATAAATGGTCACGTGTAAAACTAATATGGCGTCAATATTTGCCATGCTGGCAATATTGCTTTTATTTTAAATGCAAACAATAGAAACCAAAGATTAGAAAAATTGAAAATATGGAAATTAAGAAAAACAAAAAAAAAAGAAATATTAAGAGGAAAAACAAAAAAAAAAAAGGAGAAAAAGGAAGAGAGAGGAGGGAGGACTGGTCGCCGGTTGATATGCTTCAACCGATCAAATCAGTGATAGATTGAGCAAAATTAAAAGCAAAAATTTGGGGAAACAGAGGAATGAGGAAATGGAAGAAGAATGGAAAGGAAAGAAGGTCTAAAATATGATATTACTACTATTTAAATTTATTTAGATTCAATTTAATTTAAAATTTAAGTTTTAAATTTTATTTAAATTTATTCATATTTATAAATATGAATCATATTCGTTTAAATTTATCATTTTTTATAATTTTTTATTAAACTTTAAAATATAGATAACTTAATATCTTTTTTAATATTTATATTATAATATTATGTATGTTTATTTTTTATATAATATAAATTATATAATTAAAAAATGAGCAAAGGAAAGTTGGGTTTGAATCTTAAATTTTATTGTTAGGCTTATCCATGGGTCGGATAACTCGTCTTGTCCAAGCCAATCAAGCTTGGGCTCAAGTTTTAGGTCGACCTAAAACAAAATTTTAATATTAAAATATTTTATTTTATTTAAATATAATTATAAAAAATATAAATATTAATATAAAAATAATTTTTTAATTGGATGAACAGTTATTCAAATTTATTTGGACAACCAGACAGGACCAAAAAGAGTTGGATAAAGATTTTAAAATTTTTCAAGAAGCGGCCCAACCCAATCCAACCGGTAAACATTTCTAGTTACTCCTAAGACGTTATCATTTATAAATGAGTTTAATTTTTTTGTTCAAACTTATTTTTAAGTCCTTTATTTTTATTTAAATTTTTTTAAAATTTGGATAAGCCTTCGAACTCGAGTACGTAACCCGGTTACGAACACCTTTATTTCCGTTTTACTTTTACCAAATTCATAGCTTTTTTCATCGACGGAAGAACTGACAAAATATAGAGATATTCAAGCATTTGTTGAGAAAGATCTACTCAAAATATTCAATACCGTAAAGGTAAACTTACCATTTTTATTAGAAGGTTTACAGCAATACTGATACGATACCGAAGAACTGCACGATCCCGAATGTCCTTCACATTTGAATTGTGACATCTACATTTTCAAACCAACTTTTCTGCGTTCGACTGTCTTGACAAAATTTGTATGGTAAACAAGATTTAAACTACTTGCTACTTTACTTTCCATCATAACATATTCAAGGGTCAGCACCTAAGTCAACGATTTATGCAAGAGCTCCGGCATTTTGACTCAATGCATTCAATATCTATATACTTTGCTTTAAATGTTGAATCCCAATCGTCCCCTCCCAAATCAGAACAATATATGACGTAAACTTCTAGGATCTTTTGCGTTAAAGTTAGGAAGAAGTTTAATCTAGATGATATTATTTTAGATACTTGGGATCTTTTCTGGGTCCCGACACAGGTCATTCTCGTGCATAGCTCAATTGCTTGGCATGGCAATGTCATGAGATTTACCCTTTTTTCTATGGGTAATCTTTTATTTGGATTTTTGCTTTAGACATTTTGTTGCCAGTTAGGCAATCCTGTAAAGCTGAAAGGATACCTGCTTATGGGTCTGATTGATTTGATAAATCCAATCTTACTCTAATCAATCTAAATATAAGATTTAACAATTCAAATTAATTTTATTTGAATCATTATTCATCCAATAAAAAATTTTATTTAAAATATATAAATATTATATAAACAATAGTTTAATGTTTTTTAGAAAATAAAACAGGCCTAGTGACAGGAAAAGACCGAAGTACTTGGAAAAATTTCAAGTCACAAGCTCGCCTAACCTATAAGCATATCTAACAGAAAGATATCTTGGTAATCAGCAATTATAGGATTAATTACCTCTAAATGTCACCTTATTTTTCTTATCCTTTGAGTGATGCAAAAAATATGCAGTATTTTTACATTCTCTGTTCTTTCACTTAAAAGAGTTAGAAATGGTGGAAAAGTGCATTGGATTTGGGATACTATTTTGTAGGTATTTAAAAGCAGAAAATTATTGAAATGATAAGGTACATAAAATTCAAACTAAATAGTTTACTAATATGAAAAAATCATCAACAGTTTTACATCATTATGGATTGAACATGACCATTGAAATTAAAAATCCTACACTCTATTAATAAATCATAATGTTCTGCATTATTCCATAAAAAATGCAATTGCTTAGCAAAAGAAGTCACCTTGCAGACAATGAAGATAGGGATGGCCATCGACGACTTCCATTTCCATCTATATAACTAAATGGCTTATGCAATCCGCAATGTCACTTCACGAACAAACTTAAAACTGAAACAAAACATTGAGGCATTATACTAGAATAGTATTTTTAGAAAAATATCATTAAGTACTCAGATCTTTTCATCTCTTCTCAATCTAAAGCAGAATCAGTAGGAAGCATTGGGTAAAAAGAGATAATTTAAAGGGGATGGGGGTGCAGAGGTTGGGAAGTGAGGGACAAAAGGTCGATAATATGGCCAAAATTGGCGAACTCTTAACGGATCTAGAATAAAAAGGTTGGTTTCTAAATTTTATTGAAGGCAACGATGTCACAACTCTGAACAAATTCGTTGTGGGGCTCCACCATGAGATACTCCTCAATAAGGCTATCGACAGAAACAAGATCGTCCACTATAGTAAGCATGATTTGAAGCTTCTTGATGCCATATCCAACAGGAACCAGTTTTGCTGCAAGTATTTGATGCAAATATAAGCCATATCCAACAGGAACCAGTTTTGCTGCAAGTATTTGATGCAAATATATATATATA
>JBBYHO010000021.1:8161692-8177903 GCA_038382025.1 Adansonia gregorii
TATAATTATGTCTAAAGCTCTTAGGTCTATTATAAAATGAATGATTCAGTTGGATGTCACGAGTTAAGTGACATCAACACAATTATTGGATTTACAAAAAAAATATATCAACTAAATTCATAATACCAAATAATAAAATAAAAGATATAAATATAATTTAATTTTTTTAATTATAATTTTTTTAAAAAAAATTAATAACTTCGTAAAAAATTACCATATTTTCTAGAAAAATTACTCACGATAAAAAACTACTTATTTTTTTTTTCTAAAAATTACTCATGTTTTATAACTATTTTTAATCACCGACTTTGTAGTGCCCAAATTCTACTAAAGCAATAATTTTATTCCTGCAAGCAAAATATTGTACTCTGTATATTAGATCTTACAATTTATGTACGTATTTTGTATCAAAAAAATTTTTTTTATCAAATCTGCTGTGAAAATATAATAAAAAAGATTAAATATATTAAAATTTTAAATATAAATATAATATATATATATATATATATATTAAATGTGTCGTTTTAATCCGCTACATTTTATTTTTTGTCTTACTACACTGTTTTAACATGCATTGACCATATCATATTAATTGGGTTTGGGCTATCAAGGGAAACAACAAAAATAGAGTCCCAAGCTTGAGTGTGGCCCAAGAAGGCCCATCGGAGTGAAGTCTTGAGAAGAAAGAAAACTGAAGTACGCGAAAGAAAAATATAATTGAAGTTCCCAATCGAAGGAAAGAAGAGCAGCAGCACGCAAACATTTCAAAGTAGGGGAAGAGCAGAGAAGCAAACAGGATGAGTAGCATCGGAACTGGTTACGATCTCTCGGTTACCACTTTCTCTCCCGATGGCCGCGTTTTCCAGATCGAGTACGCCGCCAAAGCCGTCGACAACAGCGGGTCCGGTCTTCTTTTATTTATTTTATTTATATTTTTAAATATTTTTGGGTGTCAAAAATCTAATTTTGTTGGCAAAAACACCTTTTTTTTTGCAGAACTGTGATTGGAATAAAATGCAAAGATGGGATCGTTATGGTAATGCCTTTTCTTTTTCCTTAATTGCTTATTTTGAGCAAAAAAAAACAAAAGAAGCAGCCGCAAATATTTGGGTGTAGACTAAAATGGGTATTATTGTTTTAGGGAGTGGAGAAGCTTATATCATCAAAGATGATGTTACCTGGTTCTAATCGAAGAATCCACTCTGTTCATCGTCATTCCGGCATGGTATCTAATATCCCCCCCTTTTTTCAGCATTAACTTAAATTTAATTGGATCTTCAACCACATTTTCAATCCTATCATTGGATACTGTAATTCAGGCAGTGGCTGGATTAGCAGCTGACGGTAGACAAATTGTGGCTCGTGCTAAATCTGAAGCTACTAATTACCAAAGGTTTTCTCTTTATTTTCAATTCCCAAAGTTCAGCTTTAACTATACCTATTATACGTTCATCTAATCATAAGTTTCGTTTGTTGGTGGTGGTGAAGTGTGTATGGTGAACCCATTCCTGTCAAAGAACTTGCTGACCGCGTCGCAAGTTATGTGCATTTATGCACCCTCTACTGGTGGCTTAGGCCCTTTGGCTGTGGCATAATACTCGGAGGTTATGATAGAGATGGTCCCCAATTATATATGGTAGAACCATCCGGCGTCTCCTATGTAAGTTCATTTCTCCCAACTAATGCTTCATTCTTTTTCTTCATGTGTTGTTACTAGGTCCAATGGTATATTTATATTTTTTCTACTAGTGAGTGATTTATTTCTTCTTGTTTGCCTTGTTGCTTGTTAAAATTGTTATAGAGATATTTTGGTGCTGCAATCGGAAAGGGAAAACAAGCTGCCAAAACGTAAGTCATAAAACCATTTCTTTCATTGTGTGGAACTTAGAGATCTGCATTTGGTAAATTCATTTCGTCATGCTTGCTAGTTAGAAGAGATGCATGGTTGGTAGTGCCTTGTTGCTTGTTAAAATTGTTATAGAGATATTTTGGTGCTGCAATCGGAAAGGGAAAACAAGCTGCCAAAATGTAAGTCATAAAACCATTTCTTTCATTGTGTGGAACTTAGAGATCTGCATTTGGTAAATTCATTTCGTCATGCTTGCTAGTTAGAAGAGATGCATGGTTGGTAGCATTATATATTCTGGACTTTTGCTTTTGCCATCTCAACCGGTGAAAGCTAATGTTGTATTTTGATGTAATGGTCATCCAGTTGAACAGACTTTGAATGGCATCTTTTTTGCATATTATTTTATCTCTTATGAAAACCAATCAGCAATGAAGATGTCCTTCGCATTCTCTTGAATTATTAAGATTTTACCCCCACTTATGCATTTCCTCAATATTGTGATTTGCCCTTTTTTTAGTAAGGAGAAAAAGGGATGCAGCATAGAAATTGAAATCTTCAAAGTTCAGTTAAAAATTTGAAAATAAAAACCCTCAGTGGAGCCAAAGGAAGCCTTAATTTGACCTTGTGTTATTCGATTTAATAAAATGAAAGTAGAAAATATGGGCTGGATGTAGCCAAGTAAATTAAGAGCAATGAACTACGATTCCAGCATCATGTGCTGTTTCACTACTTGGCCTTTGCCTACAAGTCATCAAATCAAGTCAACTTAGCCATAGCATGAAACTATCTGCATGAAATGAAATGATTTTCTCTACTCCGTTCGGTTAGGGGCTATATCCTGCAAAACAGATAAAGAAGTTAAAACCTCCCTTATGGTCTCAACCTTTTTAATCTTTACTTACCTCTTTCTTTTTGCATTCATCCTGTAAATAACTAATAAGTTTATGGTTCAATGGAATATGCGGACAGAGAAATTGAAAAGCTGAATCTGTCCGAAATGACATGCAGGGAAGGGGTTATCGAAGTAGCCAAAATGTGAGTGTTGCCTATCTTAATTTCTTCCTGTTTCCGTCCATACTTATTAGGAATCTGGGCACCTTAATTAATTTAAAGATTCCTGCTTGCACCATCATTTTGAATGCTAGCTCTCTATTTTCCTCGCAATACATGAAAATCTGTGCAACATCATCCAATTTGTTTTCTCTTTCTCTGTTTATTTATTTATTCTTTGCAGTGTCTGGTTTAGCAGAATATTAGCGTGGCTGTTTGGTGGTGGAAAGATTTATGTTTTTCCCTTACGACAATTGACAACCAGTAGTATCTGTGCACAAATATTCAACTAGATATCTGAAACCAGCTGCCAAGAGTTTCAATAAAGTGTAACCATAAGCTTTTATCGTACCTCAAAATAGATAATTTTACAAAGATCTTATAAAAGAATGTCTTAAATTTAATTCATTGGTCCTCTTTTATATCTATAATACTGTGGGCTACTTAAATTGTATCAAAAACATATAAAATAGTTTAATTCTCTTGGGAATCTGATTTTATCATTGATAAATTCGAATTTGGCCTTGTACTTGCAGTGGAAATATTTACTTAAGTCATTATGTAAGAGTTAACTCTATAAATTTTGTTTGGATTATGGATTTTTGTGTGTATCCCCTCTTATATGATCCTACATTTTGTGATAAACTCAAATCCACAGTATCACTTATCCCCCCCCCAAAAAAAAGGAAATCTCTCCTCTCTTGCGACAATAAGGGTATAGTTTAAATTGTCCAATTACAGATTGTTTTGCATGTGTCTCCTCCTAGATGATCCTACATATTTAACAAACTGAAATCTCACTTCTCTGGCAGCCGTTAGGGAATATTTTAATTACCTCTCACTAAGTTGGCAATATATACTGGTACATATTAACTTTCCACTTTCTTGCAGTATGTAAAATTGAAACCCAAAAAAAAAAAAAAAAAGAAGTGAACAAGAGAACTTGAACTTTTAAGACGAAGAAGGTTCAGGAGGAGTGCTTCTGTTTTTATATTAAATTTTCATATTCATTATATGCATGGTATTTCTTCCTTTTCCCTTCAAATGCAAGTTTTTGATGCCATTACTAGATTTAACCCTGTGAGTTATTTTTAAGCAGCATCTACAAGGTACATGATGAAGCAAAGGATAAGGCCTTTGAACTTGAGATGAGTTGGGTCTGTGACGAGTCGAAGCAACAACATCATAAGGTAAAATTCTTCAAACCCTCGTTTATGCATTTATTTCAACATTTTAACTAGTGAAGCAACATCGAAAGGTGATTCTTCAGACCCTCTTTTATATATGCATTTATTTATTTCAACATTCTAGCTATCAAAAAATTCATTACCTTCTCCTCCTGCACAAGGTTGGTTACATGAATTAGAGTGGACTATGCCATTTTGCTCTGTTAAGACCATATATACGAATTAAGATTAGTAAAAAAGTAAGGTCTCTTCTCTACTTTTACCCATGTAATTTTTGTCTCTTTTGATGCGGGAATCTTCCATTGAATCACATGTAATGACGCATATATGGGCTTTCATCACACACGTCAAGAACCACCTGAAAATCTCTCTCCTTTTTAATCTCCAGTTGGAACGACCTCTACATTTTTCTTGGATGCTTTTACTTTTATTATGCTATATTTTCTTGCATGCTCAAACAATTATCATAGCGCAGCAGACACCTTTTTTGCCATACACTGTTACTTAACTGCCTAACGATTAAGACATAAGGCAGGCAATAGTAGCCTAATTATATCATTAGCGGCACGACAATAATTTACTAACTTGTGTGTAATATGACGTGAATGATCATATAGCTTTCTGTTTCCGCGTAATTAAAATTTCTTTCGGCGGTGATTCGTTGCAAGTCCTTGATATTTATTTGTTTATATTCTTAGAAATACATCCACCTGAAGAGTCCCTCGTTTTCTGTTGGATTTCAGGTTCCCGATGACCTTTTAGAGGAAGCCAAAGCAGCAGCTAGGGCTGCACTAGAAGAGATGGATGCTGATTAAAGTATTAGTGAAGCCAGAATATACTCTCTTGTTATTTTGATATATTTTCATTTTCTTCACTAATCTCCCATTGTTATCGTAACTGATGTTTTAAACGTGTTTCCTTAAATATATTTCATATGGGATCTCTGCTGACATTTTTATTAGGAATCATGGATTTCAAACAACTATGCCTTTGTAACTGTTTGTTTAGAAGCATCGACTATGATCTCAGATACTTTGGCAGTGGCTATAATGAACATTTTGCCGTTCTACTTCTACTTTATATGTATAGGAAATTACCATAGTTGAGAATTGGGAAATCTTTAATACGTGTATGGGAGAGTTCGTAGAGTTGGTAGCAGTGACAATTTAGGATTTATGGCATTCAGATATAGGTTTTTCTAGATTTCTGAGAAAACTAATAGAAAAAACAGGAAAGACGGTACCCAGAGGGATTTTGTAAACAATGGGCTTTTGAAGTATTTATTTAAAGGTTGGAATTGGAAAATTATAATTTACTCATTTGGAGTTGGGCTTTGGGTAAAAGTTTTTTCTTTTTAAATTTAAGTTGATTTAGTTTAAATCAAATTATTATTTAACAATAAAAGATATTTTTTATTTAAAAAAAAGTATATAAAAGTTAATATATATTTTTTAAAATTTATTAATATTTTGACAATAATTAAGGTTTTTGGGTTTAATCGGGTTTGGTTTGATTTGGGTTTAGACAATAAATCTAAAAAAATTGAGTTATTCTCTGATTTAATCTATAACACATCTGTTTACTACAATAATAGCAAACAATGACGTTGCCGATTTTTGGGATTTTCATTTGATATAATTTTGTTTTATAGAATTGGGTAACTTAGTCAAAAATTGTGCTTCTATTTTTTAAAAAAACGTCTACTTTTTTTTATGAATATTTGCTTGATATTAAAATTACAAAAAAATGTTATTATTTTTATTTATTATTTGTTTTTAATATATATATATAAATTATTGATAAATTAAAAAACTTTAGTTAATAATATACAGCATTGACTTTTAAATCTAATAATGAAGTCTTTACATTTTTTTTCCTAAATTGTATTGAAAATTAGTTGATGTTTCAAAGTGATTATACAAATTAATAATAAAAAAATAATTATTTAATGATTTTAATAAATAATAATTTAAATAATTAAAAATAATAATACTTGGTAAAAAATTAAACTTAATAATAAAAATGATTATTTAGAAAACACTTATTAAACTATATCAACTTATTTATTATTTATTAAATTAATTAATAAAAATATTTACTTAAAAGAAACTTGTTGATGCAACATTTTAGAGATTGCGAGGAAACCTGCAAAATAGTGAAGATAAGGAACCCGAAGTTGGATTTCGGGAGACACTTTGATATTTAAATCAATAAAAGATGTTGCGAATAAAGAACAAAGAGAGAATAAAAGAATTCTAATAACTCATACCTCATATGCATTGATGTTACCTCTTTATATATGTCTTGATAGGAGCTTTACTCATTTGAATCTTTAGGCAATTAAAAGTTACCTAGCCATTAAACTTATCTCTTAATGAGATTGAAGTTATCCAACCATCTTCAAATATTTATCTCTTTATGGAATCACACTTGGTGACGGAGTTGGTGAGGGGATATAATAATTGCCCCCTAAGGATGTGGGCTGTTATAAAATGATCATTTACAAACCAAAAATAATGTTTACCAAAAAATAGCGATATGAGAGAATTTAGGTCGCCTTAATGATGTCAAGCAAAGATGAATTTGGCAGGTCGGACGTTTTTCCCCTTTTCTTTTTTTTTTCTTTTGAAATTTGAATTTTATACCTAACAAACAAATAAGTGCATTACATGGACTCAGCGTACTCTCCAAACGGGATAAAGGCACGTGGTGGTGCCCTATGAACTATACACATTGATTCATAGAACAACATGAGTACCCTTATAAATGGCCTTCAGATCATTTTGCCACACATCAGTGAAAACTAAAACTTTTATCTTTTGAGTCATCTGTACTGCACTGTTCTACGGGGTGTCCACCATATTTTGCAACGAAAGTTATATTTCGTGTGTTGCTTGTGCCTCTGTCGCTGTTTTGGTTAAGAATTTGTCTGTTCTATCACTTTTCTGTTAATTAGGTTTTTTTTTGTTTTGGGTTGGTCACATGGTGTTACAGCAAACCCGATTCTTGTTGACATTGGTCTAAAACAAAAGAGAAATTTGGAGGTAAATAATAGAGAAGTTGCGAGATAGTTGTTCATGATGGAAAGCGTAAATATTGATGAGAGCAACAATCGGCCATACATTGTTACTGAAGAAGAAGTAGGTACTCCAATGGGAAAGGGTGAAACTCAAAAGACATAACAATCATAAGAAAGTACAAGTGCAGGGCAAGGTTAGGGCTCTGCCAATGAGAGTCAGGTTGGAAAAGGCAAGGGGGTGCCAATTGGTATGGCACATATAGATACCAGTACGGTAGACGCCTTCGAGGGGTCGATCAATATGACAACTATGAGAGAGATACTAGAAGAATAGGGATTCAACTTCGGGCACATATAGATATCGAACCTTATACTTGGTCGAAAGAAATATTACGCCCTTCTATTTGCACATCTTTAGAAGGGGTTCCATCTTCCATTGGAATAATTTTTTTGCGGGGTGCTAAACCTGTACGAAATATCACTGAACCAACTAAAACCAAATGCGTGGGCAATGTTGGTGAGTTACTTCATAGTTTGTAATGAAAAAGGCTGGAATCCATCAGTTGAGGTGACACGACACTTATTTTCCTTGAAAAAATAAGACAAGTGCTGATACTACTTGCAGTCCATCACTAAAAAAATGATTATTGATACTCCATTAAATGCCCACGTTACCAACGAACAGTTTTTTCTTGTGCGGAAATGATCTAATGTTGAACGGGGCTTTCTAGTGGTGTGGAGTTTATACTCGCCCATGAGTAGTATAAAAGTTGAGCTAAGTGCAGCTGAATTGGAGCAAAAGGAATATTTCTGTGGTTACCAATTCAAATGCAGGGAATACTTAACTCCAAGGAAGATCCAAGAGCATTGCTTGGGTGTTAATCCTGCCTGCAAGCAAAAATTGATTGACCTGCCAAATGTAAGAGTCAAAGACGTTTGGCGATAGATAATAAGATTCATTGTCTTCGATATGAGCATATAAATATATATATATATATATATATATCTTCTCTTTTAACATGGTTTCTTTTGCAGAGCCCCAACCTAGAGTTTCTTTTGGAGAGGCCAGTCATAATTTAGATCGCCCTCGCCTGTAGCTTGCATCAACAAAACTCTTAAAATAAAAATTTTGAAAATATTATAAATGATAATTTTTTTAATATGTATTTTCAAACATGAATAAAAGGAAACTTATCATTCAAAAAATAAATAAATAAAACCAATTTTTTAATATTTGCGGGGCGTATTTATTGGGACTTTAATTTCAGCAAATCAACACCTTTCACCTTCCCTTCTCTAAATTCCCAAAAGATTCTAACTTACCCGATTTTATTCCAGTAATCATGGCGTCAGGTATCTTATTTTCTCTGTGATTTTTCTTTTGATTCTAATTTAAATTCTGTAGTATTAACCTCTTTTGTAAGAAAAAATAATTCATTATCGTGTCATTAGCGCTTGATAAAATCGGTCGGTTTTTGGAATCGGGCAGATGCGGATATGGAAGATTATGGATTCGAGTACTCCGATGAGGAGCCTGAGGAACAAGACGTTGATATTGAGAATCAATATTACAATTCCAAAGGTTTCTTTCTTTTCCCCATTTTTTTTTCTGTATTATTCTCTACTCTTGATTTTGATATGGCTATGTATCATGCTTTGTTTCAGCGTTTTACTTAAAGTTAGTACAATTTCTGTTCCTTCATATTTTTATATTCCTCAAAATATTACCTTAGATTAGAGTTAGAGCTCACTTTCGAATATGGTTGTGAAGTGCTGTTAGGGTTCATGCAGGTAAAATTGGGAAATTATTTAGTTATAATTGCTGTGGAGTGTCTGAATAATAACCTAAACTTGTTGGGCTCATTATGATTAATCAATATTTGATATATCGTCTATTAATTGATTCCTCAATAGCCTCTCCTGTGCCATTGGCGTTGGAGGTGAGCTCAAGACTCTGTCTGTATAAATGCTTAGAACCGTGTTGTTGGTTGACGATCTTATAAATTTCCTACCCTTTTTTTTTCTTTTTTACTAATAATCTGTTTTCTTTTGGCATAAAAGGTTTGGTAGAAACAGACCCTGAAGGAGCACTTGATGGTTTTGCTGAAGTGGTTAACATGGAACCTGAGAAGGCTGAGTGGTGAGTTCTCTGGATATTATATTTGGATTTGTTACTTTCTGGTATATTATGTTTATTACCCAGCCTTTCTGCAATTGTCGCTGGCTAATGCTTTTTTTGCTTTCCTTGTGCTAAGTGTTCTTATAATTCTAGGCATATTATTTAGAGCATTGTCGTATGTTGCCTCAGAGGGATGGACTCCTCTCTTAATTTTACCAAAGAATTCCCTTATATAAATAAGTTCTTAGCTTATTGCAACCTTCACGGATTTTGGTCTTTGTTTTATGCATCCATTAAAAATAATTGTCTCATTCCCTAAACTATATGTGTTTTATTTGAGCCTTACTTATCAATATTAAATACTCGTACTTTATGTGCTAGGGGTTTCAAAGCTCTGAAGCAAACTGTAAAACTTTATTACCGTTTAGGGAGGTATAAAGAAATGATGGATGCTTACAGGGAGATGCTAACATACATCAAATCAGCAGTGACACGAAATTACAGTGAGAAATGTATAAATAATATTATGGATTTTGTTTCTGGGTCAGCTGGTCAAAATTTTGGTCTCCTACAGGAATTCTATCAGACCACTCTGAAGGCCCTTGAAGAGGCAAAGAATGAGGTTAGAAAATTATCAAATGTCCATTATCATCGCTTCGGCATTTGCTTAAAGATGTGATATATTGCTCTCTGTCTTGCAGAGACTTTGGTTTAAGACAAATCTTAAGCTTTGCAAGATCTGGTTTGATATGGGTGAGTATGGGCGAATGAGCAAGGTATCTTTTCCAAGCCTTATAATTTATTTATTCAGGATACAGAATATTTGAACATAATCAGCTAATGTATTGCACTATCAGATTTTGAAGGAACTTCGTAAATCTTGTCAAAAGGAAGATGGTACAGATGATCTGAAGAAGGGAAGTCAGCTTCTTGAAGTATATGCGATTGAAATTCAAATGTATACTGAGACAAAAAACAACAAAAAGCTCAAGGTAATCTAACTTCCTTTTTAAGATGAAAAATGTATCCAGACTTACAGAGGTCCGTTTGAGGCTAGGGCTTTGTGAAGCTTGGTCAATTACTTTATTTCTGAATTAAGTTGTGTTAAGTAAAGCTACTTGTTTAATATAAGGCCATCTAACCTTTACAATCTTTAATAAAAAGGGATGTGTTCTCAAATGTTCAACACAAATTCAGTATTTGATCTTGTTGGTAGTCTTGATTTTTTTTTTCTTGCTTCTTAATAGAGTTACATCTAGTTGTTTACTGTAGGCCATCTATCCTTTTTAGTTTTTACCATATCTCCATGTTCTCAAGCCTGATTTCCATTATCTGGCCCCCTTCCTTCCTCCTTTTTTTTTTTTCTTAATTTAAAAGGAATCGTAGACTGCTGGTGAGTGACATTAAGACTTAAGAAAAATCTATTTTGACCTTGCAGTTGTTTCCCCTCTTTAACAGGATTGAGGTCTAAGGTCTTTACAGTCTCTCCCCGGCTAGATTTCCTCACATGTACCAATAAATTTTAATTTGACATTATGTTTCTTAAACTCAGCTGGTAAGATAAGGAACATTCTGTTGATGAAGGAATGATTCTATTACATATCTAATATAATTAGTTACAAAACGATAATAATAATGTGAATTAGATGTTTGGTAGTTCAGACTGGAACAGAAGCACTCGTATTTCCCTTCTAAATATATACAACTGAAAGGAAGTTGATGTTGTTTTTGTTGCCATTGTTGATCTCCCATTTAAGTAAATGTACACTGCAGAATGTGTACCCAATTTGTTGTTTGCCAAATATTAAGTACACTTCCTTCTGGTAATCATGTGAAGCAATGTTAAACTAAGAGATGAAATCTCTTGAACCTTGGCTTGAAAGTCTAGGCCTGTGTCTTGCTCTTGTTATTCTTTAGAACTCTAGCAAGTTTCAGACTTAGAACTACGAAAGCATATTGACTTGTAGTCTGAAATAAATATTTGAATTCTCGTCAATGATATTGTTCATGTTATCGTGAAGCACTATTAGTCGATACTAAATAATGAGCTCCAGATGTTTTCACTGTTGTTTGACGTCAATTGCATGCAGAGTTCACTACCTTTCTGCCTGCTGGATATTTTTAATTTTATTTTATTTATATGATAGCTGCAAAAGCAACCTTGGTCTGTTTGATAATTGTTTTACAAAGTTATACGGTTTATATCTGGGTTTGGTCTTATATAGCGGTTTAGCTGCGTCTGAGATATTGGATTAAATGCAGCAATTATACCAGAAAGCACTTGCTGTCAAGTCTGCAATACCACATCCAAGGATCATGGGAATAATTCGTGAATGTGGTGGCAAGATGCATATGGCTGAGCGTCAATGGGCTGAGGCAGCTACAGATTTCTTTGAAGCTTTCAAGAACTATGATGAAGCTGGAAATCATAGACGTATACAATGCCTAAAGTATGATTACTGTTCCCTTATTTTATTTCTTTTTGTATTTTTTTCACATTTTCAATTTGTTATGTTCGTAAAGATTTGGCTTGAGAGCTGAAGCATTGTCAGCCTTCTGATCTAACCCCATTACAGCATTAGGGTGAGGGTGACTACCCCAGCAAATATATAAAATGACAGCATTCTCTGAACATGTTTGATGGGGGCACTTTGAGGCAAAATATTCTTTTATCAAAAGTGGCATAAGAAATAAAAAATTGCCATGGTAGGCATAAAAGATTGAGGACAGATTGTAAAGAACGATCGATATGGAGAAGTCAGTGAGATCTACGAGGGCAAAAACAAAAGGGAAAGTAGGCATAGGCTTGGTGAGAACAGAAGGAGAACACAATCCTAGATGAGCTCAAATAAAAAAGACAGCCAAGGGAGTGTGAACAGGAAGAGATATTTTGAGTATATTAGTATCTTATCCGATAAATAAGTCTTTGTATGCCTTCTATTAATACCTCTTGGTCCTGTCTTTTACCCAATTAGATGAAGTTTCAAATTTATCTTTTCATCTTATGGTTTTACCTCCAGATACCTTGTTCTGGCTAATATGCTGATGGAATCTGAAGTTAATCCTTTTGATGGTCAGGAGGCAAAGCCGTAAGTTTCTTTTTATATCCCTACCTTTTAAATGTAGCCTATCTATCTCTCTCTCTCATTGCTATTACGGCAGGTACAAAAATGACCCTGAGATTTTGGCGATGACAAACCTTATAGCAGCCTATCAACGAAATGAGATAATAGAGTTTGAAAAAATCCTTCAGGTTTGTGCAGTGCTTCTGGATGTTGTGATATATATTGCTGTTTACTTCTGTTTGCTTTCCCTTTCCGTCAAGTATGGATTTTTTTGTTTTGAATTTTACTTTCACAGAGTAACCGAAGGACAATCATGGATGATCCATTCATCCGAAATTATATCGAAGATCTATTGAAGAATGTCAGAACTCAAGTGCTACTTAAGCTTATAAAACCATATACAAGAATCCGGATCCCTTTTATATCAAAGGTGAAGGCTACATTTTTCCTTTCTAATCAGTCACTTCAGGTGTTTCATTTTTTTTTTCCCTTTACTTATTCTTACAGTTAGCCTATCTAGTTTGACCTTTCATTTATATAATAAACGCCAGATAAGTTTATCCTCAAAAACATATATATCATTCAGCTTCTCCATGAACTTTCAACATTCAGGAACTCAATGTGCCAGAAAAAGATGTTGAGCAGTTGTTGGTTTCCTTGATCTTGGATAATCGTATTGATGGGCATATCGATCAAGTGAACCGGCTGTTGGAACGTGGTGACAGGTCAGCCTACTCATTATTTTACTGCTCTATGACAGGGTTGAGTTGAAGTCGAACCAAATTTCACCCTGAGTCGACTTTAACTTACATTTGCTTGCTCATGCAGGTCGAAGGGTATGAAGAAGTACACTGCTATAGATAAATGGAACACCCAGCTCAAGTCCCTTTATCAAACCGTCAGCAACAGGGTTTATTGAGAATGCACGTAGACTTACATGATACCCATTTGGTTAAGGTGCTTCCTTTTGTTTTTTTGGTTATTTGATGCTTTCTCGTCTTAGGTGATTTAGATGAGCAATTTGAAAAAAAAAAAAAAAATGGAAGCATGTATCTAGATTCGTATATGTTTGGTTTGCCAACGTTTTATTTTTGTTCAATAACAGAAAAAAAAACATATTTGCATGTTTGAAAGAAATTTTTGTTCTGAGACTGACACTCTGTTATATGAAGTGATGTTTTTGCTTATAGCTGATAATTTTAGGTACAATATGAAAAAAAAAATTATGATTATAATGTGTCAAAATTTGTATAAATATATAATACTTTAAATATTATTATGGCTTTTGAAAATAATATGAACTTATGGGTTGTCAGGTTTAGGGTTGGGTATGCTTAAGGGAAGGAAATGAAATGAAGATAAAAGAAAAGAGGAGGCGCCGAATTTTTATAAATTGACAACAAATTCTCATTTTTACCAAGTACAAATCGATAAAGGCTTATATATTTTCAAGGATTTATATACGGGATTTTTAGAATTTGTTTTTAAGTTTAATTTCTTTTATGAAAATTTACACTTTATCATATAAATATAATATATATAAAAATCACATTTAAAATGTTTTTCATGAAATTGAATCTTGTTTGGAAAAAAATAATTATTCCCTTCATCAATTAGATTAAATCTCGTGAGTAGGTACAGAGTACAGGCTTATTTGAAAATTAAAAAAAAAAAAAAAATCAGTTAAACTTAAATTTTTAGCGGCTTTTGTTTTCCCATTTGCTGAAACAAGAGTAATTTTGTTTGTGCCACCCTCGCCAGTCTTGAGTCTGATCCGTCTAATATATATATATATATATATGATATTTTATTTTACCATATTACCAAATGGCAAACCAAATCTATATATATGATATTTTATTTTACCATTTTACCAAATGGCAAACCAAATCTAGAAGGCAAGCAGGAAAATTTTGAAGTATTTTTAGTACACAAATTACCTAAAAGAATATATATTTTATTTTATTTGACCATTTAGCAAGTAGCAAGCTAACCGGAGAAAGCAGCCGACAAAATTTTTAAGTACTTTTGTTACACAAATTAGACTAAAACTTGCTTTACATTATTTTACCGATAAAGAGTGAAACTGAGAAAGCGAGAGACGGACAGACAAAGTTCAATAGCTACTAGTACTGACAAATACTTTGTCCCAACCCTAAAATCCCTAGCTTCTGCTTGAACGGGAAAGGCCAGCGTTAATGTGTTTTAATAATATCCCTAGTCTGTTGGTCTTTTTCAAATAATTTCCAGTTTTTGCCACTTGGATTCACCAACCCTTTGGGAAGAGACGTGTCATGTACGATGGGTCCTTACTGTATCTATAGTGGAAAAACTTTCTTGTTTTCTCTTTTATATTTAGGGTGCCTTTCAGAAGTCATCGTATCTCTAAATAGCCTTTCAAGACAAAAGTAGGGAAGATTTTTTTCCTCCCTGATCAGCACCCTCAAGATACACTTTTCAGTGACGTTTGAAATCCAACTAGCCCTTCCAATCGGATTGAAGGGGTAGAGGTTCAATGGGTTAACTGAACCCCAGTGAATGAATGTAATTTCCTTTTTGCCCCTCTTTACTTTTTTTATTTAATTTTTAAATTTATATTATTAATTTATTTTTAATACAGATATGTTTTTATAATTTTTAGCTATTAATTTAAATAATTTATTTTTAATTATTCTTAATATATATATAAACATTATTTTATTTTATATTTTGTTAAATATGATTTTAATTATTTATTTTTTAGTATAAATATGATTTTTAGTTATTAATTAAAAAATATATATTATATTGTTTATTTTAATATAAATATAAATATAAATAATTGTTATTTTATTATTTAATATAAATATATTTTAAATTATTTATTATATATATTTTTATTTAGCATTTTTAATGGTCATTTCATATTCTCATCTCATCACCATCGTTGCATTTTAATCCAAATACATATCCCATTATTCATTTTACTTTTATCGTTACAATATCTAATACCATCATGATCATTTTTTTAATCTCACTTGATATTCACATAACATTTTATTTTTAAAATCATTTCAGTTCAACACATACATATGATATCCGCAAAATATAAATATAATTTTATAAAAAAATTAAATATATCAAATATTCACTAGATTTTGAATAACATGAAGTATAAAAATACTACTATTATTTATGAAATAGAAAAAAAGTTAAAAAAGCCCCTCTTTTTCTTGCTTCCTTTCCCCTTTTTAGTTTTAACAATGAAGTTATTACCTATTTGGTGTTTCCTTCTTTTATTATTTAATTTTTTTTAAATCAGTAGTTCAGTGTAATGCTTGTCCGGTTATTTAATATGTACTTTTTTTTTGACAAAAACAAATTGTTGTAATATTTATAACCTACTGTTATGTTTTAGTCTTAATGTTTTTTAAATTTATAAAAGCATTTTCGTCTAACTTTTAAGAGAATAATTTCAAAAAAAGAAACAGATTAATAATTATTATAAAAAAATAAAATTAAAAAATAATTATAAAAAGGAAATAGTAAAATTTGAGAGATATTTTTCAAATTCATAAGATTATTTTCGTCCAACTACTTAAGAAAGAATTAAAAAAAATAAATTGACAATTATTATAAAAAATAAAATTAAAAAAAATAATTTTTTAAAAAAGTAAAATTTTAAAAAATAAATTGATAATTAGTCCTTCTCACGAAAGAATTTAAAAAAAATAGATTGATAATTATTATAAAAAAATTAAATTAAATTTTTTTTTGAAAAAATAGTAAAATTTCAAAAAAATAAATTGATAGTTTTTTTTTTTAAAAAGAGTAAAATTAAAAAAATAATTCAAAACAAAAAGTAGTAATTATTAAAATTATTAATAAAAAGACTGTAATTATCATTTTACTCTTATTTTTATTTATTTATTATTATTTTTAT
>JBBYHO010000021.1:8222310-8250746 GCA_038382025.1 Adansonia gregorii
TATTATTATTATTATTATTATTATTATTATTATTATTATTATTTACCCTGTTTTACTAGCCATTTTATCTTTACTCGAATTTTTGTTTTTTTTATAACAAAAGAATAATTTTATTATTTTCATAAAAATTTTGATAATAACTAAAGCTCCGTAACTCATAAATATAATTTATTTGTTTTCATCCAAACTCCTTTAACATAAGTATCGTATGTTTAATTTTTTATTATTAATTATTATAAAATATTTGAAAAACATTTTATTTATTATTAAATGTTGTCTTCAAATTTGTAAAATCAAAATTGAGTAATAAAATTGAATAAAAAATAAAAATTTAATAACAAAATCCAATCAAATAAAAATAAAATGACAACATTTAATATAAAGTTAAATTATATTAGCTAATTGACTCGAATACCAAAAATATGACAAATATCAATCAAAATAAAAAAAAAATAAACACTAATAAATTTACCCTTAAGTCTCAAAATATAATAACATACATCAATCATAAATTATATAATAAAGCTTAGTTTTAAATTTCAATGTTGACCTTTAATATGACAACTTTGAGAACATTTCTTTCCTAAAATAAAAAAGTATAGATTGTCAAATTTACCCATTATCTCAAAATATAATAATAAATATCAATTGTAATAGTTATAAATTTTAATATTGACCTAAAATATAACAAATTTGAAAACATTGTTTTCTAAAATAAAAAGTATAGATTGACAAATTTCCCCTTAATCTCAAAATATAATAACAAATATCAATCATAAATAAAATAATAAAATATAATAGATAAATTTCAATATCGACCTATAATGTGACAAATTTGAGAACATAGTAGTTACCCATATATGTTTTCTCAGCTTGGTTTCAAGCATTTGCTGGTTTTTCAAGTTTTTCAAAGATGTGAATGCATTTTTTAAGCAAGGATTTAGCTTCCTCGTTCTTTTCAACCTCAAAGAGGTGAAGAACCTCACCTTTGATCGCTATGTCTGTCCGATTCGTCGCAGCTGAAAAATCATGTGCGGCCAACTCCGTGATTTCCACAAGGCACTCTGAAGCAGCAATGTGAACCTAAGGTAGAGAAAAATAGGATCACACTACATAATAAGTTTAATAATAATAAAAATGATAAAAAAAAAAATACAGGCAATTCAGTTACTCAAATATATAGTTGCTTCTAAAATGGTATTTTCATTTTACCAGTTGCTAAGTTATATGGATTTACAATGAGTGTCGAATATGATCATTTAGGTATGTGCTTGATACGAGTTATGCTCAATTTTTTTTAAGTTTTTTTTTTTCATATATTTAAGGAATCATTGCTCTCCTACCCTTATCCGAATATATGTCAGACACAGATGTTGAAAACGGATACCTTAGGGAAAATAAAAATCCTAGTAACATAGGCTAGGTGCATGCTAAGACTATTAATAATGACAAACATAAATGTATAATAAGTTACTCAAACATATAGCTTAAAGGCACTTTCATTTTACTATGTGCTAAATTTCCCGGATTCAAGGATAAGTGTTTAATATAGGTATGTGTCTGATATGAATAAGCTCAATTTTTCTAAGTTTTTCATATATTTAGAGGATCATACTCTCATACTCTTATCCGAATGTGTTGAACAAAAGTGTCGAACACCGACACTTCAGGAAAAATGAAAAGTTCAAGCAACACAAGCTAGGTGCATGCTACAACATTTAATAGTTGCTTACATTTAAATGGCAAAAGCATTATATCCCTCACAGTTTTGTAAAAGAAATGACACTAAAAAATATGTTTTTGAGCAATTAAAATCGAGTAAAGCCTAAGAATCAAATCCAGGGACAGACTTAGAAAGACTTCTATTAAAAAAGAAAAATCCTTGGACAAAAACATTATACATAAACACAAAAATTTTGTTGATTTTTATTTGCAAATAGCAAGGACTTATGCAAGTTGCGTATAGCTGGTAAAACGCAAGGAACCTACAGATGCTGTTCCATGGATGAATCGTTACAAGAATATAAAAGACGGTAATCATAGAGATATGAAACAAGTAGAAAGAAGACTACATACCTGGGAAATTTTTATCGTGCTTATACACTCAACTATTTTAGATGACAAGGAATCAAACAACTGAAAAAAAAAATTGAAAAAAAAATTAAAATTAGAGAACGACTACTTTGATTAAATATAAAATGAATAAAGCAGGTTCTCGGTACCTCCTGAACAAAACACGTTGTGCCAGCATATAAAGGGGTTTCTTGAGAGTCATCGAAAATGGTGTGGAGCCTTGAGCAAAGTTCTTTTACACAAGAAAATGCTGACATTTTGACTGCTCAGAAATAGCTCAATCAGTAAAGGCAACAATTTATTGGAACTGACGCAGAGAACAAATTGCAGAAGGGAAAAAATAATTTATACCTATCCACTGAAAACCCGGTGACAGGGAAATCAACATTACATCTATCAACTTCTTTTTGTGCTCGAGAATGTCATTTACCGATGCCACCTGGATGCAAGATGCGATGCAGTTCATCAGTTTGTCAACTGGAGCAGAAATGTCTTCAGCTTCATCAGATTCTGCAAACAAGTAGAAAGCCTCTAATTTACTTTTGCATTTTATAATTGTTCCAACTCATTGACATGGGCCAAGCATGAATACATGAGGTAAAACAACTTTTTTTTACCTAACAAAATGGTTAAAAACCACAAAATATTACAGGTGATAAACATCAAGAGAAAATGCCTGGTATTCATATTTGCAAAAGTTCGAACAAAAAGTTATCATTCAATGTGATTCAAGGAGACTTAAGGGTCAGCTTATAACCAGATGCATTCATCTTTGAAATAATGCTAATATTTAAAACTTAGGAAAAGTGACCTGCCATGCCTGGTATGCACCTCAAAAGGAACCTAGAAAATGCTATTCAGAGCCTGACTCAACCACTAGCACCAGTATCTTAAAGGTCACTGGTCCACCCATCCACCCATATTATCAAGATAAGAAAACCCGTAAAAAATTTGCTTAGAAAAATCTGTTTATGATTTGACAGCAATTGTTAGCACTACACCCTCTTGACGAAAGTGAAAGATAGAAGAAAGGTGAATGCTGCTAACTGCGATTAAATTGATGGAGAACTTTGGAGTGTAAACGAGCTGGTTTTCATAGGTGAAGGTAAACTAACATAAAAGTTTACAATGAATAAGAAGTAAAAGAGCTATACACTGAATTATGCGATTTCACAATTCTTAAGAACCACATCCATATTTATTCTAGCAAAGTAAAAGTTAACTCGAGAAAAAAAACCTGCTTTACTAGCGTCACTTGCCAAAGGTGCCCCTCTGGTTTTAGTGAGAGAAGCTGAGTTACACATATCAAATAGCATTGGAAATACAAGCTGAAAGAACTCTGGATTACCAAAGGATTTAATAACCTGAACAAAATTTCAAAGAACTAATTTTAAAAATCATCATCAGAATAGCCAGAAACATTGTGAAAGAGTTACAAGCCACATCAGAGATCAAGCAGTAAATATTAGTTAAAAAAAAAACATAGATCAGAACAAATGCTCGGAGTTTGGGTACACATATTTATTACCAATAAAAAAGATCAATTAGTAGATCTCCTGAGTTAACAATCATGGCAGAAAATGCTCTCAACAACAGAACTTCTTTTGCCAGAGATTATATCCCCGTGTATCTTTCCTCGGGGAAAGAAAACATTTAACTTTTTGTATTACTAGATGTTCAGGCCTCAATTATGTTCCAAACACATTTCAACCCCACATTGCTCCTAAACCAGTTCGGATCATTTGCATTTATCTTTTTTCCCCATACAACTTGATTAAAGGTTATAACAATCAAGCCACCGCATGCCCAAATATGGCAGGTAGAAGCTTTTGTTGTTTTTTTCGAATTTTTTAATTACTATTTCAATAAAGTCAAGAAGCAACAAATAAATATTGGTTTTACCTAACAATTCGTTTATATAAAACATGGCTTAAACAGTCCATGTTTAAACCATGCCACCAAGGAAAGACATCCTATCCTTTGGTCAAGCGTTGTATAATTCACACAGAGGTAAAAAACTCAGCCTCGAGTTTTGACACAGATCCCCTCAAAACAATTTAGGAACGTTTGTTAAAAATGGTTTAAGAGAGGGATTGTACTAGAGCTAGAATTAAACAAAAAAAAAATTAAATAAAAATAAAAGAAAAATAAAGAGAAACAGAAGGCCAGAACCGGAGTTTTAGGAACAGGTTCAAAATGCAAGGCTAAAATACTAAAAGAGCCCCTATACTTTCTCAAAATTTTCGTATAAGCCCTTAATTTTTTGTTGTACCTAATTGACACGCAGTATTATCTTTGTCTAATTAAACCCTTATTTTGCATGAAAACCACTAAACTCCATTAGAAAAATAAGGGTTTAATTAAACAAAAATAGTAAGTTAAAGGCTTAACTAGACAAAAATAAAACTTTAAGGGCTTAATTAGAAAAAGGTAGTACTCTTAAGGGTTTTTAATTTTGTATTATAGAAGGATATGGGCTTATCTAGGAAATTAGAAAAAGTACAAGGGCTTTTTTAGTATTTCAGCCAAAATGCAATTGAATAATTAAATTCATCAATAATCCTTGGTAGGTCTTTTACCTGTTCAAGACAAGAAAAAGCTGCTTCACGGTATTTCTTTACTTTCTTTGTGCACGCAGAAGACACCAAACTCAGAATAGTACCCGGAAGAGCAGGATCTTCAGCGGAAATTGCTTTATGGCAGGATTTAGAAAGAGCACCTATTGCATGTAATAGTGTCTCCTTCCCCTAAAAATTGAAAATTATAGTGACGTAAACTATTATTACAACACAAACCCACAAGAATTCTAACACACCATATAGCTATAAACAATAATAATGATAAGATTTGGGCATTCCGACCTCCCACAAACGACCAGGAATTTCCTTCATAAGAGATTTCAGGAGCACATGATTATAAGAAGACAAGGAATTCCCCAGAACTTCACTAAGCTTGCAGATTGCCTGAGCTGACTATTAGGTGCAGAATGCAAACAAACATCTTTAATTAGCATAAACAAAGAAGTAGAGGGACATTTAGAGAAAAAAGGAGAACTTACTTTTCGTTTACTTGCCCATGAAGATGATGAAATGCTCTCACAAACAAGTGACACGATTTCCTCCAAATACAACTGTAGTGTCATTCGTTCGCCACTTGTGCTTTCTTCCCAGAGCTCCTCAAAAAGTCCGGAAACATGTTTGTCATCCTCAAATCTGCAGAAAAATTAACAGATGAATTTCAAAGTCAACAGTTTCAATTCAGAATAGCTATTGTTATTATGTTTAAGAAGAATGAAGGTACTTAAATATTATCAACAGTATACTACATTGATTCTTGGGGGCAATATTGGCCACTGAGAGATTTTTTTTTTTTAAATGATTAGGAGGAGGCACAATTTGCAAAACATCAAGGTAGATCAAAAGCAATATGAGATACGCAAGTACATAATATTAAATCTCCCTACTGCCAGCAATGTGATATCACTTATATGGAGCTTTCAAGGAAAATTGGAAATTCCAATAATTTAACAAAGAGGGAAAAAACACACAAACTGCAGCAGGCAAGCTACCCTCTAGACAATCCCAGGGCCTGAACTATAAGAGAAAAACAGTTCAAATACATTGAAATAAAAAAAAAAGACCTAAAATAAAACAAAGAGTGCTTGATTCTTTAAAGAGGTTTAAACTAACAGAAACCTCATCTGTACCAGTAGTTCATATGTTGCTAAATCAATTTGACGATTAACAAAGGTGGAAGAGCTAAGACAATTATCACTTAGTCTGGAATTTAAAAAAGAAAAAGAGTAAGCTGTTATCTAGCTACTCATTAAAGGTAATATTATTCTTACCCAACAATTCTAAATTTACCTTCAGATATTGCCTAAAGTACTCATTTATGAAAAAGTATATAGTGGCTTCGGCAGAAAGTTTTTTATATACACTTTGGGGGGCGGGGGTTGTTTCAGGTTTGGATTGTGGTTGGCATTTGGCAATGGGTAACATATAGCACTTCTTCAATGCTATTCATCTGAGTGGCATTTAAAGAGCCACTTATCATGTATAAGGTCCTAGACTAAGTAACCATTATATTGGTAATATAGAGTGACGTAGAACTGTTGGAAAGACAGCTTAGATGAAAATGTATCCAGACCTTGAAACAAAAATCACCGGAATGACCACTGTATTATATCCGCTCAAAATATCTGAGGCAATTGATGAATAGCTTTTCAACATATAAGCACAAGATATTTGAGCATTCCTGTCACCAATGTGCAAAGCTGCGGTGTCTTCTATCAACTTTTGGGCCTGAGAAGGAGTTGCACTCTTCAAAACAATGGCCACAGCACTTGCAAAGGCACGTTTTGCAGCAGTACTTTTCTCCTCCTTCATGACAGGAAACAATAGCCGCAATAGCATGTTGGTATAAGGCCTGATATCCACACCAACTTTCTGAACTAATAAGTTGATAAAGGTAGCAACACCAACCCTGTGAATTTTCAAGAATAAATGAAAAAGAATTAAAACCATACACAACATCATTTGCAACTGTAATTAGCAAGCAAAAGCCTTCAACAATAACTTCTACCATGCCTACAACATAAATTTTTTCATTTTTAAAATTTTGAGATGCATTTGTCATTAACATGTATTTATATCACCAACTAAAATTATTTTGGCACACAAGCTATATTATATAGGCCTAAAGGAGTGATCTAGTATTAAGACATTCTTAAAATAAAAGGAGTGCTTAAAAGAAAAAGTAGTGGTATTTGTTCCACATCCAACTATCATCAACAGAGAACTTTTTTCCAGTTCAAATATGCAGAAAAGAGCAAGCAAAAATATTCTTTAAAGTGTATGAGATTGTCACCCACTATGATTAATGCTAAATTCAGAACTGCAATCAATACCAACCTAGTGTTGAGGCCAACCCCAGATCGAACCAAATTAGCTAGACGTGGAACCAACATTTCTAATGATTTATTATCTACAACATTTATGCACAAGTCAAGAGTCTCCCACATGGGAGATCCTTTTGCAATTGAAAGTCGTAGATTTTCTAGCTTCTCGGTTTGGATTCCGACATTTGCTGCATGCAACTAGAAGAAGAGGGAAAATGAATCAGTCTTAAAAGAAGATACGCATTGAATAGTTAGAAATGCAGAACAAGGGCACAAGCTTCCTTCAAACCTCAACATAATTGAGTCCTTGGTCTTCTAGGCTTGATAAACTTTCCAGCATGCAACAAACTAAGTCAGATAAATGTGGGCGAACCGCAATTCCCGCACCCTGTAAATAAAACCCCAATTTCCTAACTGGTAAATAAGTACAAGAACAAAAAATTAAATAAGGTCGAATTATAAACATGGCGGGAAAGGGTAATGAGTACCCAAGTTAATGTAATAATGGATAAAAATATCAAGGGAAGGAAAGGAAGACAGATTGGGCATGGATGGAAATTATAAAAAAGGACTTCACTTCCAATGAAGACATGGCCTTCAACAGAGCATAGCGGCACAACAAAATATAGCTGATGATGGGGTTTTACCTCTTTCTAATGGTTTATCATTTATCCTTAAAGGGATAAATGTAAAAACAACCATCAATATTTATCAACAGAGATAAAAAAAAAAAAAAGGCTTTTTAATTGAGAAAGATCCCTGAATACAGTTTGCAGTGAATACTGAAACCGGAAAACAAAATGAAAAACAAAAATTCTAACTTGATCTGTGGTGCTCAAGGAAAAATAATTGCAAAATATTGCTGACCTTTGCAAGCTTCATAACAACTCCAATTGATGCCTTCCGAATGCTGTCAACCTTACTCAATATGCCTTCCGCAAGCAGAAAGGGAAGAACAATATCCATAGATTGCCTTGCATCTGATGCTTCAGTAAGAGACACATCACAAAGCCTTATTGTTAATGAGGTTACAGCACGACATAATTTGTCACCAGCATTTCTAACAGTCTCCTTGATGTCATCCATGGCACGAAATGCAGCCACCCATATTTTCTTCAAATGCTTCCCAACCTGCATGACAAGAATGTAACGAATGGATTTTGCAGGACAGAAATTGTTAGACATCACAACATACTGCAAACAGAATATCATAAAAATTTTAGCCAGGAAATTTCTAAATTCCATCAGAACTGGGTCATGCTGACAATGCATAAAAAATATATCTTTCACTCTGAATGGTCACGTTAAGGTGGATGTGATAGGAATATGAAACTTTAGAGAAAGAAGTTGCACCACGCTATTAATGCTGTTAAAAAAAAAATCTGGAATGAAGAAATAAGTGCAAAATTAGGAAATATGGATTGTCAAGAACCAAGCTGTAAAATAATAGTCCACGCTACAAAAAATGCAGAGAATGCTAGGTTACGAGGCCCACGATGATAAAATGCCATTTGTTAACTTGAATTCATTTAGACCAATAATCTTTCAATTTATGTCATAATCAAACTAACCATGAACACCAAGAGAGTTTGCACAGTTGACTGCCGGTATATTATATGGTTCTTTTAAAGCATCCTTGATTAAAAATTTAAGGGAAAGAGGCGCTCATGCTGAATCAACTCAACCTCAGTTGCAAACCAGATGGTGCAAACAACATGAATCCTCTTTCAAAGGTTATGGCTATATACGTTCAAATAGGTTTTTACCAATTGAACTCATGATTTTCAAATCTACAGACAAAGTTATCTTAACATTTGCATCACTCTTTCACACTTCCACATACCTGCACCTGAAATGCATGTTTTAATCATTCTAAGTTTTCTCAAGGGGGCCTCCACCATTTCATGAAATAACTTTTTTGTGACAGGTAACTGAAATTGCTTAGGATAAATCAGTAAATCACAATTTAAGGATTAAAAAAAAGTCAAACCTATTTGGGAGCTATTTGAGCTCAACTTGGGAAATATACCCAAACTTGACACTTTCAATCTTTGGTCAAGCTTGAGTATTGAAATGAGGCAAGTTTGAGTATTCTACTAATGGGATGAAGTAGCTAGTGAGGCCCATTGAGCTATTGATTTTTAATATTTAACTGCAAGTCATTTCAAGATGCTTAAGCTTGTTTTTAGCTAGATGATCAAAAAGCCTAACTGACTCAAGCTTGAGTCTAAATGAAGCTTCGTCAAAGGTGACTGTTGACCCTAAATTTCATAGTCAAGTGAGCTTGAAATTTTTTCTTTTACTAACTTGGCTCAGTAATAGCCCTAGTCAGCACAGAAACATGGGTCATTCAGCTGTCAATTTATTTGGCTGAAGCACTTTTTAGAGGAACTTGGATTTGAATATTCAAAGCTAACAATGTCATATTTGACAAATAGGAAGTTACATATATCGCACCTAATCCAGTATTAATGAACAGACCACACATATCTCAGTTGATTATCATACAATTCGCTTGACAGAATGAAATTCACACAAGATGAGTAAGCAGCTTTATTCACTTAACATTATGGAGATTGAAGAGAGACTTATAGTTCTATTCTGTGACAAGCAAGGGGCAACATACATATATTTAATAGCTTGGAGAGACTAGTATGAGGTGTGCTAAATAAGAGGGTATATGCAGAGTTATGAGGTGTACTACCAAGCAAATCCAATAACAAGGTACTATTTTCCTTGTCTGTGTATCCATTTTAGTATAAAAACAGGATGCTTCCTAATGTTGGTATGCTCTCTGTCTCTCTTCTCTCACTCAAATATACACAGAAACTTAGAAAATTTTCCGAATCCTAAAACTATAGTTGACTGTGAAAAATTTAAGAAAACAATACACTTTGCAAAAGAAAGTTAATCAAAATAAACCATGACAAAAATAATACTAGGCAGAATTAAGTAATCAATTAAGTTGCTAATAACCTTGAAGATATATACCAAGGACATGTTTGCATACGTATTTATGATTACTAGTTTGATTTAAATATGATGACAAAACATACACATAAAAGTAAAAGACCAGAAAGGGGAATAAAAAGGCCAAAATAAATCTTATGCTTTAATTTACATGTCAAGGTCAAACAATTTTGAAACACTTCCAACTTTTGAATAATGCATGAACTTCATTAAAAGTTTAACTGGTTAAGATGAAATCAATTTAAAAGGCAAGATTAACTAACAGCAAGCTCATCACCTGATCAAATTTCCGTCCTTGGATAATATCTGCAAGGGCGAGACAAGATGCCTCACGAGACCGCCAAAGCCTAGATCCACATTGCATTAGAAGATCATCAAAAATATAGTCCAGGTTTTCATCAATGGTCCTCTTAGGGTCTGCCACTAGTGATTTCCATATATGTGCCATAGCATCCTGCAAATATCACAAGTGCTTGAGAGTAATGAGCCAAGAACAAATTTTCCGAATATGCAAGCTATCAGCAAAAGCTGGTAATTTCAAGAATTCCCTCATGCAAAGGGAAAAAAAATAACAATTTTACAAACATAGTATCAGCAAAACAGCTTCAGATAAGACTTACAACTTTCCTCAAGGCTCAAGGCCACTTACCTGCACATTTTTATCAGGATCATATTGGTAGCGAACAAGCCTTGGAATCAATAAACGCAAGTGTGGTTGAAGAGCATCACCAGCTTGCTTTGCTATCCTAGAAAATCCAAAAGCAGCACCCCTCTTGGAATTTAGAGAGGCTTGATAATTAGCAAGATCCATAAATTTGTAAATTAAATCTGGTTGCCCCATCTCATTTGCGAGATTGCATAGCTCCTTGTAAGTGCTAAGTTTCCCGCCAGTAGGACTTTCACCAATGGTCCCCTCTTGAAACACTTCCGTGTCTTCAACCAGCTGAAAAACAAATTCACACCCACAAACAAGCAGAATAAAATTTTAAAAAAAAAAACAAATTAAGGACTTAACAAAAAGCTTTGTAATCTGTTCCTAGACAATTCAAGTATATTATGTTTGCTACGCACTGCTGTTTAATCTTATTTAACATTTCTGTTTATTAGGCTGAACAAGCAGATTACCATGTGATGACGTGAATAGTTTTAGGTTATTAATAGCTAGAGTCACCCCACGAATTTTGATTCTGAATTCAATATTTCATTGTCTAAATTGCAAAGCCTAACATTTATCTGGAGATATTGCAGAAACTAAAATCATGCATTAGTAAAGCCTTCTATTTACACCAAGATATAACTTTGACTTCACCTTGATAGCTCTTTTCCTCTTCCCTGAACCAGTCAAAGTGTTGACTAGTGCATCAACCAGGTTTTTCTTCATTGAAGCATCACCAAGTTCATAAACAATGCTCATGCCTTGAGACGCAAGTTCCTGTGTAAGCTCATGCTGTTCACCAAGTAGGTGTGAAAAGGCCTCCTGCATTCAATTGAAAACTTTTTAAAGCAACACTCAAAACTGATTATGAAGGCATTAAACTAGAATATCAAGAAAGTAGCCAGAAAAAAAGGGGGGTGGGGGAATTCTATTAATTAATAAGATCCTCCACAAAATATCCAAGACGATAGCCATGTTGTCAAAGGAACTCTAGGCACTAGAACACTCGTATTGCTTGAGGTGCAAGCACCAAAAAAAAGTGCTCACCTGTGAAGGCACAATTTTTCTGTGTATTCTTGTATATGTGTGAATAATAATAATAATAATAACGAAAATTATCTGGTAAACCGACGGTGGAGTTTTTAGCTCCACAAACAGGGTTAAGAAGCTGCCACATTTCTCATTTATTTATTTTTTATTTTTTTCAATATACAAAAAGGACATATCGCAGTCTTTTAACCCCACTCGTGGAGTTAAAAAACTCCAACGTTGGTGTAACAAATAACTTTCCTAATAATAATAATAAGCTTAAGATATATAATTATGATAATAAACTTTAAAGATTGGTCCAGTTTATCCTACAAAACATGCAAAATTTTCTTTTCTTTTATCAGCCAATATGCATGATTTTCTTATGGTCCCACGTCTGAATACTAAAACATTTGAGAAGTAGAGAGTTTGATACTATCCCTTTTGTACTAGTAAAGGTATAATCAATGAAAACATTAAAAATAAAAGGAATTAGAGAGAACTTCAATTAAGCAGGCTTTTTTGTGCCTACCACCTTTCAAAAAAGTGTGCCTACATGCACTAAGCATGCACATGATCAAATGCACCTCGCCTCGAACTGTCAGAGGTACTTCTGTTGTCTAACCCTAAGGCACAATGCCTAGGCGCTTGTCTTAACAAAACTGGATGATAGAAATATAATTTGCTGACCATAGCCTCTCAGTCAACAAAAACCTTCAATTAATAAATCGATGAAGAAAAAACTTTAATGAAGGACAGTCCAACTTTCTAATTATAGTATGCTTGGCTTTAATTATAAACCCTTTACCAGGATATAACAATTTATTGATAATTTTAAGATGTATGTAAACATCAAAAAAACTAGGCACTGAATTTTGTTAGCAAAGCCACAGCAAGGCTATAACTATGCTAGCCTTTAGCCAGCATCTTTTGCCTTTTGCTTCAGCTATTTACCATTGACCAATATAGATCAATTTAGTCATCATTTTAAGATGCAGCTCTCTGTCAAGAAAGCCAGACGGTCGCTATTGTTTGATTGGAAGCAAATAATTTTACTCAGAAAGCCATCAAGAGAAAGCATATTGTTTAGAAAAGGTATTGCACGTGTAGAATAAAGGTGACATAGCAAACGATCCCTTTTTTTTTGCTTTCTCTAGCAGATAGTTAGCTGTACCTTTTTTAGAATTGGTCAGGTAACATCAGATAGAGTAGCCATTTGTCATATGCTAGAAAAGGTGGAAAGAGAAAACATAATAAAGATTGAAATATTATTTTGTTTGATGTGGTGTACATGGAAAAGAGTACTCAAACCTATGAACAGAGAGAGATAGGCACTTGAAGGAGGATAGTGTATTTAAAAAAATCTCACTTGAAAGAATCATTCTTCCTTTATATGGCTAAATTCAAATTAGCACAGTTTCGACTTGTGTAAATAGTCTAGAATTTCTCTACCATGCTTAAGTTGCTCTGCTTTCTTTGTACTTGAAACAAAACTTTACTTCATTTTAGAAAAAAAGGAAAAATTAGAAAAACTATTAATCAAAGCTATATGCCTGGCACACAGGTCACATTTCATCCAGCTCTCTTATGAAAGAAAAGAGAGATCTATTCAAAGGAAAAAAGCCCATTAGTACAAATCATTACGTTACCAGAAGAAAGTTCTAGACTATCCCCTTATGACAAGTTTCCAGAGTTATCAATGTTCACATAAGGCTAGAATTAAATATTTTCCTCACACATCAGGAATCTAGTGTAACTGGAACGAGGAAAATTTGAAAGTTATAATTAACTACTAGCAATGCAATGTCTAAAAATACACCAGGTTTTCCCTGAACATGACAATCAGGTTGTAATTAGCACCAGGAGAAAAGCATTTTCTTTCTTTTGTGAAGCAAATATAAATTCAACATAGTAATTTTACATAATTCTAAAGTTGTGACTGACCTGAATTTCTGGAAGCATTTGTTGGATGGTAGGATGATGACCACAGTACATTGTTAGTGATAGTAGCCAGACAGTTCCAGCGCAGCGCTCCTCTTTTCTGTTACCATACAAAAGAGCATCAAAAAGTTTTTTACTGACAGTATCTCTAACCAAGATACGACAATCTTCACCGGCCTCGTTTTTCTCATCAGAGCTGTATTTGGACAAAGATAACTTCATATCACCCATAAGAAAGTTTGAAGTCATGGAAAGTGAGGTATAGTTTGTCTTGAGAATCACATCAGCAGTTACAGGAATGCCACCCCAGATAAATGATAGAGCTTCTCCAGAAGCAAATAAAATATCCTCAACCTGTAAAAATAATAATTAAGAAAAAACTCAGGAAAATAAAGGCTTTTCCTAATTGCATGCATCATTAGCAACAAAGAAAACTCTCCCAAAGATTTGTTTTAATGATAAAAGCAATCTTCAAAAGACACCACTTGCATATCATAACAAAATTTCAAGTATTTATACCAACCTTGGATCGGCAAAGACTAAAAATTAAATCAAGGGCAATTTTCATATGAGAAGCAGAAGTTTCTTTCACACACATATGCCCCAAAGAGAGAACAATTCTCTGGATTGCCTTAGCATCATCACCAGATAGTAACTTGCTCAGCTTTTCGTTCAAAACTTCTAGAATGCTAACTGCAGTTTCAATCACTAGTTAGCATGGTTATTAAGCGCTTCGAGCAAAAGTAGCAGTAAAAAAAAAATCAGCTTACGTACAACTTCACCTGGACTAGAATTACAAATGAGTGAAGGTAATGGTGCATATAGCCCAATATGACCCAAAGCTTGCATTGCAATAGAGGCCAATGTTGCCGTCTCAGAATTAACATTGTCAACAAGGCATTTAAGGGCATTTTGCAAGATATCCTCTGGGATCTGTTTAACGATGAACATTAAATATGCATGAATATCAAAATGGTTACCAAACCAAAATAATTTAATGTAATAAATGAACATATTGTGGAAGAAGAGTAAAACGTTTGCATGTGGCAGCAGTTCAAAAGTTATATATGATTTGCTAGCACATAAAGATTGTGCCTTCTTTGCCTCTCCACAGCTATACTGATTTAACGAACTGCATTATTTTCCAGGTTGCATACCTTTCCATCAGCAAACTTTGATCATGGAAACAGGATAAAGAAATTGTCAAGCATACTTACCAAGGAATCAAGCCTTTGTCCTTTAGTAACACGTTTTTCATTTTATCCACCACTAAGTAAACCCAAAACTTCAGATGCTTAATTTGGCTCATAAACCTCTCAAAAAAAAAAAAAAAAAAAACCGAACTACAAGGAATGGCTGTGACAGCCCACCTCAGAAAACATGCACTAGGTTTTCCAGGTCTGTAATTTGCAACTATGGGTGTGGTAGCCTCAACGCACCATCAAAGTGATGAGAAACTTGCAAGAACAGTAAGATCATGCTGCCTTATTTTCAAAACTAATCCAAAAGTCATAAGTCAATTTTTACATTACAGGACTTACAGAAGGTGATCTAGAAACACAATCAGCAGTGACATATCCTACAGCACATAATGCTCCGTGCTGCGCCTCAAACCTGAAGAATGTTTATTTCAGGTGAAGATAAAAATATTTATATCTCAAAAAAATAAGTAACTATTGCAATCATCTACGCATCACAAAGTATAGCCAAAAACCTTTTGTTTGTTCCACTGATTGAGGAGACCAGTTCATATATAAGGCCAGATGATGCAGCAAGTGGAAGGGAAGAGGAAGCAATGCCAAGCAAACGTGCTACAGACTCACGAGTATCCATGTCCACATGATTTAGTAATTGCTTTAACCAAGATATTCTTGAAGCAAAGTGTGATGATACCATCTTAAAAAACAATAATATTAACAATGAAAAAGGGGGATATGTCAGCAAAGAACATACAATAAAGAAGGCAGACAAAAATCAAACAGGACTAGTAGCCAAGCCAAAGAAAGTTGCAGCACTAAAAATAAATCAACCAAGTTTAGAAACATGAGCACTAACCTCTGGAAGATAAGATCCGATTGTGATCAATGCCTTGGAAGTAGTAGAATGCAACTCAACAGAGCCTTCAAATGACATAGCATGCTCTAGTAGCAAACACATTCTTTCAACTGAAGACAGAAATTCAGATGATCTTCCTAAGGAGTTGTTTTGCGCCAACTCAGACTCAAAGCACTTCAACAAAAATTTAATCATTGCCACATACATTGTTGATGGAAAAAGAAGTTTCTGTTCCCTCATTTCATATGAATCTAACAACCTTGGCTGCTGCTTAAGGATGTATTCTAGCATGTCTCCCAGCTTAGGATATCTATGATCCAAATTTTGGCTGATTATTTGCCCTACATCCTTACCAAGAAATAATCCTTCAAGTGCCATTTCCCTAATTACAAGGAAAAGAAAAAGGGGGGGTGCAAATATCAATGCTAATTCGTTCACCTAAGAATGAAATGTAAACCAGAGCAATAAAACAAGTACAATATAATGAGAAAGATTGAGGCATTGAACCTACTACTGCTGACATTGTCAAAGGTGCAAGGTGTACTCTAACCACTAGAGCCCTTATATTGCTTGCAGCGCAAAGCGCAAAAAAAAGGTTCTCACCTAAGTGACGGCAGAATATGTATATGAGTGTCTTTTGTACATCCATCTGTCTGTGTATATATATAAACTAAGCTTAAGACATATAATTACAATATAAACTCTAAAGAGTGATTTGGTTTATCCTTCAAAACATGCAAAACTTTCTTTTTCTTTTTCTTTTGTTGGCCAACATGCATGATTTTCCTATGAGTATGTTGAATACTCAAAAATTGAGAAGTACAGAGTTTAAGATTATCCGAGTAAAGATATAGGTTATGAAAAATAAATAAAAATTAGAGAGAACTTCAATCATGCGGACTTTTTCTACGCCTACCGCTTTAAAAAAAAAAAATGCCTAGATGCACCCCTAGTGCGCCTAATGCACCTCAACCAAAAGGGTTTGAGTGCTTTTCTTGTCAGGCACTAAGGCAGACACCATAAATGTTGACTACCACAGCATCATAATAATGCCTACCATTACTTTTCCCCTTGCATCGATTAGAAGCAACAGAAGTACCAAAACGTCCCTTCCATTAAGGTTTGAAAGCACTTTTTTATCAAAATAATATGTTGAGCACACAATTATTTGCAATATCACTTATACAAAGCATTGGCTACAAAAACATATGATATACGTGGCCTTCTGATTTCCTAACACTTGAAATTCGTCAAACTAGCATTACCAGGAAAAAGCACTCAATTCAATGGAAATTTTTTTTTTCCGGAAAACAAATTTATAAGATGGAAGTCCATATAGGATTCTTGATTATACATTAAAAAAAAAAAATTCTCAAGAGTGTGGCCTAGAAAGTTTGACATCTGAGTTAGTTTACAGAAATCCTAATTCCTAATAACCTTGACTAGGGACTAATTTAAATATAACAACATAAGGCACCTACTGAATTATTGTTCTCGGCTTTAACAACCTAGAAATGAAATCTTCTCAAAAACGTTTGCAGCCATATGCTATCTAATTCAGTAGAAAGCCACATCCTAACGCCAGAAATATCCTTTCTAATCACTAGTACCAAAACTTCAAGCACTTAACGAATTAGGTTATTTAGAGTCCACCTAGAAGCCTGAAATATTTTTTTCTTTTTCGTTTTTGTTTCTTCCCTTGCATTTGTTATCTGTATTGCCAAGTTTAACGTTCTTGATTACTTGAATGATTACCTCCCCATTTATTGCACATTATACCATTCTCATTTGGAACGTGCTTGGTGGTAGAAAGTTGTTTTTACCTGTATCCCTACCACATCACCTGATGTACCTAGGTATTCATCCCCCCCCCCCCCGCTCTAGGTTCTCCATTATTATCACATCATCCTTTTGCATGGTATCTCATTCCAGTCAAACCATTCAAAATAATGGCGAACTTTTTGCAGCCATTTACATACCAATATCATTGCTTCTACCTATTTATATTTTTATGACCATATGCTCTGCATTTTGCCCATTGTTTTACACCACTCATGGTGCACAAGCATGCTTTGATGGAATTAAAGCCTGCCTCAGGTCCTCCACTGCAACTATACTTTCTCTAATTCCTCCACATGATTTAAATATCACAAAACTTCAAGCTGAATGAATCAAATAATATGCACTAGTGACCACTCATCTACACCGAATACTTTTGTTATCCAAATGAAAAGAAAGTCAAAGATATTAATATTAAAACTCCGCTTATATGGTCTGATACAGAAATTACACTAACAGGGAAAACGAAATTTTCATTACCTATTGTTTTGAAAAATTTTAAGACAAACACTCTTTGAGTAAGATCCCCATGGTATCTTCAACCATTGTCATGGAACCAAAAGCTGACTTCTAACACGTAGATGGTATGTTGGATATCTTAATGTTGTATTTATGAAGAAAAAGGGATGATACCAATGGAATTGGATATTAAATCAGTGATTACAGTGGATTTGGCAGTTCCAGAAGAAGCATTGTCAAGAGAATGGTGCCAGGTAAGGATTCATGGTGGAGGCAACTTCAATGGAGTTATAGCTTCATTGACAATGCTGCAAGCAATAATATTGGTTGCAATAGTTACAGCTTTAAAAAGAGGTGGGATAGCTTGAATAGCAGAGCCACTGATGGTGGCAGAATGCCATTGGCATTGATGAAGCTCACCATGAGGCAATGGCGATAATTGCACATTCATCATGGACAAAAGAAGTGTGAGCGCCAGTGCTAGAAAGCGCTATTAAAATTGCAAAGTAATTGAAGAATATGATGAAGGTATTAGCACAGATATGCTGCTGAGTGAGAAATAGATGGTGGAAGGAACAAACTAGAGATGGTAAGTTTTGATGGAAAAAGCATAAAGGACAAACAATGCACTCATACATCATCCAAATTCCAATATTCGACTCATTAATTACAATAAGCAAAAATTGGTATAAAGAGTCAAAATGTCCCTTGCAACGCAGAAATGGAGTTTTATTATACTAAAAAGTAAATAAAACTTCAGCTACCTTATATCCAACCTAGTGTCAGCCGCTCCAAGCATGCAAATAAATCGACTAGGACAATGTTGCGAATCAAACACAGATGTTGCCCACCTTACAGCACAAAAACGAACTTCACTTTGTTCCTGCCAGTCAAAAACAAATATAGGTACCCTTAGGTCAGCAAAACTTGACGATTAAACCAGAATCATGTGTGAAAAACTGTAGCTCTAAAGAAGAATAGAGACAAGTCAACAAACAGTGAACTAGAGCTCCAGAGTCTCTCACCACTTGACAATTATTCAGCAACAGTGTCTCCAATTGTGTTAGGACAGCAGCTGAAGCTCCCTGATGCCCATAAAAACAGTACAAAGGCCTCAATATAAAAGGCAGGAAGGATCAGATACATATAATATCAAGAGTAACATTCCTAAGAAGTATTCAGGAGATTTTTATTATTATTATTTTGGATTTTTATTTGACAAGAAGAAAATGCAGAAATAAAATGTAAATACAGTAGAGGATTCAAAATCCAGTGTAGTTCTTAAGCAAATAAATTAAACCACTCCCAGGAGGAGAAATGAAAAATACTTTGTGATTTTTGAATAAAAATTAAGCCAATTAATCTCCGACTCATAATAGTTTATTGCTTAACTACTTTTGAGCATGCAACTGAACATGGCAAAGAACACATGAAATTATAGAAAATTAGAAATAAATCCAATCAATTTATGTCAAGAGAGACCTTCTCCCTCATATAAGCACTTCCTCGCCTGCCACACCATAAATATTAAAGGAAAGATCTCTATGAAGTCAGAGAAAGAAAAAGAAACAAAAATGATCCAATATAGCAAAAACAGCAAAAGCATGCATGGTTTTGAAATGTTCAAGGAAGGACTGTGTACCCAGGAGTACTTTTGCAATTAACCTACAGATTATTCCATCTCTGCAATTAGTTTTATCTTAACAACGAAACAAGTAGATATGTATAGGTCTCCAAAACTATGCAAATCAAAATAAATGGATTTCCATGATTAACTTGAGAATATAGGTGACGTAAAGTTTGTTTACCATGTACACAGCAGCAAGCGAATTTGTTGCTTCTTGGATAACAAAACGAAGAGATTGGGACTCTACTTTCAATGCATTAAAAAGACGAGTAGCCATGTCAATTTTGTCTCTGCAATATGGGTAAAAAGAAATTAGACTATTCAATTAGAAAATGACGATGGAACCACCAGTAATCAGAATACACAGGTAAGAGACCTGAAAAGATGTGGCAGGCGCTGTGCAAGCAAGCCTATTGCTTGAAAAGAAAAAATTCTGGTGTCTCTTGCAATTGAATCTGTATGAATAAATTACATTAAAGTAATTTCATTGGATTCCACAGATCATAATTGAAACAGCTATGTCACGAAGTTTGGGAGACTACTCAAATAGACAACCTGAGTCTGAATTAGAGCAACCATCCAGGAACTTCAGAATTGCATTCAGTAAGAGAGGGCCCATGAGTTTCAGTTGATCCAGTTTTGACTGCATAAATGGAGAAGAAAATAACATAAGGAAACACTATCAAAATGAAAATAAAACTTACATTGGGGAAAAGAGAAAACAAACAGAGTGTGAATGAGAAATAAAATAAATATGAAAAAATGATTAGCAATATCTAGATAAGATAGTATAGAAAAGCTGCTACTAAATAACTTTTTTTTTCTCTCATGTTCATGATTTTTCTGGCCATCACAGCAGCCATTTGCCTAAAAGAAGCAGGGACAGCCCTATCGCCAGATGAAGGTAACTAGTTCAACCTAACCTAGGTTCAGGGTCACCTAGCTGGAGGTAAAGCCAAAATAGACCAACCCAAATGTATCAACAAAAGCAAAAAACTGTTCCTTTAACATATTCTGAATTATTGGCGATAAATATGTATTTTCCAGATAGGAATTGCAAGGTTTCTCATACCCCTTACCCCTCCAGTATCTATATCTAGAGATATACATTTACATAGCTTTGTATAGCACATATGCGCCACAGTGCCATGCATATTAATCATAAACCATTTATCTTCACCCTTTTCAAAAGTTAGAAATGGCAGCTGTAGATGCTACAACCTTTCACAATAAAAGAATAAATTTAAGCAAACAAGGTGTAGCAAAATTAATTCTTTAAAAAGTGACTCCTAGAGTGAAAATAATTTATGTGGTTGATGCATAGTGGAATACACATGAAAACTACAATTTAAGAAATCCAGTCACGATATCCCTAATTTCAGCTCATATCTTGCTAGTCACTCTAAATCAGTTTTTTTACAAACTTATAACATTCGTCTAAAAAAAACTCGATTTCAATTATTTTGAAAATTTGATTGGTGTTCAGAATTTAAGCAAGTTATCTGTTATCTTCTAAATTACAGCAAGAAATATTCCCTATCCATTTCAAGCTGTTTCATCTCTTAGACCTAAATCTAAACCTTAAAACCCAATCATCCCAAAGCCCAACATAAAACCCCCTTTTGCAAATTTTTAAATTTTTCCTGCATCATACTCTTTTATTCCTAATTATTTGGCATGTTTCATAAATTAAAAGTTTTCTATAGTTAAATTAAAGAAAAATCAAATAATAAGGAGCTCACATGTTTGAAGACCCAGACAGTAAATTCCATTCCCAATTGCTTCAGCCTTGAAGTGGTAGCGCTTCCTATTTCGTTCAAGAATTTCAAGAAGTGAAAGAAGAAATCATCATATGAAATTTCCATCCACAAACTCAACATGTAGCAAGAGAAAGAAATAAGTACAAAAAAAAACTCATTTATATTGACAATAGTCAGATGACAATAGTGAGACAATACCATACAAGCAGATGTAATTTTACCATGCTAAAAACCATCTGTTTTGCATATGAAAAGTGTTGTTCCACACATGATTTGCAAGGTTTGTTATAGCAATTTCCAACATTCAACAATTAGAAGAAAAACATAACTGCTGCAATTAGCAAAACTTTTATTATGTAAATGGACCTTATTAGCAGACTGTATGTCTTTTTCCTTTTTTGTTATTAAGTCAAGGTATGCTTTTTGGTGCATCATTATCTTTGAAGTTCAAATAAATGAGGATGACTATTGTTTGACATCTATAAATGGACATGTAACAGTGTTTTATTTTTAGATGCTCAGTTAAGTTTTATGTTAGAATCAGAATCTCCATTGTAGTGTTTGACATGGCTCCCAAGCAAAACCTTATGCCTCTGGGAATTCTGTCTGTTTGTTATTTCCCTCTATTTTCTTTACCATTGTATGCCTACAGTATAACCAGAAAAATTTTAACCTTCTACTGAAATTTAGGCTTTGGTTGTTTAAGGTTTGAATTCAAGTACCATGAAAGATCCAGAGACTTTCCTAGTTCATAAGGTAATTTTGTGCCGAAAAGTGCAAGTATTAACCTACTGTGATTACAATTGCTAAGCATCTTGTAGCTAGATTGCCATTCCAACCTCATAGTGGTTGGTAATTTATTTCTTGCAAACCTTAAACCTAATAGAACAGACGCTAAGCTGGTTGTTTTAGGCGTAATCAAATTAGGAATAATATTTGGGCATGCAATAAAATACTTGCTTCTTCAAAATTGATCACACTTCTTGTTCTCCAACTTTCAGTTAGGCTTATTTTAACTACAGGACAATACATAGAACTTACCGGATTTTTTTGTTATTTTGGATTTTAGCAGAACTCATCAGATTTCTTAGTTATACCTGGATTTTAGTTCAGAACTAGGACCGTCATAGTAGAATAATACTTTATTTAGCATATTGCATAGAATAGGTTAAGAAATAAACCTGTCCAACATTAATCTATTGATTCAATAACAGGACTAAACATTCCTGGAAAAGTGAAAGCACAAGTTTATGGCACCAAACTGTCAATGCTAACTTATATTTTAAAAACTTATTATTTGTTAGTTGAGTGAAGAAAATTGATAACAGGTTCATATTCAATGTGGACTTGAGATTAAATCTGCAGTGTGCAAAATCATTTGAGATTTAGAAAAGAAAGCATATAGAAATTATTCAACAATCCATGACACCATGACAAAAACATCAGAATGAATTCTCACCAACAATAAGAGAACTCATGTGGAAGCACGGTTACACTATTAGCTCTAATTTAGTGTCTAAGAACTGAACCATTTAGCAGCCTTTTTTTTCCCCCTTTGTTAGTTTCTTTTATTGTACTATGTCAGACATCTTAATGGTTAGGTTTCAGGATTTGGTTTTACTCTTCTCTGACCAGAGCTTATTCCTATTCAACCCCAGCTTTCTTTTACAATTAAAAAGAGTTTCTTTCAAAATTTTATGAAAATTTAGGGACTGATCTAGTATGCTAAGTAATGTACTAAGATTAAATATTTATCTTCAGTCATAGCACATTATACTTCATGTTAGTTTTTGCTACTTCACCATAGGATAAAAAAAAATTACATACCGTATATGCAGCCAAAAATGCACTGCAACGTTGATGGGAAACTATTTGCTGCTGTGATGGAATGACAAAATACAGCCATCAGTTTCACTTTCAAGGTAGCATTTCCAGGATTGACTCTTGATTCCACAGCAGTATTTTCTGCACCTGTAGTGCCTGGAAAAAGTGTAAATAAGTATTGTTACCAATCCTCCACCAGCATAGAAAAATTAGAAAGATTCTCAGCCACAGATGTAATGTCCAGCCACCACATAAGAAATAAACATTCATCCAAGCACACAATCTCTGAATTCAGATACGCTTTCATAAATGCTCAAAACTTGGTAATACAAGTTCATTCAGTAGATAATGATTTCAACCAAAAATTCACTAGACGCTAATCAGCATTACGTCAAATACTTAGGTTAAATCAATTCATAATTTACTCTATTCATAATTTACTATTCTATCTTTATTTGTTAACTAAATACCATATGAATATCACTTCTGAATTCTGATTAATTGCATACTCAAAGTTCAAGCTGACAAACTTCAGCTTCAGAGAAAGAAAGGCTAATTAATCATATATCACATTGACATATTCCAACAGATAGGCACCTCCCATTCCATCTTGAATAAAAGAATATTAATATTCAAACAATTTACTTTGCCAAGTAAACATCTCTCGTCATATAACTTGAACCTATATTTCACAAAAGAACATTACGTTCTTATACATAAATCATAATAATATTGAACAAACCTTCTCTAAAGAGAAAAACATTAAAGGATATTTGAATATTGAAAGTGAAAAAAACTATTAGAAACTATAACTTCAAAAACTTCCAAAATGGTCTTGCTGCAACTATACGCATGATTATAACAAACTGTGATTCTTTGAGGTTGAACAAGTGTCAACATATTGAGTGAGGAATACAGGAAAAAGAAATGGTATGCTAGTAATTAGTTTTTTTCGATGAGAGATAACTAAGGTTGTTCAAAATCTTCAGGAGCACTGCAGAAAACTGTAGCAGTTGCCATAGAAGGGAAGAAAGATATTACTTAAGCATTGCAGAGGTTTCCCATCAAAGAAAGTCTCAATTTTGGAACTGAGGAAGAGATTCATTATTGATGCCAAAAAAATTTTGGCTTGCTAAAGCTGGAGTAATCTGACAGAGAAAAGGTTATACTATTGACAAGGTGCTTATTTGTAAGCTGGGTTACAGTACTTTTTAGAATATTTTGCCCTTATCAGGTGTGAGAGCTCAACAGCCTGGTGGAAGCTCTTTCACTACTGGGGAGATCATTCAAAGACATTCACCATCCAGGGAAGAGAAACATCATAGCCTTCAGAAATACTGATCTTTCAACATCCCAGAACATTAAAATAACAAGAGACCAAAGACTGAGGACAAATAGTAAAAAAAAAAAAAAAGTCATTGGAAATACATCAAGGGATCCCAGTTTTACTTGAGTTTGGATTCAAAGGACCTAACATTGACTCCTTTAATGCAAAGTTTAGACAGGTCTCTGTGAATTGCACTCAGTTCTCTACTAGAAAATTTTCTACAGCTCATGTAGTAGCTATGATGTTTTAGCACAAATGTTTCTGCATTTTAAAAAAGACAACATCAAATTTTACGGTTAAAATAGGAGGACCTTAAATGGCTAAGCTTATTATGACATAGCTCAGTCATCAGCAGTTAGGCAGACTTTCTATTTTTCTCCCAATAAAACTTATAAGCCAACAAGTGGAATACATAAGAAGAAAGACGGGTAATAAAAATATTTGAGCTTACAAATTTACAATTAATTAATTAGATCAAAGAGAAAAAGAATTGCATTTCATACCAGTAAAAAGTAGAAACAGTCTGTTAATCAACCTCGGATCATCTAAATTAGCACCAGCAGCCTTTCTTTTCATGAGCTCCTCTCCTCTCTTGACAACAGGTTCTTGACTTGACAAATCAATCATAAATAAATCACCATATGAAGAAAAAACAGTACATTGAAATTAAATTTAAACAGGCAAATTATGTTATACCTATCTGCACTAGCAGCCATATATAGAGGATAAACAAGTTCAGGAGACAGCTCCATAGCTTCAATAACATTCAAGATCCCCAACTGCTTACAGAGTACCAAAGTAACATATAAGGATTATATCAGATTCTCGGGTAAAACTATGGGTCAAGTCATTTATAGCTCCTCAATGAACTTTGAATATATGTGTGTTTAAAAATAATTTATAGTTAAGCCATCTATCAGATCCAGAAACAAGATACCCTTCAACTCACCTTTCTTTGTAAAAGCCTATCACCTTTCAATGGAACCTTTCCAGCAACTTGATTAGCTTGAGCAATGGAGAGCCCGGGTGGACTCCCCCCTCTGCAGAGAAAACACAAAAAAAAAAAAAAATTAGAACCCTTGAAATGAAATGCAAAGGTAGAAGATTACATTTCCCTAATGTTAAAAAGTTTCAAGCCTTACAGACCCTTGAGCTGGTGGTTGATACAAAATAGTGTGAAGGCAAAATTCAAGGAATAGATCCCTGTCCAGAGAATCATTCACTAATTTATAGTTCGCAGCAGTCTCATTATCAATGTGGCTTGCATGACATTCACCAATCACCTGAAATCAAGGAACACCAAAAATGTCAGCATTGTCTTGAAAATTTTTCTTCTTTTGTTTCTTTTAAACGAAATATTAGAGTAATAAACTATATAGATATAATGTTGTGTGTACTTTTATAAGCATACATTCCATAACTACTGAGATTTGATATTTTCACAGTAACATATGATTAGTCTAGAAAAAGAAAGGAATGCAGATACGATTAACCTTCTGGACCAAGTGAGTACATTTAATAAAGTTAATCAAATCTGTTACACGTTTCCTTCATTAAAATAGCTCATATACTTAGACTTCTTGATTAGACCAAACTGAAGGTTAGGCATTACATTGTGATTGGGTTCCAACTTCTAATCTGTTTGTTCAGCAATTTCAAATATTTAGAAAAGATGCAATAAGAAGACGAGTCACCTAATGATTTGCAAATATACCTTAGTTGCAATTCTCATGAGAATCTCTTGGTGTTGTTGAGGAAACTTTGAAATATTTACCAAAAGCTTAGGAGCCACGGTTTCTTTTTCCTGGAACAAAAGAAAATGTTGATTATGAAAATGCTACATCTTGAAAGCTGTAACACCACATCAGATAAATATACTATCAATATCCCAAAAATGAGATTTTAAATTAAAGAAAACGTGGAACATACCTTTGGAGGTGCACGTTCAAATGCCATCTCAATATACACAATGCAAAAGTTCTTAACCATTGGAGTAGCATTAGCTTCCATATACATTTTCCATAATTCAGGCAGTGGTAAACCAATCTCAGGCTGGTGTTTGACTCTCTTGTTCACATGACTCAAGATCTCAAGAACCTAACATGAGAAAACAAGAGAAAACAGTCAGCGGATCTACCTTTTACACCATAAATTTGACATGTTAATAGGGGAAAACAAAAATGAAACTTAAATTATTAGGCAAAGGCAGATTGAAGCAGCATAAAGCAGACGTTAACAAAATATGTACATCAAACAATCGATGGCATGAGATCTCTCTAGTGAACTGTCCGATCAATTGATACTAAACCAGAAAGAGAAAGGTAAAGATCATAATACTTAAGGAAGCACAAGTAACCATCCTCCAAATAGTTTAGAAGGCATGCTAAGGTTGGTTCTAGTACCGAAGCCTTTAATTTGACACAAGTTCAATGATGAAACACTGAGTTGGGAGCATGAATAGGTTCTATCACTTACTTTATGTTTCTTTGGGCCAAAACTAAGTTAACATTTCATTTCTGTTTCTTGAGTTTTAAGCATCAAGGCATGTTCATAAATTTATGTTTCTTCTTCTAAGTAAATAACGGTGAAGTGATTAAAATTGGTTTGGGCACCCACCTGATAATAGAAAATCATGATAAAAGAAGAATTAAACAAAGACAACAAGTAGGAAATCAGAGAATTCAATTCCAAACTATTTAAACCGTATAATCCTAATGTTTTATATCCTCGCCCTTTGAATCCCAAGTCCCGAAAATTTAGCAGTGAGCCAGTGCCCTAGACCACAATCTACTTTGATTCCACAAGCCATGAAGAAGCCTAAGGCAATATGTCAACACAGATATTCAGCTGGTTAGCCATTTTGTAGCCACATTAGACTCACAAAACAACAAGCATAAATCATGCAATCATATTTGACAATTAAACTGCATGATAAACTTCTCAAAGCCTCTTTTTAATGGGCTAAGAAGAAGCCTAGGGAATATACAAACAGAAGTATTAATCAGTCAAGCAAGCACTCGCCATTGCACCTTACAAATAAACTGATGTAGAGAAATCCGAAATTCAAAGACTTAGCAGCACTTAAAGGATTCAGATATAAATGTTTACGCACCCACATCACCATTAAACAAATACAAAATAACTTAAACAACATTATCTAGGCATTGAATAACTAAGCAATGGCATCAAAAAGAATAATATATCTCAGCAAAGTGTATCAAATTATCCGTTGGGCTTGCCCCATGCTTGATATTAATGAATATCGCAAGTTTCAAACTATTTAAAAAAAATTAACAAGAACTTCCGAAAACAAAAGGCAAGAAATAAAAAAGAAAAAGAAATTTCAAAGAAGAAAAAAGAATATTTTTTTTTAAAAAAAAAAAAGAAGAAGAAGAGGGAACATATTCGAACCTTGTTGCGGACGGGCTGAGAAGAAGAGGAAAGAGACGAAATTGTGAGAGGGAGGAGCTTGAAGAGCAAAGCTTGGAGTTTGGAGTCGTCGCAGAAAGCTAACCTAGTCAACATTCGATCCAGCAATTCTTCAGTCTCCGCATCCGATTTTGGTGCTGCAGCTACCGCCGCCGCCGCTGACGACGACTCCGCCATTTTTCCTCCTTTTTTTTTTGTTCTTTTCTTTCACAACTAGACGCTATCAAAGAGACCCAAAGAGAGGAGAATATGGAAAATGTCACCGCGGCCGGCCTTCCCTTCGGTTTTTATACTTTTTTTTTCCCATCTTATTAGTAATATTATTGTTTTTTTAAGCTTCTTTTTATTTTTTTAAATAATTATTTGTGACAATTAAAGTCTATAAATTCTTATATTTGCATTATTTTATATTATTTTGTGTATTATAAGATTCTATGATCATATAAGTTCTAACATTTTTAAATTTTGAAAATAATTCAATGACTAATAATTTAATACTTTTCACTTAAATAATAAATAATACAATTAAATATAATGTATAATTTACA
>JBBYHO010000021.1:8305097-8324997 GCA_038382025.1 Adansonia gregorii
ACTTGTGAATTTAGTTTAAAAGTATTTGATTCGGATAAAACTTGGAAATAAGACTTAATATATTAAACGATAATTTTGATTTTTTTTACTAAAATAAATAAATTGAACACATACTCGTATAATAGATGTTATTTTTATTATCAGCAATAAACCAATGATATTAGCTAGAAAAAGATAATATGATTTGAGACGTAACATTTAAAATCAAAGGCAAATTTTATTAATTATCAATTAAAAATCATGTCAAAGCCTTTCTATTACATCTCTTTGTAGCTTAATTGTATAGAGATAATTTGTATTACTATATAAAATAATTAGTGACAATGCTTAACAATAATAAAATAGACAAGTAATTAACACAAATGAACAATTATTATTATTATTATTATTATTTGATAAATTGGGGATAGGAAGTGATGCTCGGAATCCAATCTAAGTTGATATAGTAATTCTAACATACTGCTAACCATTAGGACAAGAGATCATCGGCTATTATTATTATTATTATTATTATTATTATTATTATTATTAGAGTTTTTTTTTGGCAATTTTCTTATTGTGACTTCAATTTATTTAAATGTGCTTATATTTTTATAATCATTATTTTTTTAACTTATTATTTATTTAACTCCTCATTTTTGCATATCTTTCAAACCTCAGAAATTTTATTTGTTTTTTTATCGTTCTTGTGTCAACTGGTCTTACTAACACATTATTTTTAAAACTTTCTTCGAATCTCAATTTGTTTTAATTTTAAAAACACTAAGTGAAAAACCAAAATTCAAAAAATAAAATAAAATGTAAATGAGATGCCAATAAATAAATAAATAAATAAAGTTAGGCCCAATAAATAATTTCACAACAGTATGATATATAAAGGGATCAGATTTAAACCCAAATGGCAAGCATTGAGAACAACCAAAGGAGCCAATTACATTGAGCCAACCCAAAATGAGGGAAAAAATTGTCAATTTCCTTTCTATTTTTTTTTCTTTTTAAGATTTTGGATGTGAATAAGAGTTTTGAATCCAATTTTATGAGCAGATTAACATGCATAAATTACATAGACAAATGTTTATAAATGTTCATAGATTGAGTTGATAAAAATACAATCGATCTTTAAAAAATTTTGTCCAAAGTTTAAGTAATTAGGCTTAGCAAATCCAATAATCTTGATTTTTTTAAAACTATATTTTAAAATTAAAATTAAATAAAATTTTATTTAATATTTAAAATCGAATATAATTTTTAAAATTTTTATTTAAAATCCAACCTAAATAGAGTCAAATTCATTGATTCAAACAGGTGACGTCTTTCGTGATTCAAATGTTTATTGGCTTAAGGATGAAGCTCAGGACTTTCATAATTCAAATGTTTGAGAGGACGGGCATTTCTAGACGCAACGTAAAGCACTGACTGGAAGATGATTTCGGACCAAAACAAGTTTGATCGCTTTTGGTACTCCCATTTTGACTTTCTGATAGCGCTGCTACCTGGAAATTATTTATTTGTTTACGAGAATATTATTACTTTAGCTAAAATTTTATTCTACTTAAATAGATTTTTAAAGTTCAATTTATGTCTAAAAAAATTTTTATTTCAAAAATATATTTTTTAAAAAAATAAAAAATTATTTTAGTTACAAATTTAAAGTTAAACCTTTATTAAAAATTAAATAATTAAATACAATAAAACTATAAAAGCTTAACTAAACAAATATAAAATTCAAACTTCATGGTTTATTACCCTCGTCATTGAAGTCAATATTACCACTTTCTAGTTACTGTCATTGATGATGTTTGTCTTTTAAGATATTAGACTTGAATGTTTAGATTTTTTTTTTTTTTTTGGCCTTTTTCGAAATCGAGGCTGGAAGGGGGCACTTGTTATCTAAACCCAAGCTTACACCTCTCACTATTCTAGTTGCGACTAAGTCAAGTCAAGAAGTTGGAGCTTTGAGCAAGTGTTTGACAATGAATGCATTATATACATATATATATTTCTGCTGTGATGACATTTGCTTTGACTTTAGCGTCCTTTCTCCCGTTAAGAAACGGGAACGAAGGTGGAGGAAGGGACTTTTCAGCGACACGTGCAATCAACGCAGCCAAAGAAAATTTCAATTTGATTTTTTCATTAAGGGCATTGATGGTTTTATAGAAGATAACTGTATGTGTGTGTATTATATTTATAATTCAGAATGTTGCAACTGGTTTGCACCAAATTCCAACTCCATGGAGCTGTCTAATTTATCCCTATTCCTCTATTCGTTTATGCTTCTTCTGTTGCAGTTTCATCATCCATCGGAAGGCCAACAAGGGTACCTAAATAATGCACAGCTCAGCTGCAATGAAACTGGTGTTTCTATATCAAAAGGCTACTTTTGTGACGGGATTCAGAAGTCCTGCGGCTCCTTTCTTACCTTCCGTTCCCGTCCCCCTTACGACTCTCCTGAAAGCATTGGCTCCCTGCTAGGCTCCGATGCCTCCAACATTGCCTCCATCAATAGGGTATCTATAACCCACAAGTTTTCTCCCAACAGGATTGTTATAGTTCCGATTACTTGTTCTTGTTGGGGCAGCTTGTACCAGCACGTCGTCCTTTACACGATTAGAAATGGGGATACGTATTTCAATCTAGCCAATGATACTTACCAGGGCCTTTCCACTTGCCAGGCTCTGCAAAACCAAAATTATTTCGAAAGTGAGAGCCTGGATGTGGGTGCTCAGCTGACGGTTCCGCTGCGATGCGCTTGTCCTAGCCAAAACCAGACGGCCGACAAAGTGGCTTTTCTGCTGAGTTACGTTGTGACATGGGGCGAGTCCGCTTCATCGATTGGGGAATTATTTGGGGTTGATGCGCAAGCCATAGATGCGGCAAACAATGTGACGGCGGATGATCTGATCTATCCTTTTACACCTTTGTTGATTCCAATGAAAAGTGAAAGTTGTAACGAGAATCCCGCAAGTTTGTTTTGCAGCTGTCAAAACGGCCGATATGCATATGAGATGGAAGGTGGTCGTCGTATATGTGAATCAGTGGATAAAAACCATGACGGCTTCCCACTAAAATTGGTAACCATTTTAGGTTAGTCTTTTTCTACATTCATTCAGTCCGACTTCTACATTCATTCAGTCCGACTTCTACATTTTAAACTCTGGCGGTTTGGATAATTTCTCGTTCTTTAATTTTGTTTAATACTCTTTGCTTATTTTCAGGTGCTGGTATTGGTACGGGGCTTCTTTGTCTAGCACTTTTTGGTTACAATATGTACTTACGGCTACGAAAAAGAAAGGACAAGATCCGTCGCCAGAAGTTTTTTAAGCAGAACGGGGGTTTGTTGTTAAACCAAGCATTATCATCTTTCGGTGCCGGAGAAAAATCAAAAATATTCGCCGCGGATGAGCTACAAAAAGCGACCGACAACTTCAGCCCGAGTAGAATTCTAGGACAGGGAGGCTTCGGCACAGTTTACAAAGGCATGTTACATGATGGTCGAATCGTTGCCATTAAAAGGTCTAAAGCAATAGACAAGTCTCAAATCCAGCAGTTCATTAATGAAGTTGTCGTTCTTTCGCAAATCAATCATCGGAGCATTGTCAAATTACTTGGTTGTTGTTTGGAGACGGAATTTCCTATGCTTGTTTACGAGTTCATACCAAATGGTACCCTTTATCAACATATTCATGACAATTACGATGACAACGATGAATCCTCGCTTTCATGGGAGAATCGTTTAAGAATTGCTTGCGAAGTTGCCGAAGCAGTGGCGTACATGCATTCTGCAGCTTCAGTCCCCATATTTCATCGCGATATTAAATCTTCCAACATTCTCCTAGACGATAAATATAAAGCCAAAGTGTCTGATTTCGGGACTTCGAGATCGATTCCTGCTGATAAAACTCACTTGACCACACATGTACAAGGAACCTTTGGATATTTGGATCCTGAGTACTTCCAGTCAAGCCAATTCACGGACAAAAGTGATGTCTATAGCTTCGGGGTTGTGCTTATTGAGCTCTTAACAGGGGAAAAACCTGTCTCTTTTACACGAGCTGAGGAAGAACGAAACCTTGTCGCATACTTCATTTCAGTGGTGAAAGAGGACAAGTTGCTTCAGATTGTGGACAAGCAAGTCGCTAAAGAAGCTAGCAAGCAGGATCTTTATGGTGTTGCATATCTCGCAATTAGATGCTTAAGATTGAATAGCAAGAAAAGGCCTACAATGAAGGAGGTATCAATGGTGCTTGAAGGATTGAGACAGTCTCATAGAGGCCTAGAAATTCATGAACAAGCCAAACTAATAAGTGATGAAATAGCAAAGCACACAGTTATCGAAATTGGAGAGTTATCCAGCTTTACGCTTGATTCGGATTCTGCTGGAGACTCAACCATTTTGTTAGCAGCCTGAAATGAGCATGGACTTAATTATACAAAGAAAGGATGTTTATTTTGATAATTTATCTCTTAGCAGGCTTTAGTTTTTAACTAATCACTGTCTCACGTGATCCTACCTGTTAATGAAGTGGGAAGGATAATTATTTTTGGAAATTTTCTCTTAGCAGGCATTTTGCGGTGGAGGATAATAAACTGACAAACGCCATGGAATGAGAGGCTTAGTGGAAGTTAAAACAAAAATGTGGCAGGCAGATTGACACCTAGGGGGTGATTTCATGTTTACGAATGCTTGTAAGGGCTGATTTAGTGTCATATTTCATACTGCACGTTACAAATTCAGTTGGGGAAAGCCTAGTCAGCAACAACAGTCATATATAGAATCAGCATAAAAATCTGGGAACATCTCCGGTTGCTGGCTACTGATTTCATGTAATAACTCCTGATCTGCCGGCCGAACTAAGGTGGCTCCTAAGATGTTAGAGTGACCGTCGGGAATGTAGTATAGATATGAACAGAGATAGCCACCATTCAACATATTTCAATTTGCAGCTCAGCTCCACTATTCCTATCAATTTTTTTTTTAATCAAATTCCGTCAAGTTTTCTTATCTTCTAAAGCTCTTCATAACGCAGTTCTTGTGCCATCAACTTGTTTATATCTTTAATATGCGAATGGTTCCTCCACATAATCTCATTTTGATTACATTCTCTCTCAACTCTAATAGTTTTGTTATTATTCGATTTCTAGTTAGTTTTTAACGTTTTCAGTTGCAACGACTAACATTTTAAACATTTTGTGCTTAAAAGGACCTTGACATCGGATCTGAAGTCTTAGCTCAATGTGCATGAACATAAGAGTTTAACTAAATTCATTCATGTAATCATTTTTAAAAATAATATCCAATATGTCATCCAAATTTCGACTCATCTAATTTCGAACATCCGCATTTACAATTTCTTTCGTATCCCTAAATACAGAGCTACAAATTTAATCGATTTTACAAATATATTGTATTATATATAAATTTACACACACACGCACACAAGCACAGCAAATGTAAACACTTTTACCCACAAATGTACATGGCGTCCGCTTTCAACAAGCTTGAACTGAAATTATTATATAAATCAAAAGAAAAATGGTAAAACTTTTTTTTTCCATGAAGATTTCATTTGCCTATGAATTTACATGACAGCTGCCTTCAACCAGAGCCAGCAAACTACTAAGAATTTACATTTGCCACCCTCAGTCCCTCCCACACAAGCTACGGTACAAGGGGAAAAAACTGAAGTAAAATCAAGTGGAAAAAAAATCAAAGGAGGGCAAAAATAAAAAAGAAAACCCAATCAAACCTCGCTACTTATCTTGTACCATTTCTGCTTCCCTCAACTCTTGATGAACACCGGAAAGCCGAATATAATTTGATCAATTGAGATCCCAATAATTGGGACTGAAATCTTGAAAAAGACAATTACATATACATATTGATTATTCCACCGTGTTAATGAGCCAAGTCCTCACTCCCAACACCGACACTAGACTTGTCAATCATTCGGACATTGTATTGCTCATATACTCTTACTCGGTTCTCTGCCCACCATTGCTCCGCTTGTTTCTCACTAAACCGCTTCTTGCTGCATTGAAAGTTCCGAAAACCATTTGTTTCTCTTCAATATAACCGTAAGAAATTTCATCTCTAAGAGGCAATTAAGATGTAAATTGGATGGTTACACAAATCAAGGGTCGTATAAACAGACATGGTAATGTCAAGGGCAAGAAATATTTGTTTGTGAGAGGGCGTGGGAATGGGAATGGGAATAGGAGTGTAACACTTTAAACTAAAATCATATTGACATGCTTCTTCACTTAATTTACTTCCCATGCACTTAGTTCAGAGGCCAAAAACACTGGCTACAATCTTGGCACTTAGGGACTATGTTTATTTGGAATCGGGTGTGAGTATTGGACATGGATATATGTCCGACATGAGTATATTAAATTTTTTTCAAGATTTCCATGTATTTATAGGTTCCCTAGAGGATCATATCCCTACAAGTTTATCCAATTATGCATCAAACATGGGCGTCAAACATAAGTACTTCAAGAAAATTGAAGAGTAGAAGCGACATAGCTTAGGGATGCATTTAGGAGAACAATTCAAAGTTTCCTATTTAGCTGTTCGTCAAAGCCAACCATTAAGTACCGGTTGATTTTTCACATGATTAGACAATGCCAAACATCTTACATCAGGCTAAACTGAGCTGTTTATGAGGACTTTCTTAATCATCATCTTACTTGATTTTGCTTACTGCAAACAGAAATGTCCTCTCCACTAAATCACTCCCAATTCCCCATTATTTCAGAGACAATTTAGAATTGACAAGTAGAGCAATGCATAACATACCTGAAGCGAACCCGCTTGAGATCTTTGGCACCTCCTGGTAGCAAGGTAAGTGTTATATACACACCGGGTTCATCTTGCTCAACCCATTCATTCTCATTTCGTGATTCACCTTCTTTTGTTCTACCTCCACTTTTAGTTGCTGGTTCAATATGGCCTTGCTTGTTATGGGCCGAACCATGATTACTAGCAGTGTTGGATCCATTAGAAAGCAAATGGCTGCTTGATACATTTGAATCTTGTTCTTGGCACACTATTTGACCATTCAATCTGTCAATTGAAGCACTGGAGACATCACTGGAAGCCGGGTTAGCGCTAAACGAAGCAAATGAAGGCGATTTGATGCTCCATGCAGCCCCCACAGGCAATCTTTCAGCCATATCCTTTAACTGTTCAGTACATCAATTGTCAGCAACATTAATAGAAAGACATGATGAAAGCATTGAAATCCAACTAATTACTTGACTCTTTGATACATTGAGCAAGTATCTAAACAATAGGGAAGGAAAAAAAAAATGCACCAATAACAAATCATGGATAATACTCTTAACATAAAATAAAGCAACTAATGGGCAATTAAAAAAAATAATCTAAAAACTATATGAGCAGTAGTTTTAGCAGTATGATTACACATGCTATCTAGTGAATATTTGTGTGCTTCCAATTTCTTAAAAGAAAACAAATAAGGAAAAAAAAAAAGGAGAAGAAGGATTTCAGAAGGTAAATATTCTTGATTAATTTTGTATTGATTTGCATTGACAGAAAAGGCCAGCTATCTGCTTAATCAGAAAACAACGAAAAAATATCCACCAAAGTATAGTATAATTGTAGCTTGGCATTCTTGTGATCTTGAAACATGCTCAGTGTCACGGTCCGTCCCAACTGGCAAGATGTTGCCCACTTCAGACCCATTGGGCCTCACACTTTAGTTCCACAAAAGGAATCAAATAGGTGTAAGATGGTGTGAACAATTATAAACCCAGTCGAACTCTGGCGTATAGCCAATGTAGAAGTCAAGGCTCCCTACTGGGAGCATGACATCCTGCCCCACTCCATCACGGGCCCACTATCCTCAGTGGCACACTGCTAGTACCCCAGAGTCAGGCTGATATCAAATGTCATGGTCCACCCCAACTTGCAAGGTATTATCCATTTTGGCTCATTAGGCATCACGGTTTTGTCTCACAAAAGTGTCACAAGTTGAAGATAGTGTGTAACACTTGTATACCTAATCGACTCTAACAGACAACCAATGTGAGATCAAGGCTCGCTTTTGGGACTGTGCCACTCAGTTTGTTGCAATAAGGTAGGCAAAAAGCTTCATAGATAGATAAGAGGAAACCAGAGTATAAAAACTGGGGGAAATGACTTAATATATAGCTAAGAAAAAAACAAAGGGCAAAAAATTATAGTTCAAGGCAATGATTACTCAAATAAATTGCAACGTAGAGATATAAAGCTAAAGGTCTATCAACATAAATATCCAATCGACCATAAATAAACATAAATCCATCTTACTTGGCCAGTAAGTGACTTGATAACTTCCTTCGCTGCTTTGCATTTTGCAGTCTCCTCTTCTGTGATTGCTATTGCCTCCTTCAGCTGTTTGGTTGTCTTTTCCAGCTCAGCTTCTTGAAATTGTGCTTTACGTGTAAGATTCTCAACCTGAGAGAGAAAGATTTGTGAGACATAAGGAATAAACACTGAATAACCAGTAAAGCAAGTTAAACAAGCTTGCTGAAAAAAGGAAACAAGAGCAAATCTTCTAAACTGTAAAATGTCCTGCAAAATTAAAGCATAGCATCTAGTTTGCCAGCCCATTTTAGCTCTTAGATTTTTCTCTTTCCTAATCTATTAACAAATTGTCTGAAGAAATCTTAAGACTTGCCGAATATACCGTAAACTAGGAAGCCATATCTCGACCATTACTTTGGAAAGAACTCAGAATTTATTACATTGCATAGCAGTGGTACCATTTTGATGCATTCATGCAGTCGCTTCAGACAGAAATCTGTAATGCATGCTCATTTGTCATCTAGGCATCATTAAAACAATAATATCCAACAAATTATCAATCAGACCAAGGAAAAGACTAAGAGAAATGGGTTCTCACAATACAACCACTCTCACAGCTCACTAGGATGATTTCAAAATTTTGATCAAGCTTCCTTCGTCTAAGCTTCAAACACATTAAAATGCATAATGTAAGGCAATGCAATTTATTTAGGAATCATTTGACTGTAGTTTTTGCTACTTGCTTTTCGCTCAAAGAAGCAAAAAGGAAATGTGTCCGAATATTAAAAAGAAATTCTTGAAAAATTAAAAAAATATAAATGTAATTTTTTTTGGAGAACAAAATTTATGATCTTAATTTCTTTCTTAATTTTTTTCAGAATGATTATGTTAGGATTGCTGCTGCTTTGTGAATCACCAGTTAATTTTTAGTCAATGACGATTTTGCCTTTTAACTTTTGCATTTGCATTTTAGCAATTTACAAGCAAGATTTAAATAGAATATACAAGGAGCAAGAAGAACAATCAAAGGGAACCTTAGGTAAAAAAAATGAAAAATAAATCTCCACAAGAGTAATGAGAATTACAAAAGAGATAATACCTGTGCTCTTAATCTAACAACCTCTTGACTAAGGTTATCATTGGTCCTCTTAGCATCATCAACAACTATTTTAGGAGAGGTAAGGCCTCCAAGAGTTGGAGTTGGTGTTGTTGAACGAGGAGGGCTAGGACGTCTAGATATTGGTGATGTAGCACGAGAAACAATTCTTGATCCAGGAACAGAAGCTGAAAAAAGTTTCTTGGATGATCCAAATACCGGATTAAAAGATTTAGAAATATGAAGTGCTCCCCATTGGGAGCCTCCATTCGGAACTGGTGAGACTCGACTACTATTAAATTCTAGTTTCTTGTTTCTCTTTGCTTGGCTTTCTCCTTGCTTGAACGATTCCATTGATGGAAATCTAGCAAGTTGTGCACGAGTTCTGGAATCCAACTTATCATTATCAACAAATTCACTAGTCCCATGATTTATGCTTCCTCTTCTAGATTGAGAAGATGCCTCAGTTTCAATGGCTTTCCTCAGCTTATTAAAACAATTTTCACACACACGATAAGGTTTGTTGGGATTTGGAGCCATGGAAGCCTTGAGACATTTCTTACTGCTACATGCATGACAGAAGACCAGTCCACAATTATAACAATTGTGACGTTTTCTTTTAAAATTAAACAGGAGGCGACAACCAGAACACATGGACTGATCAATGCCCGAAACCCCTTTATGGAGACAGATTGCTGCAGTGAAGTTACTGCCACATGTGATACTCTTAACTTGCTTGTCTTTCAGAGCTTCTAACAAAGTTGGGGAGTTTCTATCATCAGTATCCCCATGACCTAATCGACCGTTTGCTCCCTTTCCCCAAGTATAAACTTCAGTTCTGGAAGTTAAAGCTGCAACATGATAAGCACCACAGGAAATCTCCTCAACAAAACTCTTAGAAAGCTTTCCTTCAACAAGGGTAGGAACCTTTCCATCAGCCCGAGGATATCCTAGCTGGCCATAAACAGGACTTCCCATAGTATAGACCTGCCCTGATGTTGTAAGGGCAACTGTCAGACTGTGTCCACAGGCAACTTGACAGAAGTTTGGTTCGACAAGAGCAGCAACACAAGTAGGAACAAGTTTTGCTTCCTTATCCCCATGCCCAAGTCGACCTTTATCCGCATCTCCCCATGTAAATAGCTTCCCTGAGGAACAGTTGCTTGAACTTGAATTTCCAACCATGACTTCAACAACTGCAGCAGTATGCCACACTCCACAAGCTGCTCGCACAGTGCGGAGCCCCTTCAAGGATTCCACTTCCCTTGGTATCGAGACACTACTCCGATCTCCATGACCCAAAGCACCAAATGTGCCATCTCCAAAGGTAAACAATTGACCTGCAGAGGTTACGACAGCTGTATGCCAGGGGCCACAAGAGATTGATGAGACATGTATGCCCTCCAAGGGCCCATTCACTCGTTTTGGCATCCAATGACTGACTTCATTTCCATGACCAAGAAGACCAAAATTATATGTGCCGTCACCCCATGTGTACAAATCACCAGAAAGTGTTACAGCACAAGTATGGTACTCACCGCATGCTACAAGCTCAATGTTAGTATTAGTAAGTGCATCGACAAGCTTTGGATGCAAAACATCAGAGTCTACACCGTGGCCAAGCCGGCCTCCAGATTCCTCTCCCCAGGTGAAAACCTCCCCATGCTTGGTTACCAAGGCAGCATGTCGACCACCACAGGCAATATTCTGGACGTCAAGCACAACTGCAGATTCTAAAGCTTTAGGCAACAAAGAATCCATTTTTATACTCCAACTGTCAACTTTATGAAGTCCACCACCTAAAACACCATCCCCAGTGCCTTCACCCCAAATGAAAACATCACCCAAGGCATCACCATCATCATGTCCGGACCCTTGGCTTGATGAACTAACTGCACTTGAAAGACTAACCCTGAAAGCATCCATTGCTATTGTCTTCATTTGACCATGTACGCTATCCGATCCTCCTGAAGACAAAGAATGAACCGAACCACTAGCAGAATCTGGAGGAAAGAAACCCTTGGGAGGAACAGTATCTAATACTACATCTGAAAATGCCTTAACCAGAACATTCTTTGGAGGACTTTCATATGGACTATGAAGGCAAAGATTATCCCTACCATCCTGAATTTAAGTAGAAAAAGCATCCTAAATTCAAAATCTGGCAGTTTATAAAGCATATTCTGCAGATTAAAAAAAAAAAAATTGAAACCATACCTTCTGCAAGCTATCATTACTACCAAATGGAGAATTCAGAGGTGAACTTCTTCGCGTGTAGGTTCTTGGACTATTTGATCCGGAAGGAATGCCATCACTTCTTGATTCTGTCCTCCATTTTCGTTGGTGGCTACGAGAGATTAATGCTTTTAAGCCACTAAACCAGACTTCAGCTTCATCTTTATCCTTGCAGATCTAGTATATGATTTATTAAGAAAATAAATAATAATAAGGGGAAAAAAAACTTTTAGCTCTCTGTACATGGCACAAGAGAGGAGGTGTGCAACAATAATCAGATAAAAAAGAAGCCATGCTTACAAAGAGGCATATTCTTACCAAATCCAGCGATCTCTCATTATATATAAGTGAAAAAGACTGATACTCTTTCTCAGGCCGAGGATATCTTTGAAAGATAGGCTGGGAGATCACATAGACCATTTTTAATCAGTACTAGCAGAAAACAAAATGATTTTTATAATATAAAGTCATCGAGGTGTCAATAAGACAAGACATGAATGACGGTGACAAGACTAGGACAAAAGAATATACAGAAGCGACTACAGTCAAAATAATAGACAGATTACCTAAAAAGACTAATGACCAACTATAGCACCACAATTTCAAGGTCAGAATTGCCCAAATTCTGCTATACTGATCCAACAGCAGAAGAAACATGATTGAAGGATGACGCAATGATCAAGCGGAAAATTGGAAGAAAAAGAACGAAGAACATGCACATCCAGATCATCATAAGTTTAGGTTAAAATGTTGTTACAGCGAACCCAGTTCAGTTGTAATGCAATAAGCTAGCCAACCAAAAAAAAAAAAAAAAGAGTAAAAAGAACAATCTTATCTTAACCAACTAAAATTGCGACTTCACCTAAAATGTTAAACAAGGATTAATTTTGTGTAAGGCAAGTAAAACCTCAGCTCACCAAACACAAGTACGCTTGGGTTGAGCCAGTAAAGAGACCACATCACTAAGCATCATCTTAATTTTAAGTTAAAATGCTGCTATAGTGAACCAAGTGCAGTTGTAACGCAACAAGCTTGCAAAAAGTTAAGAGTAAAAGGATGTAACCAACTAAAATTGGTGAACAAGAAGTAATTTTGTGTATAGTTAGAAAAAAAGACTCTGCTCCCCAAACACAATTACGTTAGAGTTGAGCCTGTGAGAGACCACATGACTAAAGTACACTAACAGTTGCCTCCCAAGATCTCACTTCAGCCAAAATATTGCTTAATTTCACCTCAGTAAAGAATATGATAAATTTCATGTAATTGTGGTCACTCCACATCAGCTTGGATAAAGTTTACACAATTGTTTTTGAAGTTACTTTAAAGGAATATATGTTAATGAATAAAAGATGAATAATGAATAGTGCCGTAAACAAGATAAGGAAAATGATTAAAAATATCAGCCAAAACAAGCTTCTCTTTTACATTTTAATCAGCCATTCAAACAACTCTTTAAATTGTCAAAAACATGGCAAAGTAGGCACAGATAATACACCATCTATACATAAAACCACTTACAGTGCGCTGCCCAGATATGATTCTAGACACGTGACTTAGTTTAAGATGTTTCTCCTCTTTCCCCGAGAACCATATTAAAACAGACTCATCCTGAAAGCAGAATAACAATAAAAAATTTAGGACTTTTAGTACAAGAAAAATAATTCAAGAATCAGCAGTGAAAGGATATACTGAAACAAGATGTCATAAATTTTTATGCTTATTTACACTCATAACTACTCCTTTTTTAAATAACTCATCATCAAGTTAAATCCATTTAATTTTTCTATTCTTCAGAATGATATATAACACATTGAATTTTCCTTCATCTAATTCATTATGTTTTCTCCTTGTTAAATTGCTCACGAAAGCAATTAAACAGAAGCCAAATTAATCTATACGAATCAAATGTTTCAAACAAAAATAATTAATTACCCACAATTTAGACTTGAATTATCCAATGATCCTTTTAGCTCATTCAACATAAATGTCAGAGTAGAAATAGAGCAGCAGAATTTTGCATCTCCATTTCTGAGTACATTATTTTCATTGAAAATTATTACAGTATATGAATTCTGAACTTAAAAAACACATGTCTGTCTCAAGCATTTGCAATCCAAAATATGCTATTTCAGGTATTTCTAGACCAAGATTTTCAACAAAGGATGTATATGATATTGACAGTATACATGATATCAGATGCCCATATAGAAGAAAGCAATGGCATCTCCGAACTTCAATTTTCTTTTATTGTGTTAAACAGAAGGGCTTTCCAATGTGCAATGAAGAAGCCAATGCTATTATGTAACAAATCAAGTTATAATGGTATTGAAGGCGACTGGACTGTGGTCTCACCAAACCCATCTAAGCAAGAGTGATGAAGGAATAGGGATAGCAGAACATAGCTATAAACAAAAATGATGAGTTATAAAGCAGAATAGGTAAACTCTTGTTCAAGTAAAAATAGTTTTTATTCCAAATTGGCAGTCAGAAATAAGAATAGTCTTCTCACCAGCAGTTTTTAACCTGATTTCCCTCTATCTGATAAAATTATTTGAGCAAGAGTTCCAAAGACAACGAAATAGGACCAAATAGTTCTAAACAAAGTAAAGGGCAACCATGCAAAATAAGACTCATTTCTATTCAAATAAAATTAGCTTAAACTATCCAGATTGGCAACATGAATAGCCTTATTATTAGGCAGCTTTGAACCCAATTTTCCTCTGTATAATATTAGTCATTCCATATTTCATTACCTACAGTGGCCAAAAACTATATTTCACATGCTTGTTCTTGGCTTGAACATCATGTGTAAAAAGTTAATCACATCTTCAATAGAGGCTGATTGAAAACAAAGAAAATTATAAGCTAGAGCAGATACACATTTTAAAGAAACATGTTAAAAAGTTCAAGCATGTGACCGCAAAACGGGCCAAACTTACATTTGAAAGGCGGAAGGGACAAAATTTTGGTTTTCCTCTTCTTCCATACTTCAGCAGGTATGCCCCTTTCTTCAGAGCAGTAATGGCCTGTTATAAGGAGTATCCAATAACCTAACTTAGGCATATTTAGCACATATGCAGGAGGGAAACATAATTATAGCTCCAAGATGAATTTACATGTAGCAGAATTACAAATTAAGGAAAAGCATCCACTTAATCATCAAATTACTCAGAAAAATACTCATATAGTAGTAAGGACAAAAGAATTATGAAAATAATTTTTAGAGATTTCAGAAAAGGAAAACACCGTAATAGTAAACTACAACAATCATTGCATATTAGGAACCACCCAAGAATAAGAAGAAATCTGCAGAAGTATTTGAATTACTCATAGTAGACAAAATTATTTCTGGTCTGTCACACACTCTTCCATCTAAAGTAGCATATGTGGTTTATAAGATTGTGGTCATCGCTAACTTGTTAAAAAGAAGTCCAGGTCATGCGTTGTTAGCATATCTTAAATGCAGCTGCATGACACTATATGTGTAGACTGGGGAATTTTTTGTCCCGTAACTAGTTCATAGATTTCTTTCTATTTTTGTTTCAACTGCTAGTTTTGATGTATTACTAATTGTAGTGTTTGTAGTAGCAGATTCCTGCTTCTTGGATAATGAAATTAAACTCATCCAAACTATATATATAAATATATATATATATATATGTCATACAAGGGACCATTGATGGGTTAAGCATTTAAAATGGTAAGCATAGAAACTGCTCAACGTATTTATCATTCCTGGCTTCGTCACTCATGAATGGTGAAACAGGAAAACTAATCATCAAAGAATTATCATCACTCAAGTTGCATATCTATGTCATTGGTTTTGAGTGCAGCAAGTAAAGTAGCAGCACCATAAAATGCCGATAAATTTCCATCAATCCTAAACCATATGGTGCTTGGTATTCCATTCACTTGTCACAGGAGTGCTTTTAATTACATGGTGATTCAAATATCAAATTCTAAGATCATTCGATCAATGCAATAATAAGATCAGCTGGTTTGCCCCTCTTTGCTCGCACCAAAAAAGTCCTCGAGACTAAAATCTTTGAAAGAGCAGCTTCCGTTCAAAATAAGCTAAATATTGCTAACGGGGATCTACCATAGTCAGGCTACAACAAAAATACCACTATTGGCTCCTACAACTGAGCATAATTTACTCATAAAACATCACTCGACAATCATTAAACAGCTCAATTACTCCTAAAAACCTCCACATATATAAGGCATCAGATCAGTAATTTTGAACAAAAATGAGAAGAAAAAAAAAAACCAATCCACCAAACCAAAAGAAAAAAAATCAAATTCACTAATTGAATTATAAAGAAAAATCAGCAATAAAACAATACCTGCTCGACGTCTCTTTCGACGGAGCCGGTTCTGCTAAGATCGGAAGCCATCCTATCCGTTCTTGACATAACTGAAACTAAACTTTTCTAAACCAAAAAGAAAGACCCCCCTAAATCCCCCCCAAAAAAAATTAAGGATCCAAAAAACTAAAACTAACCCACTTAAGATATGGTTAAAATAACCTCATCCATTTTCAAAACCAAACCCTTCCATCCAAATAACCCTGTACTCTTCCTTCCTCTCCACAGCTGAACCCTAACTTCAACCTCTCGAATTCCACCCAATCTCCGAAAAATTGGGATTCTACCATCACGAAAAATTCACTAACTCCAATCTTACTTCACTCTTTTTACACCCGTTTCGAAATTTTAATAACCGTAATCCAAAGCAAATACGGAGAGAACAAAGCTTTAAGTAGTGAAAGTAGCCAGAAAAAGGGGTGAGCAGGGAAAGTATCAACTGAGAATGAGGTGGGAAGTGAAAGCAGAGAAGCCTTTGACAAGAGAGAAAATCTGGGAGAAAAAGTAAAAGGGAACATAAAATGAGAAAGAGTCGGTAAAATCTAAAATATGATCTGATTTGGAGTTACAGAAGAGAGAGAGAGAGAGAGAGAGAGAGAGAGAGAGAGAAGCGAGGGAATAAAGAAATGAGAGAGAAAGAAAAAAGGTGAAAGAAAATAACAGAAGGGATAACGCTAATTGCTCAATACCCACAAATATTTTTAATCTGGAAATTCCCACTTTGACAGTATTTGCTTTCTTTCTGTTGTTTTCCAGTAACTTTTTTTTTTTAATTTTTATTTTAATTCGTGGGTTTTTTCTGTTTGGTGGCTGAGAAAGTTGTCAAAGCAAACGACAGTGAAATGATGTTTACTGAAACTGTTAGTTTTAAAGTCTTAGTCAAATGGGTTTTTCCTTTGTTCTCAATGGTCAATACGAAAGGGAAAAAAAAAAGTAATTTATTCTTTTTCTATTTTTTTTTATGTATTTCGTCTTATCTACACTATTATTTTTCAATTATTACAAAAATATTAAAAATTTTAACAATATTTTGCAAAAAAAAATATATTCAAAATTTGTTAATTTAAGCTCAAAATCACTTGAAAAATAGTAGATAAATTGATTTTTTTTAATGGATAGTTAGTATAGTGTTACAAATATTTTTAAATTATTATAAAAGAAAACCAAAAACATTATCTTGTTTTCTTTACTTTTTAAAATATAAATTAATACAAAAAATAAAATCTTATTTTTAATAGTTATCTTTATTTTAAAAAAAAAGAAAAAAAACCCAATCTCATTTTGTTATATTATCTAGGTTTTCAGTTTTAAAATATAACTAAATTTGATTGCAAAGCAAAAAAAATAAAACCATATTTATAATTTTTTATTTTTAAATTTAGATTAATTTTTATAAAAAAATTTATAAATTTAAACTTAAATTTGAATATATGCAATATATTTATAAATTATGACTTCCTTTATATATATATATATATATATATATATATATATATATATAACAAAAGTGACAAAGAATCAAAGAATAAAGCCCTTCTTTCTTTACTTTAGTCTTTCTCTATTAATTTTATTCTTTTATTTTTTAATTTATCTTAGATAAGTTTTTAATATTTATCTTTAAAATAAAGAATTGCATTTTATTTTAGTCAATGATTAATGTATTATATATATCTTTAGTTTAAAAAATTAATTCAAAAATTTTCTTTTATAAACTCAAAAATAAAAAATATTAATAATTTGTTCATAGAATATTAAATTATAATTTTAATTATCAAACTTAATTTTTTTAATAATTTCAAATATATAAAAAATAAATATAATCAAAAGATAAGTATTAAAAAAATAAAGAGTTATCCTTTTTTTTTTTTTCCCTTTTCAATTCCATTAGATTCCAAACAAGTCTAGCTTTTCGATTCCATTAGTCCCATAGCCATAGGGAACTAGCTTAAAACATGGCCTAAAAGCAAAGAGAATTTGGACACTGCCACTACATGTGTGAGACATTTGTGAATAAAAACAAAATTGCAACTGTTTGGCTTCTTTATATCTTGTGGACATTTTGATGTGGAAGAATGAAATGCTCAAAATGTCCATATACATATCCTTGGTACAAAAATAAACCTAACATTTTAAAATTTTTATTTAATATGATTATATCTTACGAATACGATATATAATTATAATTAAAATATAATAAAATAAGATATGAATAAGAATATAAAAATTATTATTTGCATAGAATTTTAACATTTTAAAAATTTTCATTTCAATCTTGATTATTTTTCATTTATTTATTTAATAATTGTTTTGTTTGTTTGGTTGGTTGGTTGGTTTAATAACAATAAATATTTACTTCCAATAAAACTCATTTATCCATGATGCATTAATTTAGTTTCTAGAATATGCACTCCTAGCTTTTCATATAATTACTTGATGTTTAGTCTTTTGCTTGTTATAAAATTATTTCCTTGGTTGAAGTTTTAGACATTATTGAAAAAATTAGATTAAATTGACTATTTGAATCGGTTTAAGAGAAAATCAAGTGATTAATATGACTCCATATACGTCATAAACTAAGGAATTTAAGAAATTAGTGAAGAACTAGTTACAATGATAAAAATCTTATGGATTATATCTATCAATTTAACTAATAAAATCGATATAATTAATTGAATCAATAATTGAACACTCATTGCATTAATTTTTTATTTAATTTTTTAAAAAGTTGATTCTAACGAAGAAGAAGCATGTGAAAAGTGGGTTGATCGAAGTTCAATATGCATCCATAATGGTTCCTCAGCAATCGCACCTTTTCCTTTCCAAACCGGTTGATTGAGACCAACACCACCAGCAAGGGAGCACTTTTTAAAGAAGAAAATGAAGAGAGAACTAGCCACAAAATCCTCCTTTTTCGTTTCCACTTTGCCCACCCCAAAATGGGTCCTAGGAGTGGGCTGAATTGCCTAATGATGTGCTTTATTGGGTTTAGACAGCTTAATTGATGTATTTTTTTATTATATTTTTATTATTTTATACATAATATAATTATATTAAAATATTATATATTTATATAATTTTTAATATATTAATAATTTATTATATATAAAATTTTATTTATTTATATATCTTTATCATATTTTTATTTTTTTATATATTAGGTTTAAAATAACCAAATCTAATTTTAGACTACAAACCAAACCCATTGTCCATAGCGGCTTTTCCTTTTCTTCTAATAAATTGGGTCATAAAAATGAACTTACAAAACTTTTCTTTTCTTTTCTCTTTTTTTATGTACAATACGATTAGCATTTATCAAATTATTGAACGTGCTTGTTAGGTGAAGGTGGTCCACTGCATAATTTGACATTGGTGATTCAAGATGAAATTATTCTTTTTGTTATTCGATTTTAATTTTTTTAATTATTCATATTTGATAAATATTTGAATATAGTTAAAAAGTGTAATTCTTTAAATATAACATAAACTCAGTAAAATTAAATATACTTATATCAATTTTTCTGTTTTTTAGTTTTTTTAATAAATATTCTCATTAATTTTACGACACGAGACCAATTCTATTTGAGATTTTTCTCTAAATTGAAAAATGATAGGAAAACATATATTTTTTGCTTTTTAGTTTATTAATGTAGACTGTCAAGTAAATTTCCAGCGCAATAAAGTCAAATGTCACGTATCATACTATTAGCAAAGCAATTTGGTAATTAACAGTAATTCTAACGGTATAATCATCTCATAATGTCTAACAACCTTTCAGATGGTAAATGCTGAGAATTTAAAATTCGTAAACAGTTATTGTTGGACCCACTAACAATCGTCAAGCAGCCCAAGTGCGGGCCCAACCAAACAGCCCAAGTCAGTGTTTGGGAG
>JBBYHO010000021.1:8330738-8429225 GCA_038382025.1 Adansonia gregorii
CACTGGCGAAACTATTTAAATAAGTATAAATAATATTTTTACACACTACATTTAGCTTAATCTTTTTTGTCTTTCCTTTTTCTTTCCTCTTACTCATGTCGACTTAAAATTTGAATTGCGCTTGAAAATCAATTTCCAACACTATCTGACGTTTATCTTCCCTTGCCGAAACTAAAGCTGTAAAAACTTCCTTCTCACGCCAATCGATCCCAAGAATTAGGACCAAAAACTGTACTTATCTCGATCTACTTATGCCAAATAATAATTTTATTATTATAATTTAAATTTATTTATGTGTTAGGTGCACAGGTCGAGTCTGAGCTTCATTTTTTTTCGATCTGAGCTAACTCGAAATAATAATTATAAATTAAAATAATATATTTTTATTTAAATTTAAATATAAAATATATTAATGTTAATATAAAAATATTTTTAATAATTTATTAAAAATAAATAATAATTTAAATCAAATTAAATTTGAATATAAATTTAAAATTAAAATTATTTTTAAGTCACAACTTTATTCATAAATACTTTTATTATTATGATTATTTTCACGTGTGTATTTTATTAACGAATATGTTTCATATTTAATCACATTTTTTAAATGATCACGTTTAGAATTAAAAAAGCAATTTTTAGGCGTTTATGATTTGAAAGTTTGAAACGCGTGAATGCCTTGGATTGAAAGTGTAATTTCCCATTAAAAGTTAAGGGATTTTAACTAATTACATTGAATTTTCAACAAATTGGGTTGTTAATTTCTTTGTCCAGACCGTATGCTTCACGTGTGTTTTTTTTTTTAAAAAAAAAAAAAGCTTAACCAAAACGTTGTCAGGTCAAACAATGTTGATAATTAGCAATGATCTGGCGATCCAATTTGCCTCACTTTGCTCAACCCAAAAATATATTTTTTTAAAAAATAAAAATCTTAGTACAAGTTTGTATTTAGATTTAACTCGTATTAAGTTAATTTTAAGTAAAAATTTTTATAATTTAAATTAATTTAAGTCAACTTGATTAATTTATTTTTATTTAAATTTAATTAATAAATATTAATAAAAAAATAATTTTAATTTTTTAATATTATTTAGAATAGTGATATTGGCTTTTGGGTCAATTTCAATTTGAGCAAGGAAATAAAAAAATATCAAAATTGACCCTTGAACACTTATATTTACACCGAGTATATATATTCTTATACAGAATAATTAGTTCATCGACCGTGGAGTTATTAGATCATACAAACAAATTTAATGAAATACAAAATTAAAAACTTCTACCATTAACATATCAAATGGAAACAATTTTTATATGTGCATGTTAATTATGATTGTGTTCATAGGTCACTCAATCATATAGTTGGTCCAGAGAAAGAATTACTGTTTAGGACAGAAGCATTTCACTTATGATTTATTTGACTATAATATTATAATTAACTAATTAGAATAAAAAATTATATTAAAGATCATCAGTTATAGGTTAGAATCAAAAATTATATTAAAGATCATCACTTATAAATCTAAATTTTACATATTTTTTAATCAATTAATTATAATATAATTATTATAAATGATATATTTTGTAAACATGCCCTTGTCTGAACTTAATATGGGCAGGGCAAAATACTTGGCCTATGATAAATATACAAACATCGGATAGCGGAGAATTTTGAAATTTCAAGCTCTAATATTTTTATTTAATCAAAAACATTAGTAACAAGTTATTTATTACATCCAATACAAAAATTTAAATATACAAATTTTCACTCAATTTGAAAAATACATAATATAATATTAAATATAATAATTTTAAATGCGATATGATTATCTGATCATTTAAAAAATAATTAAACATTACGTAATATAATATAATATAAAAAATAATATGAACTCGATACGAATACATAAATGTTTTAAAATCTATCTATTATAAAAAACTAACCTACTAAACTTTATATAAATATATAATTATTATAAAGATTATTGTAACACGTAAAATTACATCAGTACGATGCGGATCATGAGATCTACTTAATATGAAGTTGGAAGACTTCGTGTGGAGTTAGATTTGCACTTGAAACTAATGAAAAAGAATCATGATTTGTTTCATAATTTTTTTTTTGATACATTTGATATTGAATTAAATGAAAACAAATCACTTGTGAAGTTACTACTGAGATAATAGGATAAAGTAATTTCACTTTATCATTTTATTTTTATTGATGCATTCTTTTTGTAATTTTTTTTACCGTAATGACTTTAAAACTAACATTATAATCATCCGATATCGTCTCTATGATGTTTTACCGTAAGTATCGATTCGGTCTGCGTATTTGTCTATCTTATTTGAAAAAAGAGCATACAAATAAAAAATAAAGTTTATTTAAATATAATAAAAAGATAAAAATTTATTCTAAAAAGTGAATAATTTAAGGATTTTTTAATATTTAACTAAATATCGATTACATCTATGATTACTTCATGTGTTTCAATTCACTTTCTTACCAATAATTTTTAATTTGATATTGTAAAAAAAATACTATAATTTATTCATAAACATAATTTTAGTATGTATAATTCTTTCTCATAGATACAGATAAGTAAGATATATAATATTAGAATATATATAATTTTAGCATATAATATTAGAATATATATATATAATTTTTAATTTTAGCTTAAACTTTTGTTTTAATTTAAAATGATATATTTTTAAAAAATTAATCCGTAATAATTTATGGGTTGATTTAATATTTTTATCAAATTTGCTTAGAAAAAATTAAAAGAATACTTTTAATTTTAGTTTTTTATTTTTAAATGTTTATTTAAAAGGTAAATTTGCATGGTAACTCTTGGATCAATTTACGATCTTTATCTGATTTATTTGAAAAAAAATTAAAAAACTTATTTTATTAATTATTTTTATTTTATTTTTTTAAATTTAAGTTTCTGTTTTTTACTTTATTTTTAAATAATTTACTTAAAATGCTTGGTCTTGGCATTAACCTGAGTATCAATTTAAAATCTGTACCCAATACAATAAGGAAAAAATTAAAAAAAAAACATTTTACTTAATTATTTAATTCTAATTTTAAATTATATATTTAAACGTTTGGTTTGCATATTCACTCTCAATTTATATCATATCTACTAGAAAGAAAAAAAAATTTATTTTATTTTCAAATGATATATCTAAAGAATTTGATTTACACGTTCACTTATGAATTAATTTATAATTCATACTCAAGATGCTTAAAAAATAATTTTTTTTAATTTTTAAGTAATATATTTAAAAGAATTGATTCATTCTTTAACTCGAGAGCCAATTCAAGATTCATAGTCAATTTTAAACAATTATTGATTTAATTTTAATAATTAATAAAATATAATTATATTAATATTATAATTTTAAATTTTAAATAGTTAATTATTTAATTTAAAATTAAAGAAAATAAATGAACCTCAGCGAAAGCGGTGGGCTTAACATTGAGCAAAACTTATCTTTCACGTAGTTTTTACTAGTAATAATTGCCAAGAGAGTGACAAAGTCGGTGTATGCCGACGCGGTATTACTACTTGCTAAGCAAGTGCCTATTGTTATATTTAAGTAGTTGTTGTTTCTAAAGCTTTTGCCGCCTCTTCTGAATTCACTTGTTTCTTCTATCCACCTTCCCTTTAGATTTTCTTTCAGATTTTGCAAAGCGATTTTCAAGAATTAAAACAAAAACACCAATCGTTTTTATCTTCCGCGCCGCCATGGATGATGTTGTGAAGCAAATAGCAATCCTGAAAGCAGAAACCCTGAACAGGTTGAGCAACTGGGGAAGTTACTCGAGTCTCGATGGCTCTTACGATCCGAGAACGACTTTTCCAGGGAAGGTAGATGATGAGCAACTGGTGTTCATCAGGTGTGAAGCCATGGCGACAACGCTTGCCATGTCAAGGACTCGCGAGACGAACCGGAACTACGAAACAACATTAATAGAAGTCCAGTTAGAGGTGGGGATTGAACTGGCTAAACTCTTGGCCCAAACCATAGACCCTGCCTTCGCCGGAACAAATGCCGTGAAAATAGAAGATGAAGAAATTTGTGGGATTTGTCAAGATGATATGGGGAAAGGAGAAGAAGTAAGAGCCATGGGTAACTGCGGCCATAAGTTCCATGATTATTGCATTTTCGAGTGGGTTAAGAGAAAAACCAATTGCCCTTTATGTAGATGTGAGTTGGAAACTAGGAAATACTATGAATTTCAGTTTTAGAAGACATTTGTGTCAGATTCTTTGAGTTAGCCAATTGAGGGCTTGATTGTATATTTTAATAATATTAATATTATAGATAAACTACATAAACCCATAATAAAGTTTTTTTTTCATATAATTAGTGCTCTAATTATTTCAAATATCAATGTTAAAATCGCTTTCGAAAACAACTTCATAAGTATTATTACTTTTATATATTATTTTTTTTTATTTTTTTAAATGATTACATCGTAAATAAAATTTCACATACAATTATATGTATCATAAAAATAATTAAAATGTAAATAATTAAATAATGTTAATTTATCTGTCTATAATCCTATTATAACAAATAAATTTATACCTCACAAGCAGGTAATATAATACAAGCAATTATCCAATAAAATGTAATTGTTTGCAAACCACATAGAAACAAATAATTTCTCCTAAACAAATAAGAAAGAAAAAGAAAATAAAAGCATCTCCAAGGTGTCCATGACGAAGCCCATTGAGATTTGACAGTTTTCATTTTTACTATTTAAAATTATTAAATTTTAAAAATTATTTCACATTAATATTTATATATTTTATAATAAAAAAATTTAGTTAACGAAAATTAATTTACAAAATATTTTATTTAAATCCGATCTATTCAAAGAATTTGAATTATATAATATCTTATTTAACTTTGACGAGTCTATTTAAATTACAAAATATCTTATTCAAATTTAATTTGATTAGATAAAGAAGGTTTGGATACCTCGGAGGGTAAAAAAATATTTCAGTTTAAAATGATTTTTACATTACATGTTAAAACATTAATTCTTTAGAAATGACGAGTAAATTTTCAAAATATTTAGATGAGAACCATAAAAGTTCATCACAACTTTTCCTTCACAAAGCATTTAATTAACTAAATCATGGAAAAAGGATTTTGTATATGTATTAACAACCGAGCACTATTGAAAGGACAAAATACGATGAACAAAAATTGCTCTCCGACTCCACTCGTTCCCAGCAGTGCTGCCGCTTCCCCTTTAGTAAGATTTTCCCAGCAGTACAGAAGCAATTGTACAACGTTATGCAGTTCCCAAGGATTCAAGACAGCCTTGCCACTTTAACTAAGCTTTTTTCAATAGCAATGCTAAATTAGGCCGGAGTACAATTCGTCGACCATGCGCGTTCTCACACTGAGGAAGAACTAGTTTTCGCAGTTCGTAAGTCCATGAAAGATCTAGATTGACATGTAAACCAGTTTAAAATATGACAACTATATATATAAAAAATGCAATAAAGATTGAAACCAAGATTCAAAACTATGCCTGGCTAGACCTACCGCTTTTATACACTTCCAAAATGAATGCCATGCTAATGGCTCCTTTCTGCCTTGAGTCCAACAGCCTCCTTGTCTGAATAGGAATTTGATTTATTGAAAGATTTGGAAGATCCCCAACCTCCCCCAAATTCCAGAAAATTTCAGAGTTGTATTCAAATAGTACGTAGGGGGAGAGAAAAAAACTACGAGTAGGTATGTTCATCAACGGTAGTTTTAAAGGCATTTTCAAGATGCAAAATCGGGGCATGCCACAGGCGAAGCCTTTGAAAATTGTAGCAAGATGTTACATATACATTCTAATAGGCCTATGCCTTCCCAACTGAAGCATAAACTTCACTGGAGGGGCTTACACCTCTTGAAGAAGACCGGTAATGCGCATGCTTTTGAAAACATAATTGCTCGCGATCATATAACTTGACCTTCCAAGACTTATATTAAGCGACAATAGAAACAATAAAACGAGAAAGAAGTACAATTGATTTGTTATTACTCATGGCATATATTTTTATAGTTATTATCTAAACTTATATAAATAAACCTTAGTACTTAAAAAGGATTATGCCCCAGTGTCTTAGGGCTTCCTCTCTCTCCGAGACTAAAACCTTTGTCTTACGAATTTGCTTCTGAAAACAATGTAAATCAGTATAGGAAATGCCTAAATTTAGCATGAAATCTCTTCAATGTAACTATTATATTCTAAATTCAAAAGCTAATAGAAGTTTAGTAAACAAACAAACAATAAACAACATGATAAGAAACAACAAATTTAAGCACCCTTCAACCAGCACGGGTTCAGTGATTCTATGGAAATTGTCAATAAAACAAATATATATGGGTATTGGACTAGCCATTGACCGGCTTACTGCTTATGAACTCAAATGCACCAGAAGTGGATCAAATGCAAGACCAAGTACCGGATCATCTTCGTGATAATGCCTCCCCAGCAACTTCTTAACAGCAGTAATAGCAGGATTTTGAATTTTACCCGTAACCTTCAAATATTCTGATGGCGTATAACCAACACTTTTTTTAGCACTTGTTGGGTTTTTCCGCATAATTGCTCCATTTTCTGTAAGTTCAGCAGAAATTTGCATATCATAAGGATCCCTACTTTCAGAGAAAAGCTGATCATATAAAGATGAACAGCTTACGGAAGATGCATCCTCCGTGAGTGCATCGTATGAATTTTGATGACTCCTACATTCGTATTTGAGGTCTGCAGCTGGAAACTCTTGATCACAAATCCTTCGACTTTCAACCTTCCTCGGATCAATGTTCCTCTAATCTTCCTGCTTAATACTGCTACAAGAATCTTGCCTGAGCCCGCAGCCATGATCCTGAATAACATCGAGAGAATGATCCTGTCTCCCATTAGCATAGGTTTATCTCTCCTTTCATCTTTTAACCTTCTATGATGAAACCGACTAGATATCTCCTTTTCTGTCAACCCAACGTGAACTGCCATTTGTGCTTTCATTTCAGCTGGAGGAAATCCACACTCTGCAAAAGCACCGAACTCCTTTTGAAATCATAAGAAAGAAAACATTCAAATAAGATGAAAAGAGAAAAATTGATAACTTTGTTGAAGTTCTCCAGAGCCATAATTTCGCCTGGCGTCACTGTTCTTTTCTTATTCAAGTCTAGAGAAACTTTATTCTTTTCAGTCAGCACTTCATCTGAAACTAAAGTGGTCGCATGGAAGCTAAAAGAAATCTATTCGATATGATAGCATTAAGCAAGTTAGGGATAAAGAATAGTTAGAAATTTCTTGCAAAACTTTGCTGCTATGCTTCAAAAATAGAAATCAGAGCCATCATAGACATGCATACTGGATTATTTTCTATCAAATGAGAAGAAATACAATAGGCACTACCCAACAACATGAAATAGTGTAAAATTGGGGTAGATGGAAACTCAGCTTAATAAAAAGTAAAACGGAAAAAAAAAAAAAAAAAAAAAGCTCATCGAAGTTATGAGAAGTCAGATGAACAATTTCACTATATTCCTTCAGCCATTTTCTTCACCTTCAAATTTTTCCGATTATAATCACCGCAATCTCACATTTCCATGCAAGTTCTTCTTGATATCTTTCTTTTTGTTTTTAGGAATACTCTCGGTTATGACACTTTAAATGACCAAAAATCCCCCTGATTCCCATTAAACAAAAGTCAATCAAATAGAGCTTCCTACACCAGCTTGCTCTTAAAGCCTCGTTTAAATATCATTGAGAACCACTACAAATCATTACACCAAAGAAGCAAGCACTTTAGGGTTGGTCTGATAGAATAGGCCATTTTTCTCATTGCAATCCATCATATCTTCCTCTCCAACTCATCTCCCGTATTCAAGAAAATAAACAAACATGGCCCTTAAGTGCAGGAACCGATAGTCCAGTCCTCTAGAATTTTTTTTTTCCTGTTTTCCATTTGGTCCAAACAGTGAAAAACCTATATCTCCATTCTCAAAGTTCTATGAATCATATTAGTAATTTTCAAGTTAGGGCATTTTGGTAGATTAGATTGACACAGAAGCAATAATTTTTACATCCCAAAACAAAAACTAGAAAAGAGTTGATGAAAGAGTTATGAGATAGTTCAATAAGGAAAGGGAGGTGTTGCTTTAAAGTTAAAATGTATGTCGTTGTTTAATCGATGTGGAATCATTATCACTCCAATACTAGCCCCAGGCAAGGGTATGAATTGTTTTTTCGCACAGGACAGATCCAAAACGGGTTCTTACAGATAACACCATTGTTGATGCAAATATTATCTGTTTATTTTAGAGCAATGCATAAACTAGCCAAAAAACCTATTGCACATATCATCCAACATTCCAAGAGAAACTGAACTTTAAAAATCCTGTGGTCCCATCTTCAAGTGAACCGAAATTAACAAACTCATAGATCAATTTCACCACTTGACATTCAATTATGTGTGAGGAACTGAGTTAGCAGCTTTTATGCAGATTATCCACAGCACCGACAACATGATTCACAGAAGATCCTATTATCATTGATACTTCCCCTGCCAATACAAAAACATATCCTATATCCTTTCGTATAACCATACTTCCAATCTGCAGTTATAACAACATTAATAAAGGAAACATGCAACCATTAGAAACAAGCACATGAATATTTGCGGTGCAAATAACTTATTACATAAGCAAAGCCGCGAACAAATTTTTTTTGTATATTTCCAAACAACATTTAGCTGTCACGAATTAGGCTTGGCTTAGCGCCTGTTAAAGCTCCTCAAAGTGATTAAGCTCGAAGGTTAGGATCCCTCCTCCCCTGTTTGGACTTCTCTCTTATCTACCAAAAACAACATTAAATCATTTAAAAACAAAATTTCAAGCAAACAAGACAAAAATTAAGTAAAAAAATTCATTTTTTTTTTCTTTTTGTTGGAAAAAAGATCATGGGTAGAATTTTATGGTTCTTCCCATTTTCCCAACAACCAAACACCTCCTAAAATTAACAACTGCTGCACGCTTATCCTCCAAAAATTCCTCTGCATGCAGCTTTCAGTTCATATACCAATAAACCCCACAATTAAGAAGCTAAACCTTTTGAACAACTCAAAATCTCAACTTTACATTACAATGCTACAAACTCAAATTTGAAAGCATTAGCCAATAGAAAATTAAAACCCCAAATCTCAAAATTTTGATCTGAGATTAAGAAACGAAAGCATTTACCTTCCATAGTTTCTGATATTTTGTTCTTCTTTTCTTTTTCTTTTCCGGGCACCCTTTGTTTTTCTTCAACTGTTTTGCCCTTTGATCATACCTCATTTTTGAAAACTCTGATTATACCCTTAGAATTGTAAAAGCTTCAGCAATTGAAAACCCAGATTTTGCTCATGCTTTTATGTTAATTATTTGATTAAATTTTGATTGAACTATAGTGGCAAAGGTCTAATCAAAATTAATTTAAACATATATAAAAATTAAATATAAAAGCTCAGAATTGTCAAAGCTTCTGCAATTTTCTTTCAAAGCTTTAATGTTAATTTTTGTATTTTTTATAAATTTATTTTATATTTAAATCTTTTAAAATTAAATTAAATAATAAAATTCAATCAAAAATTAAAATTTAATTAAATAATGATATAACGATAAATTTATTTTAATTAAAATAAAATGATAAATTTTAATATCTACTTATGATATTAAATAAATTTACCTATTAATAAAAAAAAAAATCAACTTGTCCATGAAAGAGCACACAAACTAGAGCCACTACTCCACTTCTCGTCCAAGGGAGGCATTTATGGCAAGTATGGTTTAAAAATTTTTTAAATTTAAATTATTATTTAAAAATATCAAAAAATTTTAATTATTTTTATATTAATATTTATATATATTTTATAATAAATTTAAATAAAAATATTTTTTATTAATTAAATAGTAATTTAATTTAAGTAAAAAAAATTATGTTTAGGTCAGACGGGTTGATTTTTTTATATTTCATGCAAAATAATTTGATGAAAAAAATTTGAATCAATAAAAAATTATTATTTTTTAAAATTATTATATGTATTTTTAAAAATCTAAAATATTTTTTAAAGACGAAGCAAAACAAAAAGAAGTAACCCCTTACGTATAACAATCAATCCTTTAAATAGAAAACTCAAAGCAGAGCAAAAGAAAAATACCCTAAATATATCTCCTAAGACTAAAAGCTGGAGTAAAGAGAAAACAGAATAATGTTTTTATATTAACGTAAATTTAAAAAAAAACATAATAACATATAGCATTTTTTACCGTAAAAGTTTACTGTAATCCTATGTATTCGAGTGAATAAAATATTTTAATTAATATATTAGTAAATTTAGTATTGTTTTAATTTTATATTTTTTAAATTGTAATAAATGAAAAAAATAATTAATAGTATTAAAAAAATTATTTAAATATTAATAAATTATCAATATCTTTTATGACTGAAATTTTAAATTTTATATAAAAAACAGGTTTGGATATTTTTTATATAAAATTTAAAATTACAAGTCACGTAATATATTTATATTTTATCAGTATTTAAATAATTTTTTAATATCGTAAATTATTTTTTTATTTGTTACTATTTTAAAAATATAAAGACTAAAATACTTATTTTACTATAATACAAAGACTCCTTATATATTTTTATTTATTTTTACATAATCATTCGAATAACAAAATATATAATATATAGATTTATATGTAATATATTATCAATGTGTAATCTTATATATTATTAATAAATCAAATAATAACACATTATCAATACTTAAATACAAAATTTAAAAAAAATTAAAAACATAAATATAAGTATTATTTTTATAATAAGTGATATTATTAATATACTGTAATATATAATTATACATTAACTATCCATCAAATATAATTTTATAATATATATATACACACACCAACTTCTTCAAAATAAATAAATCTATTTTTAAAAAATTATTTTTAAAGAAACCAATTTCACAATACTGGGAAATCCGTAAAAAAAAAAAAAGTCAGATTTTTAACTCTTAGAAATTAAGATAGTCAGAAATTTGAACATGTCCCTGATATGGAACATTGACAGGATCCTATCAAATGTTCACATCTGGGTCATCTACTGCTAGTAGTTATTCACCGGCTAGTAGATAAGGCTACGAAGTCTAAAGGGTCCTCCATGCCTTTCCCTCAAGGCAGGGAAGAAAAAGGGCCCAAAACTAAGCCGAAAGTGCTCCACTTTTTTTTTTTTTTTTTCAGTTAACTGACCAAAAGAAACCTTCATATCCTTAAGCTGGGGGGTGGGGGCCCGAGGGTTCTCCAAAGCTTTCGCCGATCTCAATCACCCGCATGTAAAAGTCTAATCAATTTATATGTGATTAGGGTGCAACCCTATTCACTTAGGGTAAGGGGGGGGAGGGGACCATTCTATTTCACAAAGATTTTGGCCCAACCTGGTTTAACCTAGGCCTCAAAGCACGAGTTATACAAAGGGATCAAGATTCAATTTTTAGTAACTTCGAATATATAAGAAGAGTTGTTCACTTTCACCTTTATTTGCAAATAAAAACATGAAGAACGTAAATACAGATTCTCATGAACATGTTTTCATTGGAGAAATATTAATTATCTCACCATCTATTATTTACGAGTCCACGATGAATCGTCTTATTCGTTAATTAATTGACTAACTTATGCTATTAATTATTTATAATCATCTTACTTAAAATATGTGCTCCTAAGCTTGTCCTATTAATAATTTATAATAATGTCATTTAAAAAAATACGCACTTAAACTCATGCTATTAATTATTACCATAATTCACGTCACGTGAAAATAAATAATAATTGAGATAACAATAATGGAACAATGGAACAAAGTAATGTTCTTCATATCTTTGTTTCCCGTTAAGTGTTTCTCATAATTCCCACCATATTGCTTCCCTTTTTTTTTCTTTGTTTTAGGCAATGGAAGTTGCAAAGAATTATTTTAAATTATAAATCCTCATTTAAACTATGGAATATGGTAAGAATTAGAATGTTTCTAGTTCAATTTCCTTTATTTTAACATGTAATATAGAGCTACATTAGGAATTTAGGAGATAATTTTTTTTCCATTTTATAAATCCAACTCGTTTTTATGTAATTATTTTTATTAAATTTATATTATTTAATATATAATATTATTTTTTTAAAAAATTATATTATTTAATTTATGATATTTTCTCAAAAAAAGAATGTTACATGCATGATATAAGCTTTAAATAAAAAAAATTTATGTGTCTGTATAAAATTCCAAATCTAAAACGAACATCCGTGACTCGCTTCTGCTCCATGGCCCCGTGGGAAACCTCTCACACTGGTATCACTTTACAATTTCCCTAGGCTTCCCCTATTATTTTCATAAAATTCACCCTATTTGCACGCGCCAAGAGTTATTTACTTATTTTATAATATCTATTTATTTGTAATATTTAAAATTTTATGTTAATATAAAAAATAAACTGTGATAACTAAAAAAATTAAACTTAATATTATTTAAGTCAAATTAAAATACAAAATAATATGTATATTTTTTTAATAATAAATATATTTTATATTTTAAAAATATTTATCTAAATATAAATATAAATATTACAAAATATATAAGTATTTGATCGGTTAAAATCCTTATTTATAATTTTGTGCGGTGAAAACAACAAGTACGATAAAGACGGAGAGAGTCTGATCTGGAAGCGCGGGTTTCGTTGAGCCTGTGGTCATGTGGCGCACGGCTCGATGCAATGCCCACCCCCCTTCCTTTTTCATTTCCTGTCATTAAGCATAAAACAAAAGTTAAAAATAATTAAAAAAAGGAAAAAAAGGAAAAAAAAGTAAACCCGAAACAGTGACACATACGTGGGCGAGTTGGTGATGGGATTTTGGGGGGCATGTGCACCCTATAACCCCCATACTTTTAATCCCCTATCCCTCTGCCCTATGCCTAGACCTATTCCTACTGTTAGTCTTACTGTTTGCCATTTTCAACTCGCATTAGTAGATCTGCGCTGTAATACAATATGGCCACGGCTTTTACTTTTCAAGCCCCACAGTCTCATGCAACGCGTGTCTTACAAACCCCCACGTAAAAAATGAGTACTTTGTGCCTATATTTCAATGAACGGATCACACAAGGGAATAATGCAAGGCAGAGAGATAGAGGCAGACGATCATCATGGATGAAAAAAATCAAATTGAATAGTTTAATTCAATCAATTAATTTGACAATTTAATAATATGTTAAAAATTAAATTTTTATTAAATTATTAAAGATTTTAAAAAATAAATAATGAAAATTAATAGAATCATATTTTTATTTTATTTTTATTTTATTTTTTATTTTTTATTTTTTAAAAATTTTTAAATTTCTTTATTTATATTTAAATTTAATTTATATTTTTAGTTTTTAGAATTTTGCTTATTTTTAATTTTTTTTAATTTTTTAAATTATTTTTAAATTTTTTAGTTATTTAATAGTATGAATTAGTTAAATCGAAAATCGATGGTTCAATCGGTTCGATCGTTGATTCAATTTTTTAATATTGTAAAGGATTTTGATCGATTAAGTCAGTTTAATTGATTTTAAGATTTTTTTTTAAATTTTAAGATATAAATTATTTATGTTATAATATAATATTATATTATATAGTTATAAATGATTGTGTAAATATAATTTTATTTATATTATATAAAATATATATTTTTAGTTGAAGATTAGAGGAGTTAAGGCCAAAGATTTATAGTATTCATAGATCAAATTGCACATTTAAAAAATTTTTGATTTATAAATTTAAGCTTAAATTTATTATTCAGCATTTAAAAAAATATTAAAATTATTTTTATATTAATATTTTTATATTTTATAATAAAATTTAAATAAAAATATTTTTTTACAGGAAAAAAGAGAAGTAGCAGCTATTATTATTAGGAATTTGGATAATTGAGGTCACTTTGTAGATACAATATTTCTCAACATTAATAACGGGATTTCAGCAGGAAAACAAATAATACTAGGATTTTGGAGATATCTGAAAATTACTTGGTTTGCACGTCACGGTACACAACAAAGTTAAGCTCATAATAATTTATTAAATTTAAAAGTTAATAAGTTTATTTATTATTTATAATATATTATATGAAAATAATAATATTATTATATATATAATAATTTCAAAAATGTTATTACAATATTCGTTTGTAAAAGTTAATTTTTAATAAATAATTAATCAATTATTATTTTTTTATAAATTTGAAAGACAAGCGAGGCAAGAAAGAGCGAGAGAGAGAGAGAGAGAGAGAGAGTAGGAACCACGGCGAAGAGGACGGCGCACGGTGCTCGAGGATACGAAAAGATATTTACATGGCCATTGAAAAGAATTTTTTTTTATCAATCCATTGGAAAGAATTAATAATATCAATGAGATGATATTTAATAAAAAATATAATTAATGTGTTATTTTTAATTTAAAAATAATAATTAAATAATATTTATATAAATATTTAATATTTTTAATAAAATAAAAATTATTAATGTAATAATAGTGGAGCGAAAGTTCTACTTAAATTTACAGAGGTGGTATGTGGTCTGCCTCACTTAATTTTGATAATTTTAAAGGTAATTATCAGTAAATTGACAATAATTTTTTAATTCTATAATTAAATTATATTTTTAAAATGATTATTAGCAAATTGCTAATAATTTTATAATTAAAATTAAAAATTATTACATATTTTTAATATATATATAATAAATAAATATATGATAATTTTAATTTGAAGTTAAAAAAAATTTAATCTTCTTGATAATAATTTTATTTTAAACTAAATGTTTAGTAATAGAAAATTAATTTTGGGTAATAAGTAATGAAGAGCGTGGGTTACACGCACCAATACATGTAGGGGCCTATATAAGAGTGGGACCCAGCCTTTTCCTGTTTTGTAGTTGAAAAAAAAGGAGGGGACGCGAGTGAAAGGAGGTCACACACACGGGGTCGCAATACAAAGCAAAGCGAAGCACGAAAGAATTGTCATGACTCAGGTGATTATTATGCGTTAACGAAAAGAAAAAAAAAAAGGAAGAAAGACGGGCATAAAATTACAAACCCTTAATTGAGCTTTCTAGGAAAAAAGAAACAGAAGGAGAAATACTGCAGAGGAAAGAAAAGCAAAAGAGAAGAAGATGAAGACGAAGACGAAGACGAAGAAGAAAGAGAGAGGGAGAGAAAAAGGGTCGTGAATTATTGGGTTATTGGAGAGATACTAATATATTGTACTTGTTTGTGTATATAAATATGTATATATATTTTAGTTTCTTCTTTCTTATTACGTTCCATAGGACTGCACTGGACTGCAGCAGTAGCAGAGAGAAGCCAGAAGGCCAGTAGTGTGTATCAGCGGCTTGCGGCTAAAATTTCCTTCTAATTTAACCAGAAAGGATCTCAGAAACTTCTCTCTCTCTCTCTCTCTCTCTCTGCTTCTCAAAATCCCGAACTTTTGTTGTTTGATAAAAGCCGAAGTGTCAGTAGCAGCAGCTGCTTGTAAGCTAATAGGAAAGCCACAGAACTACTCTCCCTCCTCTCAGTAGCAAGCCAGCCAGATTGCAGAAGGCAAAGGATAAAAAAGAGGAAAAGAAGAGATCTGCTGCTAGTGCTGACTGCTGCTGGTGCAGTAATTGGAAAGCCACCCAACAAAAAAAGATCTCTCTTTCTAAACACTTCCCTTATGTTTTTCCTTTATCTTCTTCTGCTACGATTTCAGACACCCCACGCTTCTCTGACTTATATTACACTTATATATAATATATAGATATCTTCTTAGATTGCCTCCTTTCTCCACTTCTTCATCTTTATTTTTTCTTGTTTTGTTTTCGTAACAAAAAATAATAAATATATATATATAAATGTTTTTTGTTTGTGAAGATTAAGTTTTTAACAATCAAAGGGGACATCTTTATATATAATAATATTTTTTGTTATTATCATTGTCATTGTGGCTACCACAAGAAGGCAGCTGCCGTCAGACTCAGGAGGAGCCTTTGCAGATTGGGCGACTTCGTCGTCTACAGCAATCAGAGCTGGCCCCGACGACCTTTCCCTTGGCTTCAATGCTAACGCTGCCGCGGTGGCGGCGGCGGCTGCTGCTGCTGCTCCGCCTGGATCTACCAACTCTCAATGGCCACCCTCATCTCGTCCAATCAACTATGGGCTTCCCCCTGAAATGGGGATGGTTGGTCTCCGAGACTTCGTCGTTGTTGCTCCGGCGTCATTTAACCACCATCACCATTATCATCACCACCATACGCAAGATCCTATCATGGCAAATGATCAAATCAACGGTCCGAATGCTGCCACGGCACTTGGTGTTGGCGTTGGCGTCTTCCCACTTCTTACAGCAGCTCCATGTTTAGCTCCACTAAATGCGGAAGATCCTGATTTGTTGAATAACAATTGTCGTAGCAAACTCAGTGGGATGCAGTTATGGCAGAATCAGAGTTCTTCCCCTCATTATCATAAAAAACCATCTTCAGTCCCAGATAACAATAATTCGACTTCTATGAATTTGATACAAAGCAGCGGTGGTGGTGGGATGGGAGTTACAAGTACTGGTGGTTCCGGTTCAAGCTCAGGGGCCACCTGTCAAGATTGTGGGAACCAAGCTAAGAAAGATTGCAACCATAGGAGATGTAGAACATGTTGTAAAAGTCGGGGTTTTGATTGCGCTACTCACGTGAAGAGCACGTGGGTATCCGCTGCTAGGAGAAGAGAGCGTCAGCTTATGGGGGCTGCCGCAACTACTGCCGGTGCTGGCTCATCAGGGTCGACTTCTGGAGCTAAGAAACCAAGACTTATAATTTCGCAGAACACAACTACTTCTCATACATCAACTTCAAATACTACTCCTAGAAGCTTTGATACTAGCTCAAGTAATCAAGGTTTGTTTTTAGTTTTTTCTTTCTCAGACATCAACTTCGAGCCTGGAAAGATTGTGTGTGTGTGTTTGTTAGGGTTGTTTTGGAGTGAAATTTTGAGTAGGGTTTTTTTGCTGAATTTTCTGTATGCAGATGCAGGTTTCAAAGAGACACTACCAGGGCAAGTACGTGCACCGGCGGTATTCAAGTGTGTAAGAGTGACGGCAGTGGAGGATGGCGAGGATGAGTATGCATATCAAGCAGTTGTTAAGATCGGTGGACATGTGTTCAAAGGGTTTCTTTATGACCAAGGAATTGAAAGAAGAGATGGGTTTCCTAATATATCCGAATTGCATTTAGGTGGCGGCGCAAGTGGCGGTACTAATGGTGATGGCGGTGGTGGAGGGAGTGGGAGAAATGGGGAGTCATCGTCGCCTCCGGTTCTTGATCCTTCTGAAGTTTATGCAGCTGCGACCGGAGGTTGCTTGCTTGGTGGTTCAAGTTATGGTAATCCAATAAACTAAGATCATCATCTTTCGGAGTTAAAAAGCACTGTAGCGTAATTCTTATTCTGCTTCCTTATCATTAGTCATAGGGTTTTGGTAAATTCATCTTTTGTAAACTTGTATCCTTATTAACGTATGCCTTTCTTTTGATTTCAACTGTTTTTGGGCTCTGATTTTTCTTGTTTTTCCATGTCTATTTGCCTTTGAAATTGCATTGAGAGGGTCATAAATCATCATTTGTCAATGAGTTTGACATATGTTTGGATATGAGTGTGGATGCAATCCCTAAATACAAGAGAAAACTTAAAAATAAAAAAAAGAAGAAAGAATATATCTTTATAGAACATCTGCTTATAAACGTGTACCCATATCTGACACTTACCAATTACCTGACCTTCGGAGCAAATATGGTGGAAAGTGCTTTTCATCCTCAAAAGACATTGTGTTATGAACCTTACTTTTATGTGTACTTGGAGGAAGCCGCATTGGTGATGGTTTGTCTCGGATTTCCACACACTATTTTGCTTGTGCCAAGCTTGAGTGACAAATTTCTCCATGAAAAATCCTTTGTTTTTCTTTTTTTCTTCTCAATCTGTCTCTTGTATCATTCTGATCGTAGCAATCATTGTGAGATCTAACATAGCTTTCTCCTCTGCTGGTTTAGTTTTTGGTTTGTAATGAAGCAGAAGTAAACGTGTAATCAATCCCTGATTATCGTGCTGCTTTAGACTTTAGTTTGAGAAATAGTTGTTGTGTTGCCATCACTCATTGCTAAAGAAGAAAGATTATTACTTGGATGTCATTGTAGGCGCACTTTACTGCTGTAGGATTTCGGCAATGCGGCCAACCCTGCAATTGCATGCGTTCATGAATGCTTGATGTGCTTGATTCTTCTGTTATCCTTAATTTTACTTTGCTCAAGTGTAATGTTGGATACGAATTTGTATGTCATACAGGTATGTTTAATTTTTATTCTAAGCTTTTTTTGAAGTATTTGGAGGGTTATATCCTCATACTGAGTCTGCAAATATGTCGGACACAACTACTTCTAGAAAAATGAACAGTTGGAACGCCATAGATTATCCTACTATGAGAAGAGGTTCCCTACTGAACTTTCCAACCCAGACCCTTTATGTTGTATTCTAATCATTGCCTATCTTTTTAAAGGTAGAATATTTCTGCACTCGGTGCCCTACTTGTCCCAGGAGACATTGATTCTCTACTTGCATGGACTATAGGTTTAATGAAGTGAAAGTATTAATTATATAGTTATTCCTGCATTTTGATTAATTAAATATTTGCTTGCATTTGTTGTGAATTAGCAATATTCTATCATTAACCGAGTTTTCTTCTGCCTTTATGTGTGTCACTTGTGAAAACCGGTACAGTGGCTGTTGGAGATGTCTTTTTGGCTTCTAATTATACGCTTCCCCCTCCCCCCCAAAAAAAAAGAAGTTGTGCGTGTAAATGTTTGGCTATAATGTGAATTAAAATAAGATGAGGCATGTATTTAAGATTGTTGCTGGACACTTTCTTTTGGCTCATTGGCCTGTTTCGCCGCCTTATATCTCTGCACACATATATATATATATATATATCATGTGGTAGTATGTGCATTTCATCGAATAAGTTGCATTAATATCATTCTGTCTTTCCATATTTACATGTGTATTTTGTGCTAATCTAAAATGCTGTGCGCTGCATCTAAAACCATGTGTCTTGATCCAAAAAGGACAGTTCCATATTTGTTTGAAGCACTTATCTTTTATCATACACTAAATATCTGAGACATGCAGTATCCACATCTTGGCCATTTATTTTTGCATTTTGCTTCTTCCTAAATCTAGGGTATGTTACTATACTTTATATCCAAGTCAAGAACTGACATGTGACTAGCTTGAACCTTGCTCCTGTTTCTAAACGTATGACTCTCCAGCTGAAGTATCCAAAGAGATTTTGCAAGTTAGTTGAATTATCGATTGGTTTTGCTTTACGCATATGTTTTTGGAACTTTACTATTAATATCTTCCTAGCTAGGATATATAATGGATATACTCCTGCTTTCCACTAATTAATTGTACTTTTTAAGATTTCATGAGTTTGTCAACTCGGATAGAGATTGGAATCAATCTTGCCATTTGTTTTTGTGTTGTTAAAAATCAATAATCTAGAAAGTGGACCTTTGTTTGAAGTATTTCTGCCAAGTTCTTCACTGCTGATGAGGCATTGACAAGGAATTTACCTTTATATTCCTATCTGATTTCATATATCTGCAGGAATCGTTTATGATTTTCATGCTCCTGTACATAGTAAACTAGCAAGATTGGCCATTGATCCGTTTCTGGTAAGTATAGTTATTGTTCTGAAAGTGTTGAGAAGGGCTTTTATTTTATGTTCCTCTAAAAATTTTTTTATGATTCATGCTAATCTTTTTTTTCTCCCCTCATTCCTGTGGAAAGAAAATGGCTTAAAAAACTTAAGGTAAAGCCTTTTAAAGTTATTTAAACAATGTGTTTCGCTTATTCACCATCTTTTAAGAGTTCAGATGACAAAAGGGCAAGAACACTTAGTATTCAACCTTCAAAAAAGTAAGTAAAACTGTAGGATGCATCAAATTGAAACATGTATGTATGTCTAAGGGTGTGTTCAGAAATTCTCCTTCCACTTACAAATGATCTTTTATTTGGCGGTCGAGTTTTCTTTTCTCCATTTTTCTCTACATGTCTTTTTATTTTTGTTGTCATGCAGTTAGTAATCTGTATAAGCGACATTATTGTGATTGGCTGCAATTATTCTTGAGCTTTTGTATAAAATCTTAATGAATCGTGCATGAACACAGCAGTGGACGGCTCGTTATGATTGGATTTTGTGCTTCATGTCAACCTACTGATTGATGACTGTGAGTGACACTTTGAATTGTTTGGTGATTTGAAATTAATCACATGCAAACAATCATTTTGTTCGTAAGTGTTAGAATCTGCCATAATTTTTTTGAATATAATAAATCAATCGTGTGGTCTGCAGTTAATCTTCCCTTTTCTCTAGTTGCATCTTAAAACACAAGCCTTCCGTCGCCTTTTGGATTTGTTTCTTCACGATAATAAGATAAGTTACTCTTTCCTGCATTCAATATGCCATTTTTGTTTCTGTTTTGTGTCCCAATTTATGTACGAAACATATTTAGCTCCTAATTGGTGATTACAGGACTTGTAACTTGATGGTAAGTTAGAAGTTTTAGGGTTCAATCCCTTCAAGATACATTTTTGTGGGGAAAGTCTACTTTCATTTGGCTTGATCTTGTTCGAACAAACACTTGATGCATTTGTTTGCTGAGAGCTTGTTCAATCGTCTACCTAACTACTGATTATGATTGTTTATTATTGTTATCATATATGCAGCTATGAGCTAATATAGAAAGTGTTACATATGCCAAAGTCCTCCCAGTTACCATTTGATAAACCGAAAGGTTGTTTCAGCTATGAGCATTGTGCAGTTTCTTCTTTCGTTTATTGATTAAGCACCAGGAATGTATAGAGGATGAGAAAAACTCAAGAGTCATATGGTCGATTGTTTGTAGCAGTAGTTCTTTTCAAGCGTTCTTGAAGTGCAGTTTACATGCAATATGCATTCAATAATGTCGAATCACATTGGCAAAATTTCATGCCTCCTTAGAGCAGAAACTGTTATAGACAAAATGTTTGTTTTGGGAGTAGGGTTTTAATCCTGCTACTAGCCTGTTGTACTCCCTGGAAGGATCAAGGTAGGAATTTTCATCTAAATGGTGTGTTGTAATACCTTCTCCTTGAAGTACAACTCATGTAAAAAGTACGTGATTAAATGTTTGTGCCTATGTTAGGCTTAAGATGTAATATAAAATTCTAATAAATAATGATGCCTTGCAAGTTACAAACTTGTTTAAGAACAAGATAAGTTACTATGTACATGTGTCAAACATAGCACTTCCATTTTTTAGGTTCCTGGCTTGCTTGCAAATTGGTACTTATGTCAACACAAACTACAGGATTGTATAAACAACTATGGCATAAATAAAAAGATAAAGCAACATAAGTAACTTATTCACTTAAATCAGAAACATATAAACACTTTCAAGTATCGAGCTAAATGATGATCATATAACGTACAGCTTGACGGGGACAGCAGATGAACTAAGAATCAATTTTATTTCGTTATGTTAAAGGGGTTCATCATAATTAAATTCATAATCATATCTATATGTTGTAAGACCATTCCCAATGCCAAAGCTTTGATGTTTCATCAAGATAATTTTGTACATTTAAGCTTATGATAAATTTAAAGGAGACAACAACAATAAAAATGTCAAACGTTGAAGATAGTTTTTCTTCTTTAAAGCAGCAATAAAAACAATCAAATGAATCTTTATGACGCATGGTCGTAAAAAGAATTCATTGAAGAAGTCAAAAAGTCAATGAGATAGGGTATTGTTTTATGGACTTGGCACATGGCAATGGTATTCTTTTCCATTCGAAGAGTATCATTATTTTCAATCCCTTAAGATTAGGGATTTGATTATTGGCTTTGAAATTTTTTCCCGCATTTTGCTTTTGGAGAGCTAAAATATCTATTCATTTATGTATTTATATTATATATATATATATTTTATAATATCATAATTATATATAAAATATTTTATATTTATTTAAATCTTAATATATTAATGACTTATATTATATAGATTTTGAAATATATATTTATATCTTACAGCATATTTAATACTTTATACTTATTATATTTGTATAATCATTTATAAAATTATTCGAATTAATTTTTTTCATGATGAAGATCAATCCGAGATATAAAAATCAAGTTTTAACAATTCAAATAAAAAAATAAAAATTTTATATATTAAAAATTAATTATTCGATAAATTAATTTTATTATCTTCGGGTTAAAATTTTATTATTTTAAATATTTTTTTGACTTTTCAAATCTTTATACCATTTTATATTTATAAGAATAAAAAAATTAGATAAAATAAATTTTAAAAATAAATTTGGTGTGATTTTGCTCCCTTCATTAATAATATTGAATTGAAAATGAATTGAATAAAGGGGGCCACTTCCACTTTGAATTTCAGAGAGTTAGTAATTGATTATTGAAAAATTGTATTTAAAAAATTAAAAAAATGAATAATTAATTTTGCTGAAATTTTGTTTTTTTTTTTCCGATTTTTTTAAGGAAGCGGTGAAATGAAACACACGTGTTCTTACCAAAGACTTCCACCATCCACGGATATGACTTTGTGTCAGCTATTAACTTATCCCCAAAAAGGGCGGAAAAATAATTAAAAATAAAATGTTTATTTAAAAAAATAAAATTAAAGACGACATTCTTTTGTCATCCACGTTTGGATTCGAACCCTGTTTGTTAGGCCATCAATTTTCGCCGATTTTCTCTCAGTTTCTCTTTCTCTGGAATCAGAGGAATAATTCTTTGGCAGCTCAAACTCTTTTTTCTTTTTCTTTACAGAAGTAAAAAAAAAAATTTGTTTCTTAGATTAGGTTAGGTTAGGACTGTAAATCAGAAACAAAAAAAAAAAAAAATTGAAAACCATGGCTTCAATAACCAAGATCGACGGTGAACAACTGGTTATCGCTCTTCCCAATCTCTCCTTTCAAGATCAGGTACCCTTTGTTCTTCATTCTTTTTTTCCCCTTATGTTGTTTTATTCTTTTAGTTCCCAGGATCGGATGTATTTGATTTTACCGCTGGGATACTATTTTTTTTTCCTTTTTAACTTTTTTGTTGTTTGGTTGTTGAGAAAACTGAAAAGAAAAAAAAAAGAAAGGAAAGAAAAGAAAAAGGAGAAATCGTTGATTGATCTTTATGCATGTTGTAGTTATTTTGAATTTTATTAATTTGTTCCTTAGTCTTGCTTATGGAACAGTTTTTTTTTGGTTAATTAGTAGACGTTTCTGTGTGAGAATCAAATTTTATTGAATTTTTTGTTTGGATTATTCAATTTTTGTTTAGAGCGAGATGAAGAATAAGGGGGCTGTTGGCGACGAGGGTTGCGAAAGTCATAGTGGGATTTGCGCGATATGTTTAGATAAGATAGTTCTACAGGAAACTGCACTCATAAAAGGTTGCGAGCATGCTTACTGGTTTGTCTAACCTTCCTCTTACCAATATTTATAATTATTGCTTTGTGGTTTGCCTTTGGTTATGTTCTGTTTCCACTTTTGCCATGCTGATTTAAAATTTTAAGCAGCATTGATTTTGCTCGAAACTTCGAAGATTTGTTTTGTTATTATCATTGTCCTGATAGTGACTCTGAAAGATTTAACTTTTTATTTGGCTGTACTCAATTTTTTAGGATTCAGATTTACTCAGTTATCTAGAATTCATTTTTGTTGGACATCATGGATCTTATTTATTTATTGTAATTTTTCCCTATAGATTTGGTGAGTTTTTGGTACCTTAGTGTTCTAGGTGGTGCACTGCCTTTTAAGGGAGCTTAGGGTCACAGGAGGAGTTGAGGTTTATGGTGTTGTCATTTTGTGAGAAGTAGAAGTCTTAGGTGAAGCTTAGGGCATTGGGAAGCATTTAGATGTGGTACTATGGTCTCTAATGCTCATGCTGATCTCACCAAATGAGAATGGATGTGGGTCTTTTGTTATGCTTCTGAAAATTGTCATTTTAATTTGATCACAGACGGTGCTAGGGGCACAGATGCTAATGTTGGAATAGAGATATATTAGCTTCAATATTTGTGCCGTTAGCAACAAACTTTTAACAATAAAAACAGTTGTTTGATGCATGTTAGAAATTCTAGACATTGAATGCTTGAATCTATCTGTACCACATTCTCTCCATTCCCTTGACACACATGGCATCATCTTTAATGATTTAAATTCTGTGTTTTATATTGTTCTATAGCTTGTCAAGAAACCCTATAAAAGGTTTCGACGTTGTAGCAGAGATTTGCAAAAGAGATGCTGAGGGTGCATGTTTGAGATTTTCATCTTTTTTAATAAATATTTTGTTATTTCTTTTCTTTCTCATTTTTCTTATTTTTAATTGTTTCTTTTGTTTCAAAATTTTATGGTGGCATGCATGCTATGAGGCCTATTCTGTGCCTCAAAGTGGGAGTTAATTGAAAAATTCATTGCTGTCGTACTGCCTTTTGAAGTCTTGATTTGTATTGCCAAAATTTAATAGAAGAGGTACGTTATTTGTCATCTATCATCATTGCATGTACGCTAGATCGCTAAGTACCTCATTGCATGTTTTGGAGTTCTGCTAATTATATCTCTAAATGCTTTTTTTGCTGTCTGTGTTTCTATGAACTGCAAACGTTTGGTTGTTTGTGTTGGACTACTAGTCTGTTGTGGAATTAAGATTCAAGAAATAAGTTATTGGGATTAATTATAAGTTGAGAAGCATAGTTAAAACACAGGATGAGCAGTTGGTTCCATCAAATTAATCTGTCAAAAAATGCTACCATTCAATGTTACTGCTCCATGAGTATTTCTTTGCCTCCATTTCTTTCTACAGATGAACTAAGGTTGTTTTAAATATATGGGACTCAGCATTGCTTTGCCTTTGAGTTAGTCAGTTCCATCCAGTGATACCAAAATGTCTAAACTAGAAGATCCACCCATGATGACCACTACATACCCTTGTTTAATCTTTCTGAATTCTAGTTCAGGTTAAACTTAGTAAATAAAAATCTAATTGGAAAAAAAAAAAGAATGTCCTAGATTTTAAAAAAAAAAAATCTAATTTGTGATACTGGTTCATGTAATATGTAGTTAATTAGATGCCTTGGGGTTGCCTATTTATGGTTCCAAATCCTATTTATTGTATGCTATATGATTATGTGGTGTTGAAGCATGTCCTCTGTTTTGGGAGGCGGATGGGGTGTGTATTCTGTTGATTCCACTTCGGATGGTATTTAATCTTGATGAATTATCGCATATCCTGTAAGGTTTGAACTGTTGGGAGATTATCACAATAGAAGATTAATATAAGCTTTTGGGTTTCTTACTTTCCCATGAAACTAATTAATAATCGTTATTGCAATGGTAGTTAATCTAAATTTGATTTAAAGACTTACAAGCACTAAAATCATCTAAATGATGGTTGATAACTATTCAGTTTATTCTTCTTATTCTATGGGTGGTTCTTGGTGTGGATGATATGTTTAACTATGTTATAAATTAACAGATGAGTTGCACGATCTGGACCTCTTGTTGCTGGTATTCTCATTTGATAATTGCACTATTTCTCATCCAAGTTTATAGATCAGATCTGGTTTTTCTTTCTTTATTGCAAGTATTTAGGGGAAAAAAAATGGACAATTGTGTTTTCATTTGTTTTAGATAAACTTTTGTTAGAATTGTTGATTAATTGATACTAGGTAGGATTTGCTATTTACTTTCATTTTTGGAGCTCTACTTCTCAACTTCTAGTATCCTTATTTGGAAAAATTGGATTATCTATCATGGTTTTGTAGACTCATCAGTTGATTTACGATGAAAAAGCAGGGCTGGCTGGTCAGACCAGTTTAATTGGGAATCTGAGTTCGGTATACTGCATACAACCAGAACCAATCAGGGGGGAAAAAAACTGATAAAAGCAGTTGAAACCAGTTTTAGATTTTATTGTCATTATTATTATTATTATTTTGGGTATGTGATGAGATTTGAACTTTTAACCTTTGAGTTTTATATTAGAAATAATACCATTAAGTCAAATATTGTTTCAATTGAACTAAACAGGTCCAAGTGGTCCAGGTTTTTTTAACCTTGTATTTAGTGTCAGCGCAGAATCAAGTTGGCAAGTTATTTTTTCTTTTGTTTCTGTAATTCTTTACGGTTGACATTTGTCATTTGTTGCAAACTTATTTCGGTGGATTGGGATGTGAATACGTGATTTTAGTTTAATGGGTGTTTTGATCTTTGTTCTTGCAGTGTGACGTGCATCCTTCGATGGGCAACATACAGTAAGCCGCCTAAATGCCCTCAGTGTAAACATCCATTCGAGTTCCTTAATGTCCATCGTTCACTTGATGGCAGGTAATTTTCTTTGAATCCTCCATTCTCCTATGTTGAATATGTTTTCCGCTCGCGGGTAATAGAAATGGTGTCATGTTGTTATTTGCAAGGGATGGAATCTTGTGTCAGCATGAGCTAGTTATACAAGGGGATTTATTATCCCTCGTTATAAACCAAACTGACAAATTGTCTCTTCTGAGCTATGCTTACTTTTTGCCTTTTTGCTTTATCAGGATCAATGACTACATGTTCGAGGAAAGTGTGTGCCTGCTTCTTAGAGCCACATGGTTTAAACCTTTGAACGTGGAGGAAGGTGAGGAGGTTTACGATGATTTGGAAGATTATTATTATTATTATTATCTGTTTGAAGATGAGGAAGATGGTGAAGATGATGAAGTTTATTACACCAGTTCTTCGAGTCTTCGCATTGGCAATCGGAGATGGGGCGATAATGGATATGTAAGATCAGGGCGCCAAGAAGCCAGGCCTGTTCAACGATTGAATATCTCCTCCCGGGACTCTGTCATCGCGTCCTCTTCTAGTGAGCCTAAGAAGAAAGAAGTTGTTGGAAAAAGTACGATGGGGCGACGGGCAAAGAGGGCTCTTAAGCGTGAAGCTGCTGATAAGGCAGCTGCAGCAAAACATCAAGAGCATTTGATGAGGCTGGGGCGGAAGTGATTTCTTTGATTTGATGCAGTGTCTAATAAACAGTGTTACCAATCAAAGGGAATTAGGGGTGCTTTGATAAACCAGAAAGCCTTGTATTATGTTATGCCCTTGCTCGCTTTGTACAGTATTTCCTTTCTTTGCAACAAAATAATTCGATTGCGCACAATCTTTGTGTGATTATTTTACCTTTTTGTTAGAATTAGTATTGTTGCTGTTGTCGCGGCCTTTTGAAGTCAAAATTGCATTTTAAAATTTGATTAAAAAAATTAAAGTTAGCGTTTAATAATTTAAATTAAAAAGTTAAAAAATATATATAATTATATATATATAATTTTTATCATTTAAAAGCTACATTTTAGATGAAATAAAATTTTTATCTTAATATCTTAATATTTTATTATTTTAAATATATATATTTTTATATATAAATTTTTTACGATATTATTTTATAGTAATATCAAGTATCTATAGATTTTTAAATCATATTTTTTTAACTATTTAAGTACATTTTTTTTCGATAAAGCTTATCTCGATTTTTTTTTTTTTTTTGCCTTCACGGCGTTTGTGATTGCTGTAACTTTGTGATTAGTTGGCCAGTGCAAGAAGTCATGATGATGGGTGGAAAGGTGCCGCCAGGCCAAAGCCTGCCATATTTGGATCTGTATGTATTTGCAGGTGGTTTTTGTTTCATCGAAGGCAACATCCAACATGTCGGTGATGGTATGGCATTACGGAGGCATTTCTTCTTTTTAATGTGTTCGAAGCAAATGGACTGAGTGGGATTTTCCTGTCCCGAAGCTCTAATGGTTCATCCAAATGGAGTGGTGGAAAAGTAGAACAACAATACATGGATGAAAAATTGAATCGATGTAGATTGATTTTAAATTTCGTTTGTGTTTGGTCTGGTATGGTACATAGAATTGAGGATTTATTGAATCAGAAGAAAAACATCTATATTAGCTATATATATATATATAGATGAAATTTTAAATTTTAATATCTTAATATTAATCATACTATTAAATAAAATACTTATTTGATTAATTATATATCAAGCATCATACTATTAAAAGAAAATTTGAACTTTGAAATTTTGAATATGGATTTCCCTTTTTTTCTTTTTCCTTTTAATGCAAGTTAAGTGGAGCAATGAATTAGGAACCGACGGACACCAACATGTCTCCTATGTGTCAACCACATACACACACAAAGCAAGCAAAGCAAAGGCAACCAAAACATAGCATACATATTTGTTACCAGAGACTTTAGTCGTACTATTTGGCAGCCTTGGGGGGGTTTGCATTGGATAATGTATTATTGTCACCCCAGTATGCTAGGCCCCCACGTCTCCCCTCTGCTGGTGCTATGTATCTTTTCCCTTCAAGTCTTTCAACCCTTGTCTTGATGCTACAACCTAACCAGCAAAAGAATGACCAACTGATGACCCGATCTACTGCTCAAAAAAGCCACCATGCATGAAATGAAATGAAATAAATATATTATCAGCTATATTTCAATTCCCAATGTGTGGTTTTCCCAGTTTCTAAATTCTATCACTGATTCCCTTTCACTTTCGCAGCCTAGCAACCCCTACTGTTCTGCATGACAAAACATGCATCTTAAAACATGTATAGAGGAAAATGCCAGGCAGGCCTGAAGGCGTAGCTTTATCCGCTCGGATGATTTTTAAGTTTTTTGAGCTTTTACCAAAAAGAAAAGGTAAGTTCACAGTTTAGAGAGGAATTTAGAAATCTAGCTGGTAAGTATAAGCAAGCATGCAAGCTCCTTTTTTTTTTTCATTTTTCCCTCAAAAAGAAAGACAGTCAAAGCAGCTTTTATTTTTTGGGGCAGAACTACAAAAAAATTCTCTTATAGTTTAGGATTAATAACATTTAACCTGACCATCTTCTTCCTATTTGAAAAAGACGGTGTAACTCGATCAGACTCAGTGCTCCGACGAGCCGGTGAAATCAAAGCTCTCGCGGATGGTTTTGTTCCTCCACGAAACCACCATTTTCCGAGCCACCCAATTCTCATGTAACCTTTTCACTGAAGCTGAAAAAAAAAAATCTCGGTCTATTGCTTTCTTGTAAAACCAACTTATTTTCTCGCCTACGCTTGCTCCGATACAACAAATCTCGGTCTCCTTCTCTATTGCTTGCTTACTCTCTCTCTCTCTTAGCCTCACCGTTTCTATCATCTCCATCCCTCCATCTTCTGCAAACACAAGAAAAAAAAGGCAGGAAAATGATTAACAAAAATAAACTCAAAATAAATTGACAAAATACTTCATATATATATATATATATATATATATATATAGAGAGAGAGAGAGAGAGAGAGAGAGAGAGAGAGAGAGTTCGAAACGAGGTGAATGTCGGAGTTTACTGCTTCTTTGACGACATCTAGGCAATCCATTTAACGGAGCCAGGTTCGACCTTCTTGCTTCTCTATTTCTCTCCATAATATACTTTTCTATTAAATCCTCAAAAATAAATAAAAAATATTCCTACAAGAATAGCGCTAATCGGATTAAATATTCCAACAGAAAAAAAAGTACAAATAAAAAGAGCATCAATTTTTTCAAATTTTGGTAATGTCTCGATGAATCATAGCTTGATTTAGGGTTTTGAATTTATACTTATCAATTCATAATTTTTTTTGAAGGAAATGAACAAATAAGGGAGAGGAAATATGATTTAAACGATACGAGAAGAAATTAAGAGAATGGGGGAGAGGATAGAGAGTGTTTTAACGTATTACGAATGGAAAAAAAAATAAAAATAACCATCATTAATAAAATAAATATTTAATTTAATTTTTTTAATAGTATTAATAATAAACAGAAAAAAAGAAGTAAATGTTACTTTTTACTAACCCTAAATCAAAAGAATTTTTTTTTTTATAGTTTACCCTTGATTTTTACTATTAGAATTAGATTGCCGGTGAAAAAAAGAGTGGCCATTAGAGGAATGAAACGTGTGAAGATCCAGCCTTATATCTGCCCTCGCGTGCGTCCACTTGCGGAAGCCTTTACTCAGTCCTCTGCAGTCACGTCCATGACCATGACTATGAGCGAGAGAGCCAGCCAGGAGCATGAACACTCCGGGTATTTTTACCAGGGTAATTTCTTCTTTTTTTTTTTTTTTTTGCCTCATTTTAATCACGAGTCAGAAAAAGTTACCCTCTCTCGCTTCCTTATTTCGTATCGTGAATTGTGATTGTGAGGACGAAAAGGTAAATAAATGGGGGAGAGAGAGGTGGTCTCTCTGATTGTAACGTCTGAAGGCTAAGTAGGTTCTGAACATTTTGACTCAACTTGGGACTCCCTCTCCTGAATTCTGACCGTAAAAGAAAGCCTGTCTTCCAAAACGAACAAAGTAATATAAAAACCCCAAAATGTTTGTTGGTCTGTTAATATTTTCCTTCATGACCTTTCGGATTCAGTTCCATGCGGAGGGAGTGGGGGCTGGGGGAAAACAGATGTCTAGGAAATAAGCAAAAGCTAAACAAACAAGCAAAACTATGCCCCATCTCCTCTTAAAACTTAGAAATTTATCTGACATTAGGTTTTGTATGATCTATATCTAATTATGTAAATAACTATATTAAAAAATGAAACAATATTTTCCTATATGTATATTATATAGTATTTCTATATTTGAGTGCATTGCATATACATGTAAAGAAAATATATAAATTAATTATCTGGGGGCATCAGAATGTTGCATCCATGTCTTATTGGATCTACTCGCAGAGCCAGAAGCATGCAAAAGTATTGTTAATTCTAAGAACATTCTAAGCTTTGAATGGAGAGTGACAAAAAAAAAACATTATTTTAATTTGAAATATGATTAAAATTTATCCGTATGTGTATTCTATTTGATGATTTACTATTAAGACTTAAGCCAATGGAAACAAAGATGATTTAAAACATATATGCGTCTGCTCTGCTCTACGAGAGGACGACAAGAAAGAAGAGATAGCTCAATACACTAGTGAATAGAAAGCTACCAGAGACATGTTAGAGATAATGGATCGAAAGCGCGTTGGATAGAGAGTCTGTTTCTTTCATTCTGGGCTTACTGCTTTGGAGATGTCGAAAGAAACGGTCCCTTACCGACGGGAAGGGGAGGTTATAGAAGTAGAACTGAAATTTCCATTGCTTTTTGCTTCTGTCTACAGCAACACTAAAACTTTGTGAACGAGGCCGAGTGCCTGAAACCGAAGCCCACCCACCACCACCATCACCGTCTGTCTATATATACCACACTTGTCTTTCTTTGACGAGAAGTGAAAATGAAGAGGTTGGGGACCAAGGTCAAGATAAGAAGATTTATATGATTCAATAACTATGAGAATAATTAATATTTGTTATGCTTTAAAATTCTTTTTGTCACTTATAATTAATTTTGCTCATTAATTATTAAAATATTATATTAAATTAATTTTTTTAAAAAAAATTAGATTTAAAATTTGTAATTAAAATTTTTTAATTTCACAATTTTTTAAAAAATAAAAATCAAAGTTCAATTGATTTTAAAAATCCACAAAACAGACATACGAAAACTACATATTCGAAATAAAAGATAGGCACGTCTTGCAAATTTGCTAAGTACAAGGAGAGACAACCAACTACAAGTCTACAACTACAAATATTATATGCTGACGAAAGAAAAATGAATCTATCGCCGAAAAGCTCAAACATCCAAAACAGTTTGAATGAAAGCTTTAAGATGATCATGGTGTAAAAACAAGTACGAAGCTAAGCTATGTTGCAATTTTCACATGTCCCTTCATCTTCTGCTCAATAAGGACGTGAAGAAGGGACCCAAGGCATAACATCAGGTGAGATCTGGCAATTGAGTGGAGTGGGATTTGCTACGCCATAAACTGACGTGGACACGCCGCCGCCTCCAGTAGAAGAGCAACCCTCGGTTGGAGCACCACCACGACGACCAATGTTGCCATGAATGCAAGGCTTTGATTCCTGATCATTGTGATCTTCTTCATTATCACCTTCACATGGAAGCCTATGAAACGCAGGGCTTACAAAAGTAGCAGCCACCACGATCACTTGCGTTGCTGCCATTACTTTCCCTACTACTATCCCTCCAAAGACTTGCCCTTGTGCCCCTGCAAGAGTTACACTAAAGGAATGGGACAGAGGAGAAGACAAAGAACAAGGCGATGGCGACGTTGATGATGAAGATGATTTGGGTGTTTTGCTTTTGCTAGAGGAAGATAAAGTACTACTGGCAATGAATGTGCCAGACAATGAGAGTAGCCCAAAGGGTCCATGAAGAGAGAGTGCTGATGGCGCGTGAGAAGGAGAATGGCCGAGCGTGACGTTTGAAACGGAGCCAGTAGCACTGAAAATACTAACACCAACCTGGTTTCTACGAGCAAAGCTTATAACAGTATCGATAATATCAGAACCAGCGGAGATCTCGAGAATCACTGGCTTCATAGCTGAGTCATTGTCTCTGGTTATAACAATCGGAGGTTTGGGCTTGTTTTTGGACCCCGGAGGCCTACCTCTAGGCTTCCTCGCAGTGTTCTCGGATGACGAAGGAGTGTGTTGATGGTGATGGTGATGGTGATGATGATCAAGGGTAATAATCTGGTAGCTAGGCGCTTTGGGCTTGGAAGAGCCACCGCCTCCGGAAGAGGCAGAGAGTGTTTGGACACTTGGATGGCTGTGCTCAGACGTGTCATCGTCAGAGGTGCGAGCTTGAGAAAGAGAGATAGCTCCGCTATAATCCGCCATTGTGTGATCCCCGGAGGTCTGGAAAGAAGAAAGAAAGAGGGAGATGGATGAGAAACGGAGAGAGTTAACGCTATTATGGGGGGTTATTGTCAGTGAAGTTAAATAAAAGAAAGTGAGACCCATCACAATCTGGACCTACTGCAATACAATATATTTTGGGTCCACGTTGACTGAGATTGACTGAGACTGAGTGCACGCAGATCGAGGAGATCGATGCTTAGACCTGCTGAATTTAGGCGTAGTGTATTTTGTTTTAAGATATTTAATAATTTATATAAATTTTAATAAATTATATAATTTTAAATATTGATATATTTATATAGATTATTTATTTTATTTTTATTATTTTTATATTGTATTTATATTTTTATAATTATATTATATTTAATATTGTCAAATTTAAGTATATTTATTATAATTTATTTATATTAATTATATTTTGTGTTCCTTGTATTGATAATGTAATGTATCATAATTTAATTAACTAAATATATTAAAATTTTAAATATAAATAAATAGGATAAATATAATAAACATATCATAGTTAAAATTAATGAATTTATTATATTAATTTTATATTTATTAAACATTTTATTTTTATATTTTTGTTATAAACAAAGCAAAGGTTTATACACGATGGAATGTACGCTGCCCAAACACCCGAACAACATAAGTTATATCTTAATTATTGGCCTCTACTTTTTTTTGTTGTGGTGGGGGGCGTGGTGTGGGAGGTTTACAAGAAGAGATCTAAGTCTCCAAGAGCAGGAATATTCTAAATATTTTGACATTTTTAATAAAGAAAAACAATTATAACACAAATTTAGTTCATTTATATATTGTTTAGAATCTAAAAATATATATAAATGTAAAAAGATTGTATATTCAAAGAGTCAAAATCTATTTTTTTAATCTCAAAGTCAAAAATGAAGTAATAATAATAATAAAAATAATAATAATGTTTTAATCCTTACCTTAAAAAAATAGGACACATGTCTTTGTGATTGAGAAGAAATTCATCATAATCCCAATTTTTATGGAATAATTTATATTCATTGGCATTATATATGTTTACAATCAAATTTAAGATTTGCTACATATATATATATATATAAACTATAATCATAATGCATAAAGAGCTCTATATAAAATCTTTGCAAAACTATAAGCATCATCATTATCATATCTAATTCAAAACAATTCTTTCTTCCATCCACAAAGAGATGAATAATTCAAGTACATGTCATGATTTTAATTCATTAATATTGTTTGATGTAACCTTAATTATATGGAATTGTTAGTTTTTTTTTTTTAAAATATCTAAGGCTATATTCACTTTCTTTTGTAATTTTATGTCCTTTAGATATATACATATGTATTATGTATGTATGTTTTTGAAGAGAATATTCTCCATCCTTTAGGACTAAGCTTTGGTAACGTATCTTTCTTTCCCATGATATAAGAATATTTCTGATTAATGATTTTTCTTTTCAGCAAAATAATTCCATTCCATGAAAATACAAACGTTTGGGAAAAAAAATTCAGGAAAATTTATTTAAGAAAGATGATGATAATTGCCTATGAATTGGTCCAGGCTCTGAGCATATGAAAGTTTTTAATTATTTAAAATATTAAAAGATTATATAAATATTTATATAATTAAATTTAATTAAAAATTCCAGCTGGATTGATCAATTAAATTTTTTTAAAAGGAAAAAAAGTTTAAATTACTTTCTTGTTTACGAGAAATTAAACTCTTATTAAACAAACCTTTGAATCGAATAATTTCTCGCTGGAAATCTTTGCATAAAAGAAAATATTAACATAACGGAACAATTTTTTTTCTTCAAGAGAAAATTATGAATGGTTCTTTTATTTAATTCATTCAAGCATATTTGTTCACAACCAGATTATTTATCTAAAGTTAAAAGTTTATTTGATATTCCGAAAAAGTTTAACTAAAAGTATTAAATCTAAGAGGTAGACTTATAACGAAAATTTGGACCTGTTTCAAAATGAATCAACTTTGACTCTAATATAAAGATCCAAACTCGATATGATCTGATTTGTTTTTTTAATTATATATATTTAACCCTCATATTATATAAAAAATAAATCTGTAATATTAGAATTTAAACATCAAAAGCTATATTATCTATGTTTTAAAATTTAATAAAATAAAAATTAAATTACTATAAATCAAATAAAAAGCAACATAGTTTAAAAAAATGAAAAAAATATGAACAGATCTGAATTATTTATTTATAAATATTGACAAACTTAAATAAAATTTAAAATTTATATTTTAAAAGAAGTTAAATTTAAATAAATTATAATATTAGTACTATATTTAAATTTAATATGAAATATCTAATGCATGGATAGACTCTTCTATTTCACTTACATCGGAGGGGAAAAGAAAAAGGTAGGCAGACAGCTTGAAAATATGGGCCATTGCTGAAGGCCTGATAAAAACCGGGCGAGACTCATGGGCTTATGAAAGACCCGGCTACCTTCTTATCTTAAGCAATAAATGTTGAGAAACCGAGAAAGCCAACCTTCTTTAGATGTCATGAAATGTGGCTCACCACACAAAATGCTAAACAGCTAGAGTTATACTTGAAACAACTTGAGATCAATTGGGCTAAAATCTTGTGACATTTTTGGCCAAAAATTTTAATTCAAGTCTTCCAATCCAATTATCAAGTGTGGGTTTTATTTATTCTTTAGGTTCTTTTGCTTGATTTTTTTTTTAAATTAATAGAAAAAACCAAAAAAAATAAAAGAAAAGTATTGAAAAGCAAAAACGAGTTGAGATCCTCTTCATTATTTTTTTATTTATTATTATCTAATACAATCTCAACTACCATCCATAAATTTGACTTTGATAATTCGCAAGTGATCTTATAGATATAAATAGCATTGATAAATACCTTGAAAAGAAATTGATAAAAAGCTAATGAATGGGATCTCAACTTGGTAATAACATATACTAAACAGGAACTTAATTTATTTCAATAATCTTTCAAAGGCTAAAATAATAATAATAAAAACCTCTAAATTTTACCATTTTTATTTAAATAAGCTCTTACACTTCTTGTACACGATCCTCTCCCTGGTTATCAGTAACCTCTTCCCGGCACTAGTGCAGAATGTTAATTACTATGGACTTTATTACTGATTGATAATTTAACAGTTGTAAGATTGAAATAAATGTAGTTCATTGGATTGGATTTTTTTTATCAATTTTTAAAATATTAAAAAAAATTAATAAATTTTTTAATATTTATATTATAATATTATGTATATATATTCCTTATATAAATAAACAACGTAATATATATATATATCTGGTTGTTTTTTGAGTAATTCTTAAATAACTCTTGGGCTCTTTTCATTTCTTTTAATTGGTGATGAACTCTAAGATATATTGGCCCAATTCATGTAATTGCCATTTTGTGGCTTATTGAATGTCATCTGGATTTATACACGAAAATGATCCGATTCTAAATTAGGTTTAGTTAGTGATGAGATGGCAATTTCATGAATAAGGCCCAAACTCAAACCAATTTGACCCAATTAAATTATTATGTTATTAAATAACATTTTAAAACGTATTTAAAACTATTAAATAATAAACATAAAGCTTTTTATTAAATTGGCAGCCGAGATCGAGCTTGTTCTTGAACTCGACCTCTATGACCTTAGGATATTATCGGAGTCTAGTTTATTCGATCCATTAAAAATTCCAATTTCATTTGTCAAGTAGATAAACCCCTTTAGCTACTTTTTTTTTTAATTGTGTATAATTATATTTTCCATGGATTTCTATATGAGACACTATTAATATGAAACTTTATACATTGTAAAATATAAAAAATTTTAAAAATAAATACAAATAACTCATTAATATATGATGAAATATAGAAATTTACACAATAACAATACTTAAACATAAATCTAATCTTTTATTTATTCGACTAGGGTTCCTTCACCTAGATTTATTCACTAGAATGGTTGAATCCCGAATAATTCTAGATAAAGTGCAACAGAATGACATGAATCAAGGTTTAAACTCAAACCAATTTGATCTCATTATATTGTTATATTATCAAATAATGAATATAAAATTTTAATTAAATTGATGAGTGAGATCAAGCTTCTACTCAAACTTTAAGATTTCATGATATTATTCAAGTTTGGTTTAATTAATTCATGAACACTTTCAATTTCCTTTGGCATGATTGTTTTAATGGTCAAATCCAATACCTTTGGCTTCTCGTTTGTTGTTTTATTTTGCAATTATATCTTTCATGAGATTGTATTTCATGCACTATATGTTATAAAATATAAAATTCTAAAGTTTTTAAAAATAAACATAAATAATTTTACTTATTAATATATGATAAAATATATAAATTTACACAATGTCAAATATAAATCTATATTTTATTTATTCAATCATGATTTTGTAGAGAGTGAATAGAGTCTAACTATTTTTTAGAGGTGGCAATTGTGCGACGAGTTTGGATCAGATTATTTCGGGTTTATATTGATTTGGATTTGGGCTTATTTAGGTTTAGGTTCAGATTCTCTTGGGTTTAAGCCAATTAGAGTATGGGCCAATTCGGGTTCGAGTCAATTTGAGTTCGGGTTTGAATATATTTTATATCATTTTTTATTTTATGTTAAATGTAATCAGTTTTACGTAATTTTAAATTTGAACCCCATGCCTAAATTTGTTCAGGTCTAGCTCAAAAAAATATTAGTTCTATTCTATAGGTCCAGCCGTGGACCAAAAATATTTTGAATTCTAAGCTTAAAGCTGAATTTGGCCCGCCCCACTCATTTAAGCACAAATTATTATTCATAATATTAAAAAATTATTTTTATATTAACATTTATATATTTTATAATTAAATTTAAATAAAAATATATTATTTTATTTAATAAAATACTGTTTTTGATTGAGCATGCCAGAAACTTAAGATCTGGGACCCAAGCTTGATCATTCAGGGCCTATTAGTTAGGCAGGCTATGCGCCCATTGGCAAGTCTAATTGCTAGTCTAACATGTGATTTTTTTATTTTTGATATAGTATTATCTATTATGATTTTTATATTTTTTAATTTATTGTATTACTTTATTATACTATTATCATACTCTAATTATCATTACTTGAAAAAATAATAATAATATTCAAAGAAGTATTTAAAAGTTTATTACTAATATACATAAACTCTCGATATTTAATGAGTTTAACAAATTAAATTAAAAAAATGATAAATGGATTATATACTTTATTGACAATATTTTTAAAGCTCATGACATGATTTAATTTTTGATAAATTATTATTTTATCATATATACTTATATAAACCTGCTCAAGGGTTGAGCTACTCTCTAATCCTAATTGGGCTCACACCCAAGTTCTCATATTTTTGTTTCAGATTAGCTAGGCTCAACCTAAAATAGTGGTTTTGAATTAAAATAATATATATTTTATTTAAATTTAATTATAAAACATATAAATATTAATAAAAAAAATTTTTAATATGATGAACAGTAATTCTAGTTTAAATAAGCAGGTCTGGGCATGTTTAATAACTGTCCGGGCTTGTGATTTTAAAAAATAATATTAAAATAAAATTGATAATTAAAGTTTTTGCTTTATAAAAAAATTATTTAATAATAATATCATATATTTATTTTTAGTATTAAATTCGAGTTCGAGTATAAGTCGGGCTTGAGTTTAAGTTCTTTAAGGTTTGGGTTTTTTCGGGTTCAAGTTCCTTTAGGTTTGGGTTATTTTGGGCTTTGACCATTTTGACTTTGAGTTTTCTCAGGTTCGGACTATTGACTTTTAATTCAAATTAGATTTAATTCGGATTCAAACTTAAATTTTTTTGAATGAATTATTGAGTTCGAGTTTATTTTGTCACATTTTTTTTGGCACACCAAAGCTAACATTGTGTATGAAAAGTTTAGATAGCAAATAGTAGTATTTGATCATAACAAAATTCAAATGTTATGTAACATTGTGTAAATTCATTCATTCATTTATTTTTGTTAATTTCTCTTCTCACTCTTCAAAAATTAAGGATAATTTTTTTATACGTTGTTGATAGCGGAGAGAGAAAACTTTATTAACGAAGTTAGGAGATGACATGTACCCTATAAAATATATTTAAAGACATAAAAAATAAATAAATAGACATGTATCAAAACATAAACTCTGTTTATAAAGTTTTTTTCATTTAACTATCAGCGAATTAAATAATTATTTAGAAATAATCCCCACTTGAATCGAGTAACCAAGGCAACTAAAAATGAGATATTTTCATTGACCCCTAAGAATTTCAAATCTTCTTTTGAAACTCCCATGAAGCATAATTTGGATATAGCTTAGCCAAGTTTGGCAATCTATTTATGGAAGAAGTTGACTAGAAGAATGGAGTTGTAGAATGGAATGAGTCACATCTGGAAGAAATAATAATAATAATTGTGTACGTTAATTAGTCAGCTTCTTCGGTTCACCAAACCCTGCCAAATATTTCACCATCTTTCACCCGCACCAAAGGAAAACTTGCTTTACAAGTAAACTTTTGGGTTGTTCCAACCTCCAATTCTACATTTAAACTTCAAAGCCCTCAGACACCTTCGACAAAATGTGCACTTCCACACTGAAACTCTAAGCTCTAACAATGGCTACTTGCTTCCAGCCCAAACCCAGCAGCAATGGTGAAGATGACTCGGTTATTCTCTTCTCAACTTCCAATTCCCCTGAAGGATCCACTAGGTCTTCTTCTTCTTTCTACCACTCGCCAACTGATCATCATTCAAAAGCTTCTCACAAATTAACAGTGAGAAACCTTTCGTATAGAATTCACCTGAAAAGATCAATTCCTGGTTCGTTCTTTCACTTGGTGGTGCCAAAGCCTAAGCCTGTTGAGATACTTAAATCGGTTAGTTTTGTTAATAGAAGCTCCGAAATCCTTGCCGTCGTTGGTCCAAGTGGCACTGGGAAATCTAGTCTTCTCAGGATCATATCAGGAAGGGTGAATGATAAAGATTTTGATCCATGTAGCATCTCCATCAATGATCATCGGATGACTAGTCCAGCTCAGTTGAGGACGATATGTGGATTTGTGGCACAAGAGGATAATTTGCTTCCTCTACTTACAGTAAGAGAAACGCTGACATTCAGTGCCAAGTTCAGGCTCAAAGAAATGAGTTCGAAAGAGAAGGAAGAGAGGGTTGAGAGTTTGATGCAAGAGCTTGGCCTTTCACATGTTGCAGACAGTTTCGTTGGTGATCAAGAGAATCGAGGAATTTCTGGTGGGGAAAGAAAAAGGGTTTCGATTGGTGTTGATATGATTCATGACCCTCCAATTTTGCTCCTGGATGAGCCCACTTCAGGCCTGGACAGTTCTTCAGCTCTTCAAGTGATTGAACTTCTTGCTTCCATGGCCAAAGCTAGGGGAAGAACAGTTCTACTTTCTATCCATCAACCAAGCTACAGAATCCTTAGCTACATTTCTAAATTCTTAGTTCTTTCTCACGGATCTGTTGTCCATAATGGTAGTCTCGAATTGCTTGAGGAAAACATACAGAAATTGGGATTTCAAATTCCAACTCAATTGAACGCACTAGAGTTCGCAATGGAAATTATGCCTGCACTGGAAGCATCAAGCTCCAAATTGACCGTCGTAGACGACAGGGACTCATTTTCCTGCCCGGTATGGTCCGACGAAGAATGCAACAGAATTCAACAACACAACGATGACAAACGAAAGGAAAATTTTGGGCTTTCAAATTTGCTTGAGATCATGTTCCTCTGCTCCAGATTCTGGAAGATCATTTATAGAACTAAGCAGCTATTCTTGGCAAGAACCATGCAAGCTGTTGTTGGCGGGTTCGGATTGGGAAGCGTGTATGTGAAGGTAAGGAACGACGAAGAAGGAATTGCTGAAAGATTAGGTCTATTTGCATTCAGTCTAAGTTTCCTGCTTTCTTCCACGGTTGAAGCACTCCCAATATACCTCCAAGAACGTCGAGTTCTAATGAAAGAAGCCTCAAGGGGAGCCTACAGAATCTCCTCCTACATGATTGCCAACACCATCGTCTTCATGCCTTTCTTACTCGCTGTATCCCTCCTTTTCGCAGTCCCCGTCTATTGGATCGTGGGGCTCAACCCTTCCATAGCTGCTTTCACCTTCTTCACATTTGTGGTTTGGCTTATAATCCTGATGGCAAGTTCCCTGGTACTCTTCCTCAGCGCCGTCTCCCCTGATTTCATATCGGGGAATTCGCTCATCTGCACAGTTCTCGGAGCCTTTTTTCTCTTCTCCGGTTACTTCATCCCCAAAGACAACATCCCAAAGTACTGGCTTTTCATGTACTACGTCTCCCTTTACAGATATCCATTGGATACCCTGCTTACAAACGAGTATTGGAGCTTGAGAAGTGAGTGCTTTTCATGGCATCCACAGGGCTATCCCCATTGTTTGCTAACGGGAAATGACGTACTCAAGAGTAGAGGGCTGGATAAGGATACGAGGTGGATGAATGTTGGGATCATGTTTGGTTTCTTCCTGTTCTATCGTGTGCTTTGTTGGATCATTCTTGCTCGAAAGGCTTCGACAACGACGATATAATTTTATATGCAGAAACCTCGTAGCTAAATGCGATATTAAGTACAGTAGAACAAAATGATTGCATTCCTCGGTGTTTATTTATTTTAGTCACTTTTCTCAATAATTTCCGCGACTATTATTCTCTCAATTCCAAATTCCGATTTACATTTTACACATGTATACCGTACCCGAGATTGCGATAAGTTTTTGATAATGTAAGTTGTTCGAGCCTAAATTATTATATTTTTATATAAATTAATTATAAAAATATAAATATATTGATATAAAATAATTTTTTATAATTTTAATATATTTTACGTAATAAGATAGATTTTTTGATTGAAAATGTGAACTGAACAAATAATTTTTTTTTGATCAGGCTGACTCAAACCAATCGTAAAAAACAAATATTTGCACCTTTTGTAGTGCGTATGATGAAGTTAAAGACAAATAGGTGTTGGCAAAATTATTTTAAATTTCAATAAATTTAAACGAAAATCCAAAAACACATACCTCGAGTCATAGCAATCGAATTTTGATTATAAGAGAGAGAAATATCCACTGTAGAAAATAATTGAAAAAATCTTTTGTCTGATCTATCTAAGCTTTAATCCCCATAATTGACAGAAATATCACAAGACTTTAGTTAGACCATATACCTTTTTTTTTTTCCTCTATGTGAAAAAGATTTCACTTGTATATTCTTTTCCTTATCCTTTTTTCCCATAAAAAAATAAGGTTAAATATGATGGGTGGTTACCTATTAGTGAGTCCCAGTATTCACACATCTATGGGAAATTAATTTCCATGAGTCACATTATTTAATTTCTTTGTATGGACCACTTCACGGTTTGACTTTTATCATAAGCAAACAGAGTTATGTATATCATATATTGTCATCAACAAAGGTAATGAAATACTTTTAACCATTAAAGCACACATCATAATTACTTGAAATATCAGTGTGTGTAATCCTTAAAATATTAAAAGTCCTTGTGAGATCTTTCTTGTACTTATTGGTTTACTTTATTTTAATGCAATGCACACAAATATTAAACTAGTAAAGTTAAGAAATTTAAGGAAAGTTAAGAACCTCAAGGATTTCATAATTTACCAACCAACCTTTTAATTCTATCAATGGGGATATAACCTAATCTCTTATGCCACAACATAAAGGATTTCTCAATTTTAAAACCACGCCTAATGCCAACTTTAGTACCATGCACAGTTATAAGCCTATAATCAAAGGTAAAGTTTAGATGGAGTTTAAATAACTCGTCATCCATAATACCATTACCAATAAGAATATTGTCTTTATACAAGTGAAGAAAAGTACCAACAAAATTGAAACTAAAACCATAAGGTACAAATCTTGAAACTGAAATAAGGTTTCTACAAAATGGAGCATAACTTGTTCTTTCAAAATCTAAAACAAAGCTGGAACTGAGGACTAGTCCATAGGTCCTAGCCACCTCATATGCGGTTGCATTTTATTTCCTGAATAAATGAAACACTTACTTTTTGTTAGTTTCCTTTGGTTTAGAAAGCCCTGTATAGTATTGGTAACATGGATTGTAGAACTAGAATCAATCTAACAAGTGTTATAAGAAACATAAACCATATTAGATTCAAAACAGACTAAAGAAGATATGAGATTACCTTTTTTATCAAGCCATTACTTTTGTGACAAGTTTTCTTTATACGCATTTTTTCTTGCAAAAGATGAATTTTCCCTTCCCTTTTTTGGATGATTTCTTGTCATAACTCGTCAAATGTGCACTTTCAATCATTTATTGATTCAACCTTATTTCCTCTTATGCACATATGGTTAGAAGTTCAATGATTGACTATTTTTACTTATGTTTGTTGTCAGAGATCCTGAATGGTCCATATTTAGAAGGGAGTGAGTTAAGGATGAGGTGAACTAGAAATGATTCATATATCTTAATCTTCAACGTTTTAAGTCTAGCGACAATGTCCCCCATCTGCATGATGTGCTCATGCACTTGGTGCCATTAAATTTAATGGAACAGAAAATTATCATTAGGTTGCTCGCTAATGCCTTCTCAGAAGTCTCAAACTAGTTTTAAATAGCTTTGAGATGTTTTTTCACTTTAGATCACTTAGGGATGGATCCACGAATGCTTTTTCCAATATGAGACCTAATAAACATCAAACTCAAATGATTGGGTCGCTCTTAAAGATCATATGTTTTCTTAACTTGGGTGTTTGATCTGTGAGCTTTAAATGTTCATCCACTCGAAGTGCTAAATCAAGATCCATGCACCACTCAAGGAGTAATGTTGGAGGAATTATAATTTGGAACAAATAAAGTTTGAACAACTGCAAATAAACAAAAATCTTACTAAAACATGCAATGAAGCCAAATATGAAAAATTTACCCATGGAAAGTAATCTAAACAACATAAATTAACATGTCATTATAATATTTTCTGTGGGCTTAGATTATAACACGTAAATGATTTTTATTTATAACTTTATATGATGGGAGTAGCATTTATATTTAAAAGAATTTTCTAGGCTTGTAGGCAACTAGAAATTTATATTTTATTACCAAAAATATCTTTCTATCCCATTCTAATTAATCATTTAAATATAATAATTACCCTGTGAGGCTAAATTATTATATTTTCACGTTTAATTACAACTGTTGATATCATGAACTTTATGTGTATAAACTGAATATCCTAAAACTTTTTCATAATCAAAAATTTTATGGCTATCACTTAATTATCAAATGTAAACTTAAATATGACATTAATCATTAAGCCTTTATACTTAGGAAACCAAAGTATTTATACATAAAAATCCTAAATAGATATTATCTATATAATCTTCAAAGATAACCCAAATGTCTCATATTTTATAGGAAATTTAATTATCTAAATAGTTTTGCCAAAATAATTCACAAAAAGAAAAAGAAAGAATTATAGAATCTTGATTAATGAAAACATATTCTTACAACAAGATCATAATCATGTATAATGCAAATAACGAAATCCCTAATAGTAAATCAAAAACTAGGCTAAAAATAACTTGGCTCGAGTATCAACTGTTAGCAATATTATTTTGAATTTCAATAAATTTAAGCAAAAAATCAAGAACACATACCTCCAGCCATAGCAATCAAGTTCTAATTACAACAGAGACAAATATCCATTAAGACAAAACACCTATTGTAGAAAATAACTGAGAAAATCCTTTGTATAATCTATCTATGCTTTAATCCATGTAATTAATAGAGTTATGATAGACTTTCTTGTTAGATCATAGACCTCTTTTGTTTTCTCTATATGAAAAAGATTTCACTTGTATATTCTTATTCTTATCCTTTTTTTCCAATCAAAAGAAGAGGTTAAATATGATAAGTAATTACCTTTTACTCATGTCCCACTATTCTTACTTCTACGGGACATTAACTTCCATAAGTCAAATTATGTAACTCCTTCGCATAGGCCACATCATGTAGTCACCAATGTGACTAATAAAAAGAAGGTCAAGCCTCGTATATTAACATTTTTGAGAAGGAGAACACCCATTAAAGCATGCACTTCTATTAAGGTAAAGGTTTGATTTTTTTTTTTTTTTTTACAAAAAAGGTCATAACTCATAGATAAAAAAAAAGTAAATGTCATATTTTAAAAATGAATGCATGAACTAACTGCATGAAATTTTGATTCATAAGTTTGATTTTTCTTATAATCTATGAATGTTAAATAATGACTGCCCCTTAAATATATATAAACTCTCAATTTTAAATAATTAGAATTTTTATTACAAAGGAAATTTTAGAAACAAAGTTGTTATCTTGGAGTATTATATGATTTTTTTTTAATTTCTTTTCATCTGTGCCATTAGAATTTGGCTAAAACACTAATATTTTTTTTTTGCAAATTTCCTACTTGAAATATGAAATATCGACAATGATTACTTTTCAGAATAATTCATGGATATATTATATATAGCAATATAGCACCTTAAAAAGAATAACATTGGCTTAAGATATTGGAATTTGAAAATTTAGATGTCTTATCAAATTAGACTATGCAAGTAACACCATAAGCTTTTCAAAATGACATTACTAATTTTTGGTACACCTAATTTGTGGTGAAACAATAAAAATTAATTATATTATTTAGATAAATATAAAAATGAAAAATAAATTATCTTGCTATTTTTTTAGAAAAAAAACCTTCATTTTTTTTAAAAAATTATTACATAAATATTAATATAAAAAATTATTTATATGTATAAATCTGATCAATGAACGATTTTACTTATCATTAAACTAAATATTTGATGCTAGTATCTGGAGCCATAATTTTTTTTTGTGAGAAAACATAAACTTTCATTTCATAAATTTATAGCATCAGACATAATAATTTGGTAAATAAAATCAGGATATACTTCTAGCCAATACATAGTCTCATGACAAGTTAAACTGAAATGAGCGAGCCTATGAGCAGCTTCATTTGCTTGTTTTCTAGCATGCTGGACCACACATTCCTCAAAGCTTTTCATCTTATCTCTACCGTCCTCAATAATTGGTCTCATACTTGAGAGATCCTCATTCCTCCTGTTCAGTCCATTTACCACATGTAGAGAGTTTCCTTCAAGGATAATTCTTGTAAATCCCATTTGGCTTGCCAATTCCATCGCTTTGCATGCTGCAATTGCTTCTGCTATATTAGGATCTATCATCTTTTCAATTCTAACAGCAGCACACACAACACATACCCTTCAAAATCACGTACAACAATTCCTGCTCCTCCAACCTTTCGCACAACATCAAATGATGCATTAAAGTTAATTTTATATAGCTGCAAAAGTGACAGTCTCCACGACAATTTAGCTGTAGCCAACATATAACTCTATCTGCACTGCTGTATTTTCTTGAATTCTGTCAGTAGATGCATGGTTCTATCAACATGTACTCTTCCCATCAGCTCTTCGTGGTGTTGACTTTCTTCATTCCTTGCATTCCAATTAGCCCAACACATCATTAGGAATTTATTAAAGCTCTCTCCTTGTCCAAACATAATGCTGCTTTCTCAACTCAATCATTTGCACAACAAACTGACTACTGTAAGATATTATCAGGAAATTTGTATAGGTTCAATGCTGTCGTAGAGAAGAAACAATCCTTTAATGCATGAACATCATTTTCCACAACATAACTACATCTTGCACAGCTGTCATCTATATCCTTTATTAATGTGGCAATCCTCCCTGTAATTGGTAAAATTCCTTGGCACATTCTCCATCCGAACAATCTAACTTTTGGAGGTACGTTGGCTATCCAAATTTTCCTCCACACTATTCTTTGCAGCCCACATCCAAGCTTCTTACTCAACTGCAATTTGTATGCACCCTTAACCAAGTACTTTCTGTCTTAATTGTAGTGCCAAACAAACTTTGTCTTCAAGTCTATTGTTGTAGAGTGGGATGCTGCAAATTTTATTGGCTTCCTCCACGTTAAATTCATGCCTTATAACCTCCTCTTTCTAACTTGTAGTTTTCTCTTCAATTAGAGCAATCACTTTCGTATCTTTTGGCAAGCTCGTAGGTGTTGAGTGGATTGTAAAAGAATCATTTGTAGGCAACCACCTATCTTCCCATAATTTGATCAAGTTCCCATTTCCAACCCTTCACCTTGTTTCTTGTATAATAACTCATTTAGATTCCTATATACTTCTCCACATATATGAAGGTTGGGTTCCCAATTCTGAATCCAGAAAATTCCCATGCTTAAAATACTTAGATTTCAAAACTTTGTAAGAACAATGAGTCTGTGTTGGTCAGTAACCGCCTCCCTTGCTTTCCCAATAATGCCATGTTAAAAAGCTTGAGATCCCGAAATCTTATACCTCCCATATCCTTTGGCATACAAAGTTTTTCCCAACCCAACCAATAAATCACTTTGCCCTCCTTTTTGTTAGACCACCAATATCTCCCTATGATACTGGTTATGTCTTCACAGAGTGTTGTTGGTAAGAGATAGCAATTCATCACATAGGCTGGTAAAGCTTGTAGAACAGATTTTATAAAAATTTCTTTACCACCAAGATAACAACCTCCTACTCCAGACCTAAATTTTAGCTTGTACTTATTCAAGACTTCCTTGAATGTTGCCTTTTTCCTTTTCCCAACTATAGTTGGCATTTCTAGGTACTTCTCCGAATTTGTAGCCGTCTGAATTCCAAACATCTGCTGCAACTCAGCCTTTTGGTTTTCACTCGTGTTGGGGCTAAAGAAGAGAACAGACTTGTCAAAATTAATTTTCTGGCCTAAGCTTTCCTTATAAAGCTTTAGCACGCACTTTATCTTTTCTCCTTCATTTTTGTTCGCTATTGCAAACAGTTGATTGTCATCTGCAAAGAAAAGGTGATTAACTCATGGGCCATCTCTGCTAGCCTGGACTCTTTTTAGCTTTCCATCTCTTTGTAATTTTGTGAGAATTGCTAACAAACCTTCTATACATATTAGGAACAAGTATGGAAATAAGGGGTCCCCCTATCAGAGACCTCTTTCTAGTGAAAAGACTTTGTAATGTTCCCGTTACTAATAACATAATAAAAAATATATTTAACATAATGCATAATAATAATGATCCATTTTTCATCGAAACCCATTTTGAACATAGCAGCTTCCGGAAAAGACCATTCTACCCTATCATATGCCTTACTCATGTCAAGCCTTAAAGCAAAAACACCATGATGTCCTCTCTTTTTCAGTTTAATGTTATGCACTAGTTCATAAGCAACCACTATGTTATCCATGATTTGTCTGCCAGGTACAAATACACTTTGATTTTCACTAATGCAATCAGGAAGAACATGCTTCAATCTGTTGTTAAGAACTTTTGCACTATTTTGAAAAGCACATTACAGAGACTGATAGGTCTAACTGAGACATGTGTTTTGGATTATTAGTTTTGGAATGAGAACGATGTGTGTGATTTAAGTCATGCACGCATAAATCATCGTTAGGGATTTTTAAACACAAACTAACGACGTCATTCCAACTATATACAAACAAATTTGATAAAAAAAGAGCAGCCATACTGTCAAGTCCAAGTGATTTAGTCGAGTGCATTTGTTTAATTGCATTTGCTACCTCCTCGGCTTTGAACTCTATACAAAGGAATTGGTTTATCTCGCTTGTGACTTTTTGTTCTATTGCCGCAAGAATGATCTCACTAAATTTTAATCCTTGGGATTTGAATAAAGCTGTGAAGTACTGTTCACCTATCTCCTGATTTTCGCCTCCTTCTCAAACCAATTGCCTTCATCCTCTTCCAATCCCATTATATGATTTTCCACCTTCTGATTGTAGCTTGGGCATGGAAATAGGCCGTATACCTATCTCTTTCTTTTAGCCATGAGACTATTGACCTCTGACGCCAATATAACTCTCTTTCTCTAATAATTTTTCAATTTCCGCTTTGGCTTTCCTTTCCTGGTCAAGTATCGCGTCGGATGGTTGCCTGTTTTGTAATTTCTCCGCATGAGCTTGCAAATATTTGACGTTTCCTCCCATCTGGCCATACTTTTCCTTGTGCCATTTGTCCAACTTGCCATGAACTTCGATCACTCAACTCATCATGCCTTTAAGAGATACTTCTCTCCAAGCTTGAATAATTATATTTTCTATATAATTCATTAAAGTGAAAAAATATATATATATATATATCTATATATGTAATTTTGATGTGGATTAACACAGGATGAGATCGAGACAGAGCAAGGAAGTGGAGAAGTGAGATGTCAAACCCAACAAAAGCTTGTCGCTACATATGACACAGCCAAGGGCAAAAATTGATAAAGCCAAAGATCTACGATCTTAAAATAAACACCATACCAGTTGTCCACCAAGTAGGCCAGGCTTGGCCCCATGCCTCCCATATTTATTGTATAGTTTGGAGAGTTCAGAAGCATTCAACCCTTTCCGACTTTGTCTAAAACATCCGCGTCTTCAACCTTCGGCGTTGAATAGAAGAAAACCCAAAATCCCAAATTCCTCCGTAAAAGCTCTTCCCAAACTCTCTTCAGGTACTCTGCAATCATCTCTCATTCTCTCATTTCATTCCTTTTTTTTTTTCTTTTTTTTTTTTTACTTCTATATTTTTTTTTGGCTTCTGGTTATGCTCCATTTGCTTGTATTTTTTTTCTTAATGTGGATTATCGGATCTGATCTTTGCCAATTGTGAAGATTTTCCATTTTGATTTTAGATTAAATTATCATTATTTTGCATTCTTCTTTAAACAGCGCCATTTTCATGTAGCATAGACTCATATCTTGCTGACATGTTGCTTGCAATGCACTGATGCAGATTCATTCTTTGGATTTCTGATGGATTTATGATCAATTGTCTGAGATTTGCAATAAACGGTGTGCAATTCTGCATTGTATAGCATCCAATTTGCAGGGTACTGTGAATTTTCTCTCCAAATGTTGCTCTAGATAGCATAATCTGAATTCGGCGTTGTGGCTACGATAAGGCAGGAAGGCAGGATTTTTTTATTGTGTAAAAAAAATGAAGCGTGTGTCGCCGCTCTTTTTGGTACTTTTAATCCTAGGATTCGTCTTTGCAACATATAATATGTTGACTATGATAATACACTATAAGACCTCTACTTCGGAGAATCGGGATTTGTCCGATCCTATTATTCAAATGCCCGAGAACTTGAAGGAAGGTGGGGATTCTAACTCAAAGTACCATGTTGCGCTAACAGCAACCGATGCTCCGTACAGCCAATGGCAGTGTCGGATTATGTATTATTGGTATAAGAAGGTAAAAGATATGCCCAGGTCAGATATGGGAAAGTTTACTCGAATTTTGCATTCAGGGAAGCCTGACAATTTGATGGAGGAGATTCCAACTTTTATCGTTGATCCTCTTCCTGAGGGTTTAGATCGGGTAAGTCCTCTGCTGTTTAGTACTTCAGTTCTTCATTTCCCCTTGATATTTGAACATGTATAATTTTGCGAGCAGTCTGCATATATGTTGCTCCAACTCTTTATTTTTCTTGGAGTATTTGTTTCCGATATCCGTGTTCGGCACATATTTGAACAGGGGTATGAGAATAGTACTAGAAAAAATTCAAACCCGAGTCCACCTAACATACTACATGATTTTTCATTGAACGGAAATTTTGATGATATGTTATATACGTGTGTTTAGTATGTAAGATAGTGGATTAAGGAAAGTCTGTGAGATGTGTTCTGGTGCTCGAACATATAAATTAAAGGATGAAGGACAATTTCACTATCTCCAATTATTTGCTTAAGCTAGAGAACAGAGGGAAGCTACAAACAATATTGTTCCTTTTTTTTCCGTATTCTCTTGATCATTAACTTTTATTTAAATCCTTACAATAAATTTTGGACATTTTCCTCATAGCTGAGGATGTCCACGTGGCCGGCTGTTCAGTTTTCATTTTTAGGTTGTTTGAGCCTTTTTTTTTTCTTGGTTAATAATGTTAGGAGGCTTAGTCTGCGTAAGAAAGGAAGGAGTAAGTGGTGTGGGACGCAACCATCATTCTTTGTCTTTTTAATTTTTTTTTTTTTTTTTTTTATAATCTGAATTTGAAATGGCTTGAACCTGATATGGGCCGAATCTGAAATAGCTTAAACTCGAAGGTTTGAATTTGAATTGACCCGAACAATTAATTCGCAATTAATTCACCTGAAATCGATTTACTTGAGTGTTGTATCCGACTGCCTTGGACTTGAAATAAACCGAATCTAGAATGATTTAGGCCCAATTAGCTCAATTGTCAAACCTGATTGGCTCGAACAAAGAAAGAAAAGATTTGTACCGAGATTAACGCCAATCTAAATTGTCCCAAAACTAGAGTAGCACGGACTTGGAGTGACTTTGAAAAAAAAAAAAGGCCCGAATTTGAATATAACCCAAACTCTTTAAAACCTATGTGTTAGAATTTTTTTTTTATTTAAATTAGTCTTTAAATTTGTTATTTTCCTTCATACGATTGTCAGGTAGTGATTTCAAACTTTGCATGTCAATTTTGATATATTATTTTTAACCTTTCAGCATTATTTCCATTCAATTTGACTGGTCCAATATGCCGTAGATGATGATAGTCATTGGATGCAAAATTGTGTGATTTAGAATGAAAATTGTATGCCTTTGAATCGAGTTGTCATTTAGGAAAGTTTCAGTAGCTTTCTCAAGATTTCATTCTCGCACATTGTTGATTTATAGTCTATGGATTGTCATTTGTATATGATTCTCTGTTAGGGAATTCGATATGTCATATAAAGTATGGGAAATTGAAATAATGATGTGCTAGATAGAGAAAATTCTAGAATGCTCACTTCAGCTTATGTTATTCCTTCTAACTTTCATTTGGTTATCCAAAATTATTTAGAATTTAAATTAACAACTATATTCATTACCAATGTACAACGTACGAAAATAAGGAAAAAAAGACCATCCGCAGTGTAGCGAGGGTATGCATGCTAGTGTATTTAATATTTGGATTAAGTCAAACAGCTAGCATCATTTTCACATTATATATATATGTGTGTGTGTGTGTGTGTGTGTATATATATGTTTGTGTGTGTACATGTATGTATAGGTATAAATCAAGCTCATCCAAAAATATGTCATTGTGAGTTGGAGATGTTCATATCGTTTTTTTAACTTGAATCATACTTTTCCATTGAATCCTCCATCAGCATTAGTCACAAGACTCAAACTGAACTAATGACACCTCCTTGTTTTAACCAAATTATTCTGGTTTTGTCTCAATGTCATTTTCAGGGTTATATTGTCTTAAATAGACCGTGGGCATTCGTGCAATGGTTGGAAAAAGCAACAATTGACGAAGAGTGAGTTTTCGTTTAACCGATATGACCATTCGTGCTTTCTGCTCTTCCTCTACATTATCTGAAAAGTTACTGCTTTTTATGACTGATGCAGGTACATTCTAATGGCAGAACCTGACCATGTCTTTGTAAATCCTTTACCTAACTTGGCCCATGGAAAACATCCGGCAGCGTACCCTTTTTTTTACATTAAGCCATCTGAACACGAGCATATTATTAGGAAGTATTATCCTAAGGAGAAGGGTCCTGTGACAGATATTGATCCAATTGGCAATTCTCCTGTGATTATTAGGAAGGTAGCACCTTATGATCATTGTAGCTTGTGTGGCACATTTGATCTGATCATATACCACCTTTCAATTACTTTTGCATTAAACGTTTCCTTTGTGTATTTATACAAATTTAAAGCATAATTTCTTGTGGTCAGCCTCATCATCTCTTTGGTTGCTACCATAATAGTTTTTTATGTTTATATGTTTTATTTGCTTCAGTCTGTGCTGGAGGACATTTCACCTACATGGATGAATGTTTCTTTAAGAATGAAAGACGACCCAGAAACTGATAGGGCATTTGGATGGGTGCTAGAAATGTGAGAAACGTTTTTTTTTTTTCAAAGAAAAAAATTGTTTTAATTGTATTCTTTTGGCTGATATGGCCTTTTGACATGGGTGACCATTCATTTGAACTTAGGTATGCATATGCTGTGGCATCAGCACTACATGGCATGCGGCATATACTTCGTAAAGACTTCATGCTCCAGGTTTTAATAATACATGATGAGCCCCTTTTTTTTGCTTTCAATGACATTTAGCCTCAATTTGAAATTCAACTTCCTTCTCTGTTTCTTATCAGCCACCATGGGATTTGGATGTAGGAAAGAAGTTTATAATCCATTATACTTATGGATGTGACTACAATTCAAAGGTAAAAGTACAAATATACAAGAATAGCTCTCTCTCTCTCTCTCTCTCCAATATTGTTTTTAAAGCCTATATGTAAGCTGTGATTTGTTTACCTCTTTAAGAGGAAATTTTGCCTTTCTTGCCATAGTTTGTACGACAAGTTCTTCACTTGGCATGACAGGGAGAATTAACCTATGGAAAGATTGGAGAATGGCGTTTTGACAAGAGATCATATCTTAGTGGGCCTCCTCCAAGGAACCTCTCTTTGCCCCCTCCAGGTGTTCCTGAAAGTGTGGTAAGGTCATCCTTTTGGGAAAAGATAACGGCCTACCTGGTAATATAGAAGTTGAAAGACTGATCACTGAGTAAAAGAATTCAAACCACCCCCTAGACTTAATTTTTTTATCATTTACCATGCACAACAGCATGCTTCAGGTAATGGCTGTAATCATTGTCTTACTCATTGCGTGTTTAATCAAATTGCCTTTGTATTTTTGCACTTAGTTCAAATTATATTGCAGATGCTTCAATCTTGAAGCATTTTTTGGGTAATTTGGGTTTTCTTCATTATTAAATTTAGTTATCAGCTCAATAAGATTGCTGATTGTTGACATTAAGTTGGTGATAATCAATGCTGGAAGCACTACTGAGTAGCGGCCGGGCACTAATATTTTGCCATTGCCTTCAGAAGTAATAGCGGAATGAGTCAATCACCCTTATTAGGACTGTTTTCCCACTCCCGGATGCCTATGTAAATAAACTCCCAAATTAATAGTTTCTAGCCATTAAACTTTTTGAGTTGCAATATATGTAGTTTCTGATACAGTATCTTGCAGGTGAGACTTGTGAAGATGGTGAATGAGGCTACTTCCAATATTCCTAATTGGGACACTTTAAATCGTGGCTGAGATCTAATCAAATAAGTCATTGCATCCATTCTCATGCTGATGTCAATCTCCTTCAAAAGAGAGTTATTGACATGAAATACAGGTAGCAAGACAGCAGTATACATAGAGAAAAATGACGTGTTTACAAGTTAACGAGGGATATACCATTTTTTATACTTCTAGAACAACCATGAAATGCCTCTAGTTTCCTCTTTCTTTTCTCTTTTTTTTTTTGGTGTAAATCTTATAAGTATGATGTCTATTTATTGAATTTTTCCGTGTGAAGTTTTGCGGACTGTAAATCAAATATTCCTTTTGAAACTTTTAACTGGTAATGTTAGTGATACAAATCAGTGAGTGATGACAATCTTTTTGCCTGATGGATGAGCATTGGGTCATAATCCTAAGCTTTTTCACTATGCTATCAAGTAGCAACTTTAGCCTTTTTTGTTTTCTAATATTTTCAGCGCACCTAGACCTACATATGGAACAAGCATGGCAAGAGTTGTTTAGATGCCTATTTGTTAGAGAAGAAGTCTCCAAATGTTTATCTTCTTTTACCCCTAGCGACTTTGGTAAACTTTTATGCATATATGATCATGCAGTCAAGTTTGTGTCCCTGGTTTGAGGAGACACGGATACTGTTTTTGCATGATTAAGCCGAGTCGTAGTAAAATTCCACTTATATTTCAAGTCAAGTTGAACATGAACAATCATAAATACTAGGGTTCAACTTGAATGTGGCCTGATCCATGCATAGAAATTCGTTAATATACTACCTAGGTCCGACCTGAATCCATAGGTCTATTTCATTCGGATAAACGAACATGATCATGGAGTGTACCTGAATTTGAATTTAATCCATAGGTCTATTTCATTCGGATAAACGAACAACATGATCATGGAGTGTCCATAGAATGTTCATTGTGTATGTGAACTCCGTTGATAACTACATATTTCATGCTGGTTTTAGACGTTTCCCTTTTATTTATTTATATATATATATATATATATATATATATTAACATGTTTCATTAGGTGTGATAACCAACAGCATCTGCAAATGGATGCTGACTTATACACATGCTCGAAAACATGCATGAGAAAGGATTGCGGACTTTGAAAAGACAGTCCATTTCCTCGGTCAAATGTACGACATTACTCGTGTGACAGCCTCTTGCGTCACAAATTAACTGATGCATCCCATTCAACCGCATTTTTCTGGTAACTAAAATTTTTATCTATGTCGTCTTGCATGATAGTGCAACAGGTTTACTTTTGCAGCTGTCAAAGACAATTTTAGCAACTTCAACCATCCATTTTTCTGCCATCTCTCGTATCCTTATCTACCAAGGGTATTTACTGCAAGCAAGTTCAATTTCATATCTAGAATACTGTCTTTAAATCTTGCTATGTCGGTTTGCAGCCGATGTTGGTGTGTACAACAGTACACTTCTGTTATACTTCTTTGTATGTGACCAAAATCCCCAGCTTCGAAGGTTGCAAACAACTTGGATACAAAATGAAATGTTGCACCGATTTCAACTATCCATTCAATGTCTTTGATCACCGATATCTCTTTCTGCACAAAATAATATAACTGCTTATAAATTTAAATAAAGTTGGACTTCGACATTCAATCAGACCCATATTTTATGGGTGATACACATCCATACATACATACGCACATAGTAAAAAAGGGAACGGATGAAAGGCGTCAGATCAATCAGAAACAAATGAAAGAAAATTCTCCATGCATTTATTTCATTACTGAAGAAGTTTTTGAGTGAACCCACCCCAAATTCAACAAACGACGCTATTTTTTGTGTTCCACGTTCATTCATCCTAGACAGTAAAATGTAAAAGCATAATAACAGCATGACAACATAAACGAGCATTTGAAGCAGATATCAAACACACATCACTCAATACTTACCCACACATTCTGCTACTCAAGCACCACCATAATCCCAATCCCACCCCCCAATGACTGATACACAGATCTAAGTACGTAGTCGACGTCCCAACTACAGCTCTGAAGCTTATCTGAAGAGAACTCGCCAAGCACATCACATCCTACGACTGCCTGCCAGCAATTCAGGCAGAACCTTGGAAAGTTAAAAGGACAGAAAACCAACTTTATTCAACCAACGCCTCAAGATATAGCCCCGAAACCAACCAATGATCTTCTTAACATGTTCTATCTCCATCCCAAGTAACTACTTAAGGCATTTGTTCCTTGCAAGTTTCGCATCTTAAAGACGGTTTCCTCAATCTTACTCAACAGATCTGGTGAAATCTGCAAAAATAACTGTTAAGAGCCACGTCTCTCCAGAAACAGAAAAATATGCATTGCTTGACAAACATCTGCAACCCAGAACCCCCCCATATTCCTCTTTCTGCAGGCATGTGATAGCCGCCTTTCGCGGGGGAGAACAGGCATCAACATGTGCACCAAATTTAAACCAAAAAAATCAGACATTCTATAAAGGCAATTTTTCTGGTCGGGAGTAGAGAATCGCTTATAAGAATTAGCGTTACTTATTAGGAAATGATCTAGGATAAAACCAGTAAGTGCATATGCACAAACACTAAAAGAGAGAGAGTCATAGTAATTGCGAAATGATCTAAGAAAAAAATTCACCTAGTGCAACAAACACCCAAAAGAGAGTAAGTGGGAAATGATCTAAAGAAAAATAATTGAGCGCATACTTGCCTGTTTAGCAGCAAGTGCCCGCTAGAAGCCAAGGCCACCATGCTCCAACAAAAAAGCTGACAATGCTTCAAAGTTGGAGTTGGATTTGGCAGCAAATGGATGCAGTAAATTCACAGGAATCATTCTCAAAAACATCTAAGAACAAAAACAAATGTAGAGGAACAAGTTACATTAAAAGAACTTCAACAACAATTACAACCAGGCAGAAAATGAGTAATAAGTGAAGTTACCAGCTATACTTGCATATTATTCTCACACAAAATAACGGCCTGCCCAGACTGATTGTCCTTGGTACTGCTCAGGGAGTGAGGTAAACTGCTGGATTCCATTCATGAATTGCGGTTGCTGCAACTTCTGTTCGTGTTGAATTTTTAGCTGGTCAAGAGAATTGTAATCCTTCCAGCCTTTCTGCTTTTCCATTTGGAACTGCATTGTTGGAACCTGTCTTCCAGGGAAAGGAAAGTTTATCGTTCCAATCAAGCCACTGCTACTGTTATCGACATAGAGGGGATCTGCATGAGATGCAGAATTGAGAGAACTATCAACTTTCAATGATGATGCCAACTGATATCCATCCAACCAACTATAATCATCCATCACTGGGTTCCCCAAATCTGAAGAAGAAACAGATTCAGTCAGTGGCTTTGGAGGAACAGTGCCAAAACCCGGTGGGGGACCAAGATGCCTAACTGGGCGGTTAACTGGATTATTCAGCATCCCAACATGTGAAGCTGAGGTAGTTTTAGCAGCCAAAGCATCAGCAGTAACTCTAGACAACACACTAGAATCAATTCTGAATGGCATCACAGCTTCAGGCACTTTTGTCAGACTGCAGTGCGTACCACCAGCACTAGCATTGACGGGTTTTTGGATAGTAAATGAATGAGCAGCAGGTTGAGGAAGGCCTATATTATCTTGCATCTCAAGTTTAGTTAAATGCCCATTTTCCAACATCCTCAAACCTTTGAAGCTATCAGCCAGTGCTGTAGCTTCGTCCACTGACCACCTAGATGCATGCATCTGAGCAGGCTGCAAATGCTGAGGAAGAATGCTACCAACAGACACAGGCATTGGAGGACTAGCATCAAATGCATTATGCTGGCGAAGGCTATCAAGAGGGGCAGACATGGTGCTGCCATAGAATTTGAGATCACCTCCAAAAGCACTTTGATCAAGCTTCAAAGTCTGAGAGGGAGGCCATTTTGGAATAATCACCTCAGTTCTCTTCTCAATCATAGATGGCTGGAAAACAATCACTTCATCATCATCCTCTTCCCCAACCGGTCCAGGTTGTGGGATTGGCTGCACATTTCCACTATTGATTGTCTTCGCAGAGAGGGGTTCATTCACTGCACCATTTGCTGCCGGTGCGGTAGAAGAGCTGAATGTGACATTTTCGGAAGGCTCAACACCAATAAGAAACTTCTTGGCTTTCGAATCAAAATAAACAGTTTTCTGATCAATCCTAATAACATTAGCTAGAGCCCTCCCAGCAGCTAAAATTCTCTTGACACGGGCTTTCTTTTCCTTATCGCTATCGCTTACAAAGGAGCGTTTCCTTGAGAAGTCCAAAATGGCATGTGCAGTAACAAGAGGCAAGAACCCTCGCAACTCAAAGTCCTCCCATAATGCAAGACGGTTTTCAGTTTCTCCTTCTTCATACTTACTCATATTGAAAAAAGTCTCATCTTCATCATCATCAATGCACATTGGCCTAGTTGTCAAGAACTTATTCAGAAATGATATGCAATGCTTCCAGAAGAGTGATCTAGTAGTTGACTGTTTCTCATCCACATCGTTGCCAGCTGCTGCAACATCCGGGCAGCAAGCCAGCCATTCTACAAAAACCAGAATAGCCGGTAAGGTGTAGCTTAAAGAAACATCTTGGAGCTGTGAACATCTCCCTACTACATGACCCATCAACTCAAAAGTGGCAGTCAATGCATTCTGAAGCAGGGCAGCACGCTGTACAATCTCAGCATATGTTTGAGCTTCACTCTCCCCCTTCAGATTGTGAACTGTAAATATGAGAATTGAAACCAACCTAACAAGGAGAAGTGCATTCTCAGTAACATCTGTGCCAAAATTCAGTTCCTCTTCTGGCCCAGAAGATAGAAGTTCACATAAATCATGGCTAACTAGAGTAAGAACCTCTGCAAAAGTCTCCAGGCTGCAAAAAAGAAGCTCTATAAGGACACCCCCAAAAAAACTTGGGCAATACTGAAAGTGAAAGAGTTTCAGAGAAAGTATACCTTGTGCGTGTAAAAAGAATTCCATTTAGACGCACAAATCGAATGCAAAAGGACTTGAAAGTATCCTGGACACCAGATACTTTCTCCTTAGCAGGCCCGGATTCCATGTTGGCATATTTGGATGCAAGTTTTGCTTCCACTTTCCCTCTACCTTTTCCCGATATCCGCACTGCAGGCTCCTTGACCAAGGAAGTTTTGACATCTCCAGGAAGCTGTGAGTAATTATGACGATTCTACCAAAAAAAAAAATGCATACGTTTAATACAATTTCAATAGTCAAATACATACTCCAATAATTGCATATAAATAATAAAACCACTCAAAATCAGTTTTCAAATCAGAAATTTAATATACAATGTCGCAATTGTTAGGCACTCCTAAGAATTACAAGCAGTGAATTCTCAAAGTTGGATTACCATGTCAAAAACTAGCTTCAGCTCCAAAAAAAAAAAGGGTAAAATGCCTCTGAAACATGGTTAAAAGTCATCCCAAAACTTCATAATGGTAGAAACAGATTAACCATTTGACACAATGTCATTGTAGCTTCTGCAATATTTATGAGTACATATACCAAAAAAAAAAAGACACACACACACAGACACACAATCTTCTTCTTCTTCTGTCAAAATATTTAACAACATTTTCTATGTGCAATCTACAATACATCATATCTAATCTTCATAAGCATAGTCATAATTAATAAACATAGAACGGATGGATCAATATTTCTTTCCATAAGACTGGAAAGTAGTAGCCATCTGTTATGGTAGGAATCAGGAACTTTGAAAAAAAATCACCCAATACAAGGTTAAAGGTTTGCAATTATTTACATTTTCCAAAAACGTATAAGTAATGCTAAGGAAGACCATGCACACATGAAAATGTTCAACTATGCAAGCAAATTAATTTCCTAGTTAGCTACCAATGCACACATTCACCCATATCCAAGAGGCCACAAACTAAAGACGTTGTTACCAGAAATATATAAATGAATACAACCCGCATGCCAAAATAGAAACTAAAATTTGCACTTATACCTTCTCAAATGCCACGATCAAGTTATCTTTAGCAGTTGAAAAGGGGTTATCCAACGCCAAACTCCGGAAATATCGATAAACAGCCACCAGCTCATCTCCTGAGTAGGATACCAATATAGCTAGCTGAAATAAGGAGAAAATTGAATATTGTTGACCAGGAGAAATACAAGTCAGTGCAAAAAAGATTACCGGTGCATAAAAGTAAGGGTACTCCATTAAAAGAGAAAAGGAAAATGATGAAAAACCTGATGATGTGGATTCCCACTTAATGGCCAAATTGATGCAGCTTGCAAATAGTAACTTGAAGCTGCTGCATACTCACGTGATTTAGAGTCTCCATCTCCATATAATCCTTTGTACCGAGCTAAGTCTCCCAAGTATATCAAACAACGGTGACAAGACACCAAACCCTTTTTTATCTCAGCAGATTTCTTCCCATCTTTGTCCATAACAATTTGGCTTCCTGAATCATCAGAAAAGTACCTAAATGGAAGTCCATACCTTGCTCTGATTTTCAAAATCAGATCATGATAAAATCCTGTTGCCTCTGAAAGGAAAGTCTTAAACTGCAATCTTATTTTTGTAAGCCGGTCAGGTTGTGAAGGAACTTTCACAACCTGAGATGTGTTTGACCCTGCAGAAGCTAGGGCAGCACTATAATGTGCTCTTAGTTCCTCGATCCGTTTGTAATGTAACTGCCACAAAGCATATTCAATATTGCGCTGCTCAGAAAATTCATGGTCCTCAAGAATTATTGCCTCATAGTTCTCACGCATCTGCTGCCAGGTATTTGGATCTGAGGGTACTCGTGCCTGAGCAGATTTCCTACGATTATTTTCCAACTCTATATTCTGAACAGACTACCAACTATTAAATTCCTTGACCAGAAACTCAAATGGAACCTCATTTTCTAAAGAAGAAAAAAGATACCTTTTTATACAGACACTGCGCGCGCTCCCTGGATGGAGCAGCAGACATTTCATCCATCTGCACTATCATCATACATCAAAAATGCTCCGTCAAAATAAATTAAATCTGCAGAATGCACACATCATTAGCAACATCAACCAGGCCATGTATCCTTGGCTAAGGCGAATTCGATAGATTACAACTAAGTTTTATTAAAGGATTGGTGGACAAGAATCTAATCATCCAAATAGTTAATCACTTTCTCTGTTAATCAAACTGCAACAAACTGCAATAAAATAGGAGAAACCTTATAGCCAGATTACCATCTGATCATAGTTCAAATTTCTAATGCTCAATATATAAATAAGAAGACAATCGCAGTGCCCATCTCAAATGAAAAAAAATTATTTATTAAAAGAATTAACCAATAGAGAACCTATGAACAAGATTGCCAAAATCATCAATGACTCTGAAGCTAACTCTCACAAAACATAACAGTGCTGTAAAAGAACAATTAAAATCTCTAATCCAAAAAGACTTCCTTGAAAGTAGCCTACCATATGTATTCAGCCCTCAATTGGCACAAAATTAAAATTCTTCCGAAACCATCTAATGCTTATTCACTTGTGATCAATTAAAAAAAATATATGAAAATTATCTAAAAATCTGTGGAAAAGATAATACCAGAGCCTCCTCCAACTGGCAATCACTCAATTTTTAACATCCTAAAACTAGTATCTGCATTAGCCTCACATATTAAAAAAAGAAAAAGAAAAAAGAAAATTATTTTCTTTCAAATAATTAACAGGCCCAAACACAATATAAATAAAGAAATAACAATAATATTTCCAGAAACAAAAAGCGAAGTCTTCCAAATAATAAAATTTCAGCATGTCAATTTCAGGCGTACATTTACCCCTTTTTCTGTGAAATTTTGTTAAGAAAATCAAATAAAAGAAAGAAACACAAAGAAAAGGAGCATCAACCCCTCTCTATTATTAACTCAAGTCAATTTCAGACGTATATTTACCCCTTTTTATGTAAAATCTTATTAAGAAAATCAAATAAGAGAAAGCTAAACAAAGGAAAGAATCAGTTACCTACGTTGTATTACATTTACACTTTCATATTTTCTTTTTTTTTTTCAATTATTTCAAAAAAAAAAACATTAATTACAAATAAAAAATTTTGGAGCTAACAAAAAAAAAGAAACAGAAACAGCATCGGATCCGAAGATAAACAAGAAGATGATTACAATAATTGCATTAATCAGTCCCCCAAAATTCACCAGAAAAAACAAATCAAATCGGAAAATAAAAGCAAAGAGAAAAGAGAAGAAAAACGGAAGTCAAATAACCTGGAGAGAATCAGATCTGAAAAGAAGCCTCGAATTAGACCATCGGGCAACGAATTAGAGAAGAATAAAGAGGAATCCGACAGGGGTTGAACGTTGGAAGAAAAGAAGAAAGAAAAAAAAAAGAGTGGGGAGGAGCGCAGGTGGATTGGTTTTATCCTACTTTGGGGATGAAGATTAAAATTTCAATATTTCAATGTGTTTCCTTTTCTTTTCTTTTCTTTTGCTTTTTTTATTTATTTCTTGACCATATCTGGAGATGCAAAGACGGCGAATTTTGAATGACAGTGTTTAAATTTTAATCGCTACTGCTTAAAAACGAAACTTTTCATCTACCATATTTATTTTTTCTATTAAAACTAAAATATCTCACGATACAACGGGAGTTTTTTTTTTTTTTTTAAATAACAATATATGGATAATCTTGTTAAAATTATTGTTTTTAAATATAAAAAAAATATTTTTTTTTCAATTTGGAAAATATAAAATGGTAAATCAATTTTTATAACCATTTTTAAATCACAAATTTATATTTAAAAAATAAATAAAATTATGAAACAAAATTCATATATTTATTAATTGTTTGATGAAATAATAATTATAAATAATTGGAGCAATAATAATTTTAAAAATAAAAAGACTACATTTTGTTCTTCCTTTTTGTCTTCAATTTTTTTGGCCGACTCATTGTGCGCGCTATCACCGGCCACATCGAGGCAACCGGACTTATCTGCTCACTCTTCGCCTCTCTTCTCCTCCCATCTTCAGTGCCCTCTCTTCTCCTCCTCTCGCTTGTCCTTTTCTCTAAGTTTCTTTCGTCCTCTTCCATTTCCAGCGCTTTCATCCATTATTTCTTTTGAAAATTTTAATATTTTTGTTTTTTAAATGATCATTTAAAAAAAATTCTGTTACTTAATTATTTTTTCCAAAAATCTATGTTAATATTAAAAAAATCTCTATACTTGGATATAAATCCTTTTTGCTTTTCTTTCGCTTTTATAAAAAATTAATTCCTCGTAGTTCTTGCCAGCGCGACATTATAGAACATTTTTTAAAATGCAATATTAATAAAAATTATAAATTATTTATATATTTATTATAATAATTTTTAATTTGTATAAATTTTATTAATTTTGATGATAGTAAAAGAATATAGAAAACATTGAGTATAAGAAAAGTTATAAAAATTGTATACGTAATACAGTATCAATAATAGGTAAAAGAAATATTGGTTAAGATTGCTGAAATTAGGTAAAGTAAAATTTTTTTAAGATTAAAAAAAAAGGGAAAAATTAAATGAAATTAAACGTATCAGTGAGTCAGCTCAGTAAATGAAGAAAAACATATGATATTCATTAAGATTAAGATAAACGATAAGGATAAAAACAATGGTTATGGTAAATTAACTATTATAATGGTGTGATTAAAAACTAATAACAGTAAAATTAATTATTGTAACACTAAAATTAATACTTCAACAAAAAGATTAAAATAATAATTAAAAACATTAAATTAAAATTGACAAATAATATAATTTTTACTTGTGATACATTGTGAGTGTTTAAAAAATAAATAATAAATTATTAGTTATAGATAGTTTTTTGTATAAGTGGATAATTTTTAATTTAAAAATGTGTAGAAATAAATTAAAAGAATAAAATACTCATAATTTTATTATATTATATTATATTAATTTCAATTTTTAAGTAATTTCATCAATCGAATTGACGTCACTTACCCATGACACCAACTCCATTATGTATAGTATAGATGTAACTAATTGTATAAATTAATTTATGCACTTCATTACATTTATAAATAGATTTATTTATGTATTAAAATAGTATAAATAAACATATTGAATATTATTTGAAAAAATGAAAAAACAATAAATATTATAAAGAAAATATAAATAAAACTATTAAAATAAATGAGGCAAAAATATTATAATGAAAAAAAAAATGATCAACAATGCAACAAATATAATATGCAGCATATTTTTGGTTTATGTTATAGACAGGAAGATAAAATAGAAAATTAATAATGAAAATAAGTGTATAAACGGAAACCAAAAGAAGAAAAAACCCCACGGATGTTTTAATTTTTCACTAGATTCTGTGGGGTGCATTTAGAAATGTTTGATGCACTAGGCAATCCAAACGGATTAAAATTCCGTTTAGCCCCGATCGAGGCTTTAAGCATGGCTCACTGGAGGCAAACGGAAATCCAAATGGACTCTTCATCTCACCATCAAAACAAGACTTTGTTTTACGTATTTAACGTGACGTTGTTGGAAAAGATACTATGAACATAAATAGACAAAATCAAAGTTACTAAATCTAAATGAAGTTTTCTAACTCATCAATGAAAATTTAAAAGAGAGAATGAGTTAGCAACTAACTCAATATAGAGCAGTGCAGAGATGATGATGATGATGATGATGATAATAATAATAATAATAATAACTGTGCTCAAATGATATTCCTTCGAATACGTACCTCCGACTCCTCCAAGCTCCACCAACAATTGACAGTGTTACTGCTTTTCTCTACAATGTCTCCGCCAAAAATTTAATCATCATGGCTGCAAACTCCAATCACCATCTCACAACCCAACTCAACCCAAACCAACCCCCCCCCCCCCCCAAAGAAAAAAAAACAAAGGAAAAGAGAATAAATAAATTTGTATGCGACAATTTAGAATGTACAACGAACGAGACAACATTGTTCCTCCAGATTCACTATACGGGATCCCTGGTTAGTTCCATGAGGGTGACGATGGTCTGTAGACAAAATCCTGAGAGGATGTGCCGTAGTTCAGATCAAGGTTGTGGAGCTGTTCCATTAGTTGGGAACGCCTTTCCTTGAAAAAATCGAGACGGGTCGTTAATTCTGCCAGAGCAGAAGAAGCTGCTGATTGATGTCTTGGATAATTAATCACCTGCAAATGGCCATCAGCATCAGTATCTGCTAACGTATTTCATACAAGAGGTAATCAGGTTTAAGTCGAGTTGCAGTCAGAAGTTTTCAAGTGATAATCAAGCTTCACGTAATTCGGTACTGATGAACATCTTTCAATGGTTAAAATTGAAAGCACAAGACCTGAATTATGAATACCATTCACCTATGGAATAGAAACAGGGAACCGGTCAGTCTTACCTCAGCTGCTCTTGAAGTGGATGGGACAGGGGCAGAATCAACCACACAAAGCTCATCCATAGACATATTTGCTGATGCCTCGGTACTTTTCGAGTCACTCAAGCTTGTTGAATCCATAAGTTGTTTTCGAGTAGGCTGCCTGCCGCTTTTGCCAACTGCCAATCCCTGTCCTTTAACATTCCCCCAGTCCGGCCCTAACAAACTCTCCTGCAGAATAATTTTAAAATGCACATTTAGAGCGCATAGAACAAGGACTGAAAATGAATAACTGAAGGGAAAGAAATTTAAAAAAAAAAAGGAATACATAATTTGCTGGGGTTCAAATGTAGGAAGAGTATAGGCTTAAAAGGAATGGATGCAGAAAAATTAAAGCATTAACTGTTACTTTTATAGTCATTAGCAATAAAACTCCTTGATTTCCAGCATCAGGATGCAGAACAAGTGTCAATCGATTTTATATGCAAAGGACATTTACAGAGAAAATGGCTCACTAGTTAATACCACGTAAAAACGTAATTGAGAATTTTTTTTTTTTTAATTCCTTAGAATGGTTACTTTGCCTTTTTATACATGTTCCAAAACTTATAAGCTAGAAATTCATTCCTTGCATTAAGTTACGCTCCAACATTAAAAGAGTCTCAAGAAGATACCATAGAAAATGAAGGAAATTGACCCAATTGAGGGAAAAAAGGGACAACTTCAACTCTCATTTAGAGGAATCACTTGGCACATGCAGCAAGTTCTGTTGCGAGGGCAACATGGTACAAGAATAGACAGGGCAGTAATGCTGGGTGTTTGGTTCCTAGATGGCTCCTTGACAAGGGACTTTAAAAAGGATGAATCAAATTGCAGTCCCAAATTTGTCAGTGTAGAAAATAATAATATCATGTTTCAAACAGAAGAACCCCGTAAAACCACTCGCCCTAGACTAGCATCTGTCCTTGGTTCCAAGATATCACAATTTTGAGCTACCTAGTTTGCTAAAGCATGAGCAATATATGAGGTATGAAGAGTTGCTAATTACGTTCAAACTATTTAACTGGACTACTATGCTTAAAGGCATCCTCCAACATACCAGATGTCGGAGAGTGTAGAATAAATATGTTTTTAAGAGTTGACCGAATACTAGCTGAATAATAGAAGAAATCATTTGAGGATTTTCAAGCTGCAAGTATTGAGGTAATTGCTAAATAAATATAGATTGATTGATGTAGAGTTTCTTTCCATATTTATATTTTGGGTTAATATGTAAATTAGCTCCGAAAATATACCACTTTTCATGATTTGATACCTAAATTTAAAAAAAAAAAATCAAGATTAGGTACCTAAATTTCTATTCCATCAACAACGTTACCCCAAGAGGTTAATGCTGTTACATTAATGCTAATGTGGGTTGATCAACAATAAAAAGTCACCACGTGTCAAAGTTAGCGTCAAATTAGCAATTTTTTTTTACAATTAATTATTAAAACTAAATAAAAAAATCTGCAAAAAGAAAAAGGAAGAGAGAGAACAGGAAGAAGGGAAAGGAAGAGAAAGGGTGGGTCAGCCAGCCACCAATCTCCCTCAGGTCGGTGGGATCGGAGGTAGGCCAAAGAAGAGAACGAAGAGAGGAAGAAGGTGGAAGAGAAGGCCGACAGAGGAAAAGTCAACCGGCTGCAGTTTCCCTCTAGTCGGCAAGATAGATGCAGGCAGGGCTGGCAGTTTTAACTGAAACCCAGCGGGTTTCAACCCAACCCTACAGTGGCAGAATTTTGTTTGAAAACGGGGGTTCAAGAATCGCCAAGAAGTTTTGAGTTCAGGTCAGGGCGATTTTAGACAATCCGCCAAGATATTTACTAAAATACTCCTTTTCTAATTTTATATCTATCTTTTTATATATTTTAGCTATAAGTTCCCTGATTTTTACTAGACTTCATCACATGTATTTGGTTTCATGGTAGATTTTTTGAAATGCAGATTAAGTTTCGAGGCTGGTTCAAGGTCGGTGGGAATTCTCCATTTTGGGGTCAAGTTCGAGAGCTAGAACTCGAGTTAAGTTTCAGTTTGGGGCGGCTATCGAGTGGAGATATTTGAAGCCTGGATTATAGGCAGAGCAGGTAAAAATCCGCTCCGACCAATCGCCATCCCTAGACAAGTGGCTGGGCCATGCTGGTTCTAAACTAGGAAAAATAACATAACAAAATGATGAAAGCCAACAAGATCAAATTCTTATCCCTTGAATGAAATATTAAAGTCCAATTCAATTAACCGGATGTGTATAATTTTTTAAAATATATATTGAAAACATACCTCTGTTCTTTGTTTCTTCTCGTGATTACAAAAAGCAAGGGTTGTGTCGAAATCATTCTGAAGAAACCTCCTGCAGACCAAAAATTCCAGCCAACTAAAATTAATGAGTTTGTACATAATAACTACCATTACAAGACAAAAGGCGCCAATTATTTTAATTGGTTATTTGAGATCAATTATTATGACCTCATTGAATCTTCCATGCAACGGCCTACTAAGTTTACAAGTTTACACAGAAAGCTTGGGAATCAAATGAACAAAAAGGAATTCCACGAACTCACTGTTGAGAGTTATGACTTTGGACATATTGATAACGGTCACATGCATCAAAAATGGAACCATAATGATGCTGCCTTTGCAGATTCAGCTGGTGATGGAGTTCTGCAACTTTTTGCTTCAATCTAGCCACATCAGCTTCAGCAAGAACAATCTCCTCAAGCTCAGCCCTTGTCTTCACATTAATTTAAATTACAAGAATGAGGAATGCTAGATTTAAAAGGAAAAATGGCTCTCTTGAGTCTTGCCATCTTTACAAACCTTGGAATCCATTCCATGGGAGCTAGAAAATTGAGCAGATGACATGCTCAATCCAACTTCAAGTGCTGCTCTAAGATCCCTTTCAGTTTGTAGCTGTTCTTGCAATCTAGAGACCTACAGAGTCATTCAGAGGCAAGTAAGAAAGCAACTTCAGGAACATAATCCTTCAATAAAAGGTTAGATAACTGTGTACATGAAATCATTTTCTTAACAAGGAAGAAGATAGATATATGATCTCATTAAAGATTCACCACAACACTTTTAGTTCATAGAGTACCAAAATTATTACCCACTTAGCTCTCCTATAGTCTGCAAAAGTTGTATAACTATTTAATGACAATGCAAGCCATAAAATCTTCACGTTAGCATGTTCGAGTAGACTGAACTTCATCCACTCATCTAAGCAGCCATTATCAGCTAAAAAACCTCCACTACTAAAAAGCATTTTATATTGTATGTACTTAATAACTGCATGAGCCCAGTGTGTTGTAGTCTCCAAAACATTTCAAAAGCTTTCCTCTTTCAAACAGATCTAAGAAAGTTCAGAAATCTAACAACTTCAATATCAAGCTGAAAAGTAAGGCCAAATAGAAGAATCAAAAGCAAGAAACATAAAGAATGACACAGTTGTGGTTCTTGATAATAGGAACAAATTTAGAATCCAAGGATGGATCCTAAAAGCCAACTCCTACTTAAAGTATAAAAAAAAATCCAAGAAAGTGCATAGAAACAGGACTAAACATGAACTAGTCTGAAGCGATAGCAATGTGAAAGTTCCCAAGATTAAATTCCTTGCTGAACATTTAATGCAAAAATCAGCAAGCAGATCAGGAGATAAAAATCTATGAGGAAAAATAAGTGTTCATTTAGTAATTGTAAGAAAGAAATACATCTTGTTCAAGTGCCAAGCGACGTTCATGCAAAGCTTGTTTTCTTCTTTCCAAGCTAGCCTGTAAAATTGCATTTCCTCTAGCCTACAACAGGCAAGTAGCAATCTATGAGTGGAAACAGAAATATTTCTCTACTTAGGCATTGAATGATTTCATAAAAATAGTGCTACCTCTTTCGCTATACGATTTTGCAGGTCATTCTTTGTGATTTCAAGCCTCTGTATAGCAAGCCTGGAAAAAATTCAACAAATTGTTTTGCAATTATAATATCACAGACATGAAATCTAAGCTATACTTAAAACAGCTTTTAACATAAGAACTCAACTGCAAACTGTTTTAACATTTGAGCATCTTACAACGTTATCAAATCAAAATCAGAAAGATCTTAGAGATGGATACCAAAAGTCATGTCCTAAGAAGGAGTTGCAAAAGCAAAACACCTTAGTAATAGTTTTCAAATATAGACATGCTAGTTAAGAGGAATGCAAATAATAGAAGAACTAAAAGCGACAAGATGTAAGAATATCTCACTCTTCTTCACCAGAAGAATCAACGGACTCCATAGATGGAGTCTTTCCGGCCTGTATAACAAAGGCGATGAAGATTCAAGTAAGTATGGTTTTACCGTGTGAAACAAACATGTAGAAATGAGAGTATGTAGAAATGAGAGTATAACACCTCATTGTTTTTCTATGTGTGAAACTAAAGCATATGTACATGCACCAACAAAATAAGGAATGACACTTAAATTGCACAGATGCTTTAAGAGGAATGTGTAATAGTTAGTAGAAATATCCCTCTTATAAAGTCTATTTGCAGAGGGAAAATCAAGCAGTCAGATATGTAAAGTAAAATTCTTAGGAAAAAAAACACAGTATTTTCATTAAGATCAACGTTTCTTGGCTAGTTGATGCAGTTATCATATTTACCACTTTTAATTAGAGCGCATGAAAAAAAGCAGCCCTCCAAATATGGTCCAGGGCCAAAAGAATTTGTAGAAGTTTCTACACAAGGGAGAAAGTAGATAAGAGGAATTTTATCCATGCAAAGAAACTGTTGAACTGAGGACAGTTTAATACAAGTTGGAGCTATATCACCCAGAAAATTACATTGAGAATAATAAGTGAAATCTCGGGATTTTGAGGAGCATTGTCTATTGAATAAAGGAATAGTTTTGCCTCGCAGTTGTATAAACAACGTTTGTTTACTGAACTTCTCATGCCAGATTCATCAAAAATAACAAAAGCAAAAGAAAGAAATTAAACCGTGAAATAGAAATCCCAGAATGCAGCAATGAAGCAGAAAGCGATGGTGCAACAATAAATAAAATCTTTAACTTAAGACTCCTTTGAATGATCAATTTTATATCCGTGGTTGGAAAGTTTATCAAAACATAAATCTTGTTTAAGTTTATTAACCATAGCAAAACTCCATTAAGGATTTCTTGAAACAGTGTGATTTGTCTAATGCATGTACTTTCAGAGTTCCTTACAATTAGACAACAAATCATAACAAGGTAACTCACATTGCTTCTTCCCCAAAATGTTGATCTCTTGGCATTGAGGCTGGAGTCTTTAACTTTATCAACTGGCTTCTCAGTGGAAGATTCAAGTCCAGCCGCAGAAATAGGATGGCGAGGATCAATTGAAGACAGAATCTCACCCATTGATCGGTAAGATTCACCAATAGGTAGCACACTTGGGACATTTATCTCATTAATTGGATTCTCATTTCCTTTATTCTGCTTAGCTTGTTCCTCCAGCTGAGCATCAGGATCTCTCATCTGTAGAGGATCTACAGCTAAGCCTGAGCTCTCAACGTGAGCAGGATTGTCTCTAGGGGATTCAATATCTGAACCATCATCCCCAAATGCCTGCATGCCAAAAAAAAAAAAAAAAAAATCAACTTACCAATTGGTTAAAGGGATCCTCACTCAAGTTCTGCAACTGGTTGAGTCATAAAGAATGAATAAATCATCATTAACTTAACATCCATATCATAAACAAAGTTTACAAAGATGATTTTATGGCAAACCTTAACAGCCTATAACAAGAAAAACAAGGTTTCGTTCTTTCAATCTCCAGTCCTTTATCAAGCTATGCAGTAAACCTAAACTAAATGGGTTAAGTCATATACATAAAAGAATGTTCTTAATAGGATAACTTAAGAGTGGAATTTTTGCTTTACCATTTCAACCTTCAATACATACAATTTTAAACTCAATTCTTTTCCTTTTTTTCTTTCTTGTGGCAGCAAGTTATTCGTTAGTGTGGTGCACAAAACAAAACTATCAGTACTGTGATTCTCCTAATTAATCCTCACTGTTTTTCATAACATACAGATTTCTTTTTCATTTTATCATCTGTATTACCATCAAATGACAAATCCATCTAACAATTATAGGAGTTCCTAGCTGTACACACTGTGTAATTGCTGTAAATGTAAGATGATAGCTGTAGAATTACTCTGATTTTTTTTTTGTAATTATTTTGATTAATTCTGTAGGATTATCTTTCCTAATTTTCTCCACTTAAAGCCTATAAATAGGTTACTTATAATAGTCTTTATGTGTGGTAATAAAATAACAGAAAATTCTAATCCTATTTTCTCTATTTTAATATGGTATCAGGGCCTATCTACTTTTATTTTTGACCTAATCGCCACCCATTTTTTTTCTATCCTAGCAGTTTTTTTTTCAGAACCTTTCTTCTCTGAAACAGTGCTTTCTTTTTACTATTTCTGACATGTCTGAGACCTCCACTAATTCTACCCACACCCCCACCAATGTTTCAAGAAAACTTAACTCTCTCAATTCTGAAACATATTCTGTTCAAATCACCAACATTAGACTGAATGGTGACAAGTTTCACCGCTGGTCCCAATTTGTTTGTATGTACATCCGAGGAAGAGGAAAAATCGGATATTTAACGGGGGACAAGAAGACACCGACAACCACAGATCCTATGTTTGCAACCTGGGATGTAGAAAATTCCATGGTCATGGCATGTCTTGTAAATTCCATAGATGATGACATCAGCTCAAATTATATGTGCTACCTAACACCAAAAGAACTCTGGGAAAACCCTAACCAGATGTACTCTGATTCTGGTAACCGATCACAAATCTACGAACTCCAACTAAGGCTTGGTAAGGTCTGACAAGGAGGAGATATTATCACCAAGTATTTCCATGTCTTAAAAGGTTTGTGGCAAGATCTAGACATGCATAATGACTATGAATTGAGTTCTCCCGATGATTACAAGCATCATAAGAAATTGATTGAAAATAATCGAATGTTCAAGTTTCTTGCTGGTCTAAATGTTGAATATGATGAGGTTAAAGGAAGAATCATTGGCAGACAACCTCTTCCTTCAATTGGAGAAGTCCTTTCTGAAGTAAGAAGGGAAGAAAGCCGAAAAAAGGTTACGCTGGGACGAAAAGTTGACGAAAGTTCTATGGAGACATCTGCTCTTGCAGCATCTAATGCAAACAGGTATTGTACCTACCAGCAGAGATCTGATGAAAAACGAAAAATCTCGTGTTTGGTGTGACTACTGCAACAAGCCTCATCAAACTCGGGAAACCTGCTGGAAAATCCATGGAAAACCTACAACCTGGAAAAGCAGCAAAACTAGTAATAGATCTAATTGTCCTACTCCGTCTGCCAATGAAGCTGAAAGTAGCCCCTTGAGCAAAAGAGCAGATGGATCAACTCCTAAAACTGCTAAGATCTAATCCTTCTTCGAGTATTCCTAATAGTTCCTTGGCACAAACAAGTAGTACATCTTTTACGTTTTCTACTAGTTTTTCACATTTGTTCAAATCCTATTCACCTTGCTGTGGGAATCAAAATGTCAGAATTGCTGATGAAAGTTTTTCACCCATTGCAGGAAAAGGTCTTGTTAAGATATCAGAAAAAATAACTTTAAAATATGTTCTTCAAGTTCCCAAACTGTCTTGCAACCTTTTGTCAATTAGCAAAATTTCTAAAGATTCTAATTGCATTGTTACCTTTTTTGATTCTCATTGTGAGTTTCAGGAGCGGAGCTTGGGGATGATTATTGGCAGTGCTAGAATGGTTGATGGTCTTCACTACTTTGATGACAACTCTAAAAATAAAGAGGCTCAAGGCTTGAACAGTAGTATTAGTTCAATTCCTGCTCGTGAACAAATAATGCTTTCGCATCTTAGGTTAGGACATCCTAATTTTCCTTATTTGAAACAGTTATTTCCTGCATTGTTTAAAAAACTGGATTATTCTAGTTTTCACTGTGAAAGTTGTCAATTATCTAAAAGCCATGGTAATTCACATGCTTCAAAACCATATTGTGCATCAAAACCTTTCTACTTGATTCGTAGTGATGTTTGGGGTCCATTTAAAATTACTACTTTATCTGGCAAAAGATGGTTTGTCACGTTTATAGATGATCATACTCGTCTATGTTGGATTTATTTAATGAGTGACAAATCTGAGGTGAAAACTATTTTCAAAAATTTTTATAACATGGTGGAAAAACAGCTTCAAACAAAAATCAGTTTTTTTCGTTCTGACAATGGGACATAATACTTTAACCATTGTTTGGAAAATTTTTTCAAGGAAAACGAAATTCAACATCAATCCACATGCCATGATATACCCCAACAAAATGGCATTGCGGAAAGGAAAAACCATCATTTACTAGAAATAGGTAGGTCTATAATGTTTTCCATGCATGTTGCAAAATATTTATGTGGGGAAGCTATTTTAACAGCCCCTTTTCTTCTTAATAGACTACCTCCTGGGGTATTGAATTATATGACTCCTATAATCTGCCTAAGAAAGTTTTCTCCTGAAACTAGGATGGTTTCAGATTTACCGTTAAAAGTATTCGGCTGTACTGTTTTTGTTCATATACCTAGTAATCTTTGATCTAAGCTTGAACCTCGTGCTGAAAAATGTGTTTTCATAGGATATCCCCCTAGTAAAAAAGGACATAAACGTTATAATCCAAAGACAAGAAAAATTCATATTGGCATGGATGTTTCATTTTTTTTAAAACGAACCCTATTTTAACAAAAATCATCCTCAGGGGAGAACAACACTAGTGAAGATATTTTTTGGGAAACTTCAGCACCTTTGCCAAAACTTTTTTCTCCTAATTTGAGCATCAAGGAAATAAATGTCATAAATAACGAAAATCAAGAAATTGTTGATCTATCATTGCCAGGTATAAATGTATCACAAACAAGGGAAGAAATACTACAACAAAATCAAAACGATCCTGCTCAAGAGCCCAAAGTGTACACCAGAAGGAGAACTCATCATCAAAATAAAGATCAGCCATCAATTCTAGCACAACACCAATCACTAACTCCAAATTCTGACCATGTACTAAACATCCTATTGCTCAACATTTGTCATACCATAGACTCTCTAAAACCCATAGGGCATTTACTTCTAAGATTTCTCATCTGTTTATTCCAAGAAATATTCAGGAGGCTCTTAATCATCCAGATTGGAAGTTAGCAGTTATGGAGGAGATGAATGCACTGAAAAAGAATGGCACTTGGGAAATAGCTTATCTACCAAGAGAAAAAATGTCTGTGGGATGTAAATGGGTATTTACTGTCAAATGCAACGCTGATGGGAGTGTAAAGAGGTCCAAGGCGAGACTTGTTGCAAAAGCGTTTACCCAAACCCATGGAATCGATTACCAAGAAACGTTTGCTCCAATAGCTAAGGTGAATTCTATTCGCGTGTTGCTCTCACTTGCAGTAAATTCGAATTGGCCATTACACCAGTTAGATATAAAGAATGCATTCCTAAATGGAAACTTGGAGGAAGAAGTGTTTATGGAATTACTACCTAGTTTTGAAGGTAACTTCGACAAAAAGAAAGTGTGTAGATTAAAATATTCCCTTTATGGCTTGAAACAATCTCCTAGAGCTCGGTTTGAACGATTTGGGAAAACTATCAAGACTCTTAGGTATCCACAAAGTCAAGCTGATCATGCTATGTTCTACAAGCACTCAAACGAAGGTAAAGTTGCAGTTTTAACTGTATATGTGGATGACATAATTTTGAAAGGTGATGACAGTGTTGAACTTGAGCGGTTAAAGACAGCATTGGCCAATGATTTTGAAATTAAAGATCTAGGCCCCTTTAAGTTTTTTCTTGGAATGGAATTTGCAAGATCCAAGAAAGGTATTTTTGTTTCACAACGAAAGTATGTTCTAGATTTACTTGGTGAGATAGGTTTGTTAGGGTGCAAGACTGCTGAAACACCTATTGAACCCAACTTGAAACTAGAACCAGCTAAACTTGAAGAGGTAGTAAACAAGGATCAGTTTCAAAGGCTTGTTGGGAAACTGATTTACTTATCACATACACGTCCAGATATAGCATTTGCTGTTAGCGTGGTGAGCCAATTTATGCATTCGCCTGGACAAGTTCACTTTGATGCTGTTTATAAGATTTTGAGATACTTGAAAGGAACACCGGGAAGAGGTCTATTGTTTGAGAACCGCGGCCATTTACGGATTGAAGGGTACACGGATGCTGATTGGGCAGGACGCATAACTGATAGAAGATCTACTTCTGGGTACTGCACATTTGTTGGAGGGAATTTGGTCACGTGGCGAAGTAAAAAAAAAAGTGTTGTTGCAAGAAGTAGTGCAGAGGCTGAATTTAGATCAGTGGCTCATGGAATTTGTGAAGTGTTGTGGATTAGAAGACTTTTAGAAGACTTAAAAATCTCTAGACCATTACCTATGAAGATTTATTGTGACAACAAAGCAGCAATCTCCATTGCTCATAATCCAGTTTTTCATGATAAAACTAAACATGTTGAAGTCGACAAACACTTCATCAAAGAAAAACTGGATAGTGGATTGATTTGCATGTCATATGTTTCTACCAAAGAGCAAGTTGCAGATATTTTAACTAAAGGATTAAACAAAAGACAGTTTGAGGACTTAATTAGCAAGCTGGTGATGGAAGATATTTTCAAACCAGCTTGAGGGGGAGTGTTGAAGAGTTGACTGGATATCAGCAAGTTACTATTAGCTGAATTATAGGAGTTCCTAGCTGTACACACTGTGTAATTGCTGTAAATGTAAGATGATAGCTGTAGATTTACTCTGATTTATTTTGTAATTATTTTGATTAATTCTGTAGGATTATTTTTCCTTATTTTCTCCACTTAAAGCCTACAAACAGGTTACTCATAATAGTCTCTATGTGTGGTAATAAAATATCAGAAAATTCTAATCCTATTCTCTCTATTTTAATACAATACCATTGGGCCGGACCAGGGTCTAAATATTCATGTCCAAGCCCATTCCAAGTCAGGCCAGGTATTGGGGATCTCTAGTGTGCACTCATGGATGTATAAGCTTTACGTTTTTATATTAGACAAAAGGGGTGACAAAGAACCTTGTAGTCATACAGATCACTGCCTGCATAACCGCTGCTTTCACTTAATTTCCCACTGAGAACACGTTCAGCATCATCAGTGTCTGGATCGGCTTCATTTTCTGCATCAAGGTAGCCATTATCTTTTGTATCGGGATCTTCATCATCAGTTGAATCTTCACTAGCACTATTTTCAATCCGAGAATCAGCTGAAATAGAACATCTTTGTAGATTTTCATCCTGAAACAACAAAAATAGTCAACACAAATAGCACCGTACTAAAGACCAGAAGCATAGACCGTTGATAATGTAAAGTTTAACAATATTTTGAAACTAGCATCATGAGAAAGAAAGCTTCACAATCGTTAGAAATATTACATGGGAAGAACAAGCTTTTAATAATTGGTGCTGCATGAAATTCTCAAGTTTGTCCCAAGTTTATACGAGGTGAAACTACCAAAAAAGCCTGTATACTTTTCTAAATTTCCTAGATAAGCCCTTACTATATTATTGTATCCAATTAAACCCTCAAAGTATTGTTTTTTGTCTAACTAATCCCTTCAAGTACTATTTTTATTTAATTAAGCCCTTAAAGTTTTTTTTTTGTTCAATTAAACCCCTATTTGTCTTTCGAATTTTAGTGGTTTTCATGCAAAATGAGGACTTAAACAAGATAATACTTCGAGGGCTTACTTGGGTCCAATAGATGGGTAAGGGCTTGTTTAAAAATTTTGAAAAAGTATAGGGCCTTTTTAGTATTTTAGCTTTTATATAACTTTTTGTTCATGATATATCATTAGAATGCAAACTTTTGTATGAATGATTCTAAAAACTATTTTTAAGAAAGATACACTCTGGGTTTATCATGTAACATTACAAAGAGAGCAAAGTTTTAGATCAATATGCCATATCAAACAACAATGAAGCTAGGTGCATCTTACATCAAAAATATTCTTGTACTCCTCCAAAAGAGTAGAAACGATGGCTTGAGCATTATTAGCAGCATTTGCAGCAGCAAGAAGCTGGGCAGAGTTATCGCCATTAACATCAAAGTCATCCTCCAACTCACATTCACCAGCTAATAGGGGGCGTAAAAGCAAGGGAGCCATGCAAGCAGCTACAGCAGATGGAGTCATTCGATTCTCATGAGAATGAGATGAGATTGTATGCATCATCTTCAGAATCCTGCAAACATGATGCATATCAAGTTATTTAAATCAATAAATAATTATAAGAACTTCCACATCCCTTCACCAATGAAAGCAGTATTTTTAGCTAGAGATTTGAAGCATGTCTAAGAGACAATAGTAATAAAAGTAAAATCTATACTATTATAAAATCCCTGACTGCATTTGTGTCACAAGTCAAGTGACACCAACTTAGTCAAAGAAATTACACAACAACCAAAATAGAAAATAGAAAACAAATTTTTTGTACGGACATTTGTGTCTTTTACTATTTTTTAATTAAAAAAACAAAATTAAATCTTTTTTAAAAATTACCCATATTTCTTTAACCAATGCAATAACCACCAGAATGACTTCCTCTCTTTCATAAGTTTTTAACAATGTTTTTTTCTGTTCCACATATTAGATATGCCAATTCTAGCCTTAGCAAAAGCAATTCGATTCAAAGCTCCCCATGAATAGAAGTGCCTGTGGATCAAGTAGCTTCTCTATTTTCTGTAGACTAAACACTTAATATCGGTTGAACACTACCCACAAAAGCGATCCTCACACAGAGGACAACCAAGTTACATAAATAGATGGCTAATCCCATACTTTCTTAGTAATGAATCACAAGTTAGCATCTATTTTTGTGTCAAAGCATTGGGACAACTAAATCACTTCCACAGCAAAATCAACTTTTATGCTTTCATGTCTCATGTCAACAAGATGTCTACCACTCATGCAGTGTTTGAGTTGTCAAATAAAAATTATAATAGAAACAAGTATTTGTTGTATGAAATGCGAAGTTTTTAAAAAATTAAAAACAATCATAAAATTTTTAATCAAAGTAACAGCATAAGGCACAGTAGATGCAATGCTAAAAGAGATAGGGAGGTTACCTTTGTAACAGACGCCGGTTTGGTTCAGGAAATGTCTCTAATATTGCAGAGCGCATTGCACTTATCCGAGCTTCCTTGCAATCAATTTCTTGTCCAATAAAAACATAAAACGATAGAATTAACTTTTATAGACATGTGGAACAATTATTTCACTAAAATGAAAAATAATTTTGAACAATAATAATAAAACTTTTGAAACAATGAAAGAGAATCAAAAAGCATCAAAGAACTGTTGGGACAGAACTTGAAGCTTATGAAAAATAACAAAATCTTAACATAGTGAAGATTATATAGTATACAGGGCACCAGTTACGCTTGTATCCCCAAAAAAAAAAATTGAACCAGTTGCAGCAGACTGGAATCAATCAGAAACCAAAAAAAAAAACTTGATGAAAATTGTATTTCTTAAACTTGGTAAAAGTAATATATGCATTTGCTCCAGTGCATAAATCCAAAGGCACAAAAGTCTGTTCTTTCAAGTCTAATCAGTTTATGCACTCAAAAAGAATTAGAGAGGTAATGCCAATGCCTCAAGAATAATTTAGCAGAGTCAAGACCCCAGACAAAGAAATTCAAATAACATAAGAAGAATCATGTCAATCCAATCACAGATATCTACCTTACCTCTTACATTTTAAAAAGTGAGCTTGCATCACAGAAACCCTCAACAAAATGATAACTTAGCCTCACGGTTAAATCATCATGCTAGCTAGCATCTTTTTTTTTTTTTGCAATCTTTATTTACATGTTTCATTTTAGTTCAATTCCAGTGGCCGCAAAAATGGACCACTTTGTCAATTATGAAATTGAAAATGTTAAGAAATAAATAGAAAAACCTGTCAACACATCAAATATTCTACTGTGCCGATTAATACTGATGTATGTGTTTCCAATAAATATTTATATCATATGGTTATATTTAACTGAGTAATTATATAATGCTGGGTAATAACAGGGCAACATTTCAGCTTCATTTACCATGTTGCAAGTATATCATGTGGGGTAAAATATTTCCTTTATTTATGTCCATAAGCTGCCCAAAAATTGAAGGTGTTCAAGCTCTTAGTGCCCTATTCTTCTATTCACTTTACATTTGCCATGTCAAATACATGATGAACCTGCAATATGAACTCAGCGTGCAAAAGCTCATGGGTACAGGAAAAAGCGAGCATGTGAAGCACATCACTTCGTAAGGCAATGTTTTACTTTTTGTTTTTACATACATAAAATGCACCAAATTCCGTCCCAAGAACACATACTGAGGATTTATTAAAAAAATATCTTTTAACATCTTAAAGAGGTACTATCAAAATTCAAAGTAGTAAAAAAAACAAAAACTCAAGAGAAAATGTGGGAAATAGAAAAACAAAGAGTTAAACATACTGTAGGCCTCTACCAATGCGGTACAGCAGGATGCAGGAACTGGAGATGAGGGTAGCTCCCTTAGTACATGCTGTGGATCAAACACATTGGCTGCTTAAGGAACGTGAACATTAACCTGAAAACCAAAAAAGGCTATGCACTGACAAAATTACCTTAACACAGTCTCCCACAACATGAGCATCCTCATCAGAACCAAATTCGGTCTTTCCTACATTAGGTAAAAAAGAAAAAAAAGGAAGACAAATAACACAACCTTAATTTGGATGGCATGTTAACAACGCAACTTATCCACAGGCAATTTAAAAAACCAGTTGAGAACTCCAGATATGCAAATATGTTGATATTCTAAAACAATCATCAATTTGAAATGAAAAGATACCCTGTTCATATTCCTGAACTCTGCGATCAACCTCCTCAACATCTGCAGACTGACGCAGAATTCCCTCGACTTCAATTCCTGTAATAGAAACATCAAAGGGTAAGCGAAGATAGCTAGAGAGAGAGATGCAATAAAATATTTTTTTCACTTTATCCCCCGTAGGTATCTTCAATTAATCACTGAAATTCCCCGGTTTGTCCTTCCAAAATAGGCCTGCTAGTAAGTAGTTTTACATACTCGACCAGATCATAGAGTTCAACTACATATCCTAACTATCCTAAATTGATGGAATACCAGAAACCAACTGCCAGTGGCATGAAGCAATCTACCCTAGATGATGGTTAAGATATTCAGACCTCGAATGAGGTAAAAAAATTAATATATGACCAAAAGGATGTCTATGCACAGAAATTTTCACCTAAGTTCATCAAAATTTTACATTATAACTAAAAAAAATCAGCAGCAACATGGGCTGAAGAAGAGTTAATGCATTGCTGGTGTCATTTTAATCCTTGATAATTGTAGTCGAAGCAACACGAATCATATTGTTGGCTGCTATTGCAATCTGATCATTTAAGCGTGTCTGGGTGTGTAGAGTCAATCCAACCTCCACCCCCCCCCCCAGCTGCTTCTTGCAGACAACTCCCAATATATAGTATACAGAGAAAAAACTTAAATAATCCAGAGATCCTCACACCAGCATAATGTTTTACTGCATAAGGTTATAGATATACATGCTATAACCAAATGGATTGTCACACATCTTCCCTACTGTTATGATCACAAGAATAAAACCAATTCCAAAGATTAAGACCAAATTTTAGACAAGACCGCTGTAAGTGAGAAAGACTTCAGTTTCCATCAGAACTATTAAATAACCCAGAGATCCTTACACCAGCATACTGTTTTACTACATAAGGTTATGGATATACATGCTATAACCAAATGGATTGTCAGACGTCTTCCCCACTGTTATGATCACAAGAATAAAACCAATTCCAAAGATTAAGAAAAAAATTTTAGACAAGACAGCTGTAAGTGAGAAAGACTTCAATTTCCATCAGAACTAACTCAACAACATAAAGAATATCTCAAGTAACATAAGTAATAATCACAATCTAAAATGGGTTGAATACTCATTTGCTCCCTGACCCATACCACTTCTGTCACATAGATACTTGTAGAACAATTCGCAATTAGGCACCTAAAGTCTGAGAGGTACTTCACCCCATTTGATTAACAGGGTTAATCCAACAACTGACAGGACATAATTGCCCAATAAAATTATGACACGTGGCAAAAATGCATTCATTTTTATTTTTTATTTTTTAACTTAAAAATTAAAAAAAATAGAAAAAAGGGTTGGGAGAGTGAAAATGGGGGGAAAAAGAGAGAGAAAGAAGGAAGGCGAGGGAGCAGCGACGGCCAGCAGAAAATCTGGCGTCGGCAGAAGGCAGATTTGGCAGGCCAAGTTGTCCTGGCATCCAGCCTCCCCCTTCTCCTTCGTCTCTCTTCCCAACTTTCTTCTCTTTGTTTTTCTTAATTTTTTTTTAACTTTTTGATTTCAACGATAAATTTAAAATAAAACATTTTCTGAATTTTTCTGAATAGTTTTATTCAGAATTTTATATGAACTTTAAATTCTATAAATATTTTTTTTACTTTCTTAATTTAAAAATAAGAAAAGCATGACACATGACATGTGACGCATGACATGTGACGTGACACGTGATGCATGACATACTTTTATTAGTTGAATTTTATCACGTTTCTTACTAACACCATTAGTCAACAGCAAACTTTGCTAAGGAATTGAACTTTAGGTATCCGATTGCAAATTTTTATTTTCTAAGTACCAAAGTGATATAAGTGGTATATTTCAGGTGGCAAACAACATTTAACCCAATTAAAATTACCACTTACCAAACTTCTCAAGAAACCGCAGGGCTTTCTCTAGGAATGATGGGCTCCCGTCAATATCTTCAAGCACAAGCAAAATTGGTCTTCCAACAACAAATGATTTTGCAGTACGTTTGTCTCTCCCTATGAATAATCCAAAAATCTAATAAAAATAAGTGTGAAACCCGCAAAAGAATCGGTAGATAAGGAATGATGACCATCAAATAAATTTAAGAAGAAACTATGGGGAACAAACATTGATGGAATGATCCTTCAATGGTATCAGTTGTTTCATTTCGGAAAATCCCATTGTGTCCCATCACAAGTGCAGCACTTGGTGCTTGTGCAAGGGCATGTTCTAGAGCTGTCTTCCACTCGCACAAATCCTCTAACGTCTCTGCCTGAATTTATAAAGCAACAAGGAATGTTTTAGCTTGTTGAACAATATCCTTAGGAAAATCACAGACTATAAGTCATTCAAATACATCAAAAAAATTAAAAAAAAAGTCTTAAATAATAGCTGAAACAATGTTCAACTACAGACAATGCACCTTAAGAGTGAAAGCCCGTCCATCACGCCCATCGGGAAACAATACAGTCAACAACTTTTTATCTTCTCTAATAACAACACTGCAAAGAAGAGGAATTATAAGCAAGGCTATTATGACAACTATCATGGAAAACATACAATGATTATCCATACCTTCCAGAATTATTCAAGTCAATGCCCCCCAAAGTCAAATTAACTTCTCCACCTTGTTGTGGTAAGGAACTCTGCAAGAAAATTAAAACAATTTATTCCAATTAAGTCCTGTAAAAATGAACATAAAAAACATATAAAGCAAGACAATGATCAGATTGTCCTCCTCTCTGTACAAATATAATGCAATGAGTATCTCTTTACATCTTGGAAATAAGATCTCTAACAAACAAATTGAAAAGTAAACATGAAAGTTATCAGTCTCTTCCCGTTTCCCTCTCTCTTAAAAGAAATAGAGGAAAAAGGAGGAATACACGGATCAAATCACAATACCAATTGCATTTTCAAACAACCACATTAAAAAGTTGTGAAATATTACATTATGTCCAAGCAACCAACTATTGGACTTGCATCAAGATGGAAACTCCCATCATAACAACTTTTGCACAGTGTAACCAGGACTTCTCTCAGCAGTTTTGACCTTTTACCTTTAGGATAAAGAGAGGACAGATAGAAAAATCATATTTCATTCTGTTATCATGCACTGAATATTTCACTTTCTCTAAACCACACATCATAAGAGCGACAAGGATGTTGTATCATGATAAGAATGATCAGTCACAAAGTACCCCACCCTCTCAAGTAGGGCAAAGGTGGCAAGTGTGATTGCAAGGTCAGAATGTGAGCCAGAGTTCTTCCCATAGAAACTAAGTGAAAACATTCAACTTCATGACAATAATACTGCCTCACTGGGTCAAATTTGGAGCTTAAGATTCTGCCTACTCATCAAAGAACCCATCAATGCGGAAGTAGAAACTTTAAGAGTATCAAAGAGACAATAATAGGAAGCTACCCTATTTTCAGCAAAAGATGCTATAAGGATTCACCCCTTGCAATGTGTTGCAAAGCACATGTCTATTCCTTCTGAGGCGACAAGGCAGCACCTCCAACGGGAAGGACAGAAAGGCATTCACCATACAAAGGTTAAACTCTTTCCTTAACCTCCAACACAAGGCACTACAGTTATCCTTTATATCATGATAATGCATTGATCAATTGAAGTCCAAATTTGAGTTCCCAATGACATGCCATTATAATTTAGAAATACGCAGTGCACCTCAGCATGTTAACACAGGACATAAGACTCTTTCCATGACCATCACCCCCAACTTAAATAGATAAGTCAATGAAAGAAGTTCCAGCCCATATAATACCATAATAAGGATTCTCCAGTAATGCAGAAAGATCCCCACCATCCTAAATCAAAGATCTTTAAGAAGTTCAAGAAGCCCGTATTGATGGTAATCACTTAAATTCAAGGATCAAGGTGATGAACACATATCATGCCTAATATGTTTTCATATTTAGCCACCAATGACATAAATGATACCCAATGAAGCACAAATATATGTATGAGGTATAAGTATGATATGGATATGTTGAAAAGACAATCCTCAACAAATTAAGATTTGCTACAATGACCATCATAAATCTAACAGGACTATCCAAAATCCGTTCGATATCATAGCTGATTGGTTTGCAAGAGTCACTCTTATGATATGCTATTCTCAACAAGTTTTCACAATTTGCACATGAGTGAAACTTGTATAACTGAAAGTTTGACTGAGAAATTGCAATACAAATGATGATCTTTCTCAAATCAGAGGTAGCATTCCTATGTGACCTTTATGAACAGAAATTTGCATGTTTTTCTCTCATTTTGCATCCAAGGACTACACCTCAGCAGGAATCCTTCAGTCTTTAAGATCCCCTCTAACAAATTGGAATATTTCATTCCGCGCGCATAAGTATTACATGCAAAATGTTAAGATTGACTGTAAGATCTCAACCAAATGTCAACAAAAGTACACATTAATTAATGTTAAACTTAGATTGTCAAATGGGAAATTTCTTTTACATGTTGTTTTCTTCAAGGCAATGAAGATACAAAACTTTCATTCTTACATATTTTTCCAACAGTGTAACTTCAAACATTTATATGATTATACAGATCCTCATTATGCTTATCCATAATTTAAGTACAGTGCCCAACATGTTGCCTGGCACTCTTTACCACCAAACAAAAGCATGAGTGTGTGTGGTACTAAATTGCTATTATTCTCTACATATATTAATATTTAATGATATAAAATGTACCATCAATCATGCCATGGCCAAAAACTTAATAGCATATTGATGATACAATGTCCACAACCACCCCCAAATTCCTGCGATGGATTTGTAGTAGTTTCTTGCATATAGTCAATCATGCTCCTAATCTGTTTACAACAATTCTGAATGATTTAAATATACTATTAAACCATTCCAACGGCTAAAACATTGAAAAGACATGGTTTATAAATAAAAGTACTAAAAAAGTCAGGACAAAAACAACTAACAAATTAAATATGACATAACAGACAATTGTAGTTTTCTAAAAATTAAAATCTATAATAAATTCCACTTTTATACAGCCAGTAAACATAAAAATTTAAAATTTGAAAAAAAAAAAACAACAACAACACTGTGGACTTAACAGTCAGACAAACAGAGTACTAATACTAGCATATTTTTGGCAGCACATAAAAGTTAAAAATCAGTAGAACATAAAAACACAAATGCAAAAAATGCCATACTATAACTATTCAAATAATAGAAAGGATGATAAGTACTAACAGGATCATTTTTAAAGAACACCAAGGAAGTCCGTGTGAGGATAAACCATCTCTTCTTCCAAGACTTCCAACCGATCCCTATAGAGTTGAAGACGAAGTTATAAAATAAGTTTAGATAACCTATACTGACCATTTCTTCAAAGGAGTAAAAAAAAAACATAACGATATGACTAGGCTTACAGATTTGAGAGGTGATAAACGTATACAAGGTCATTAAAGGTGCATTGAAAAAAGTAATGGAGAAGCAGATTCTCAATCCCACTCTTGATTTAATAAATATTTATATAAAAATGCATGTCCTCCAAGAATTCAGAGATAATAACTGATGGCGTAAGCATGATTCTTAACTTCAATCATGCACAATTAATACTGAAACCATCAATAAAGAAAAATAAATGCTTGAACGTGGTTACCAAGAAGACAAACAAGCGCAAGTATGTTTGCGTACAGATACATACACACTTACTCAAAAAGAGAGAACAAATTTATAGATGTAGGTATAGATATGGACATGTGCACAAAAAAAAAAAAAAACCTGTTGAGGCAATTTATACACATACAGCAATGCCAAACAATCAACTAGCTTTTTTCCTTATCAATGTAAATAAAGGATTATTCTTTCAGCAATTAAATAAACAGACATAAACATTATTTATACTCATACAAGCCGTGGACAAATAGTAGCACTGTTTAGGAAAGTTATAACGATGGAAAAAAATTAAAAGCGGGGAAGAAAGTAGACGGTGATTAAAAATTTACAAACCTTTTGACGATATGAAAAGAGGACCACTCTTGAAAACCTGTGAAACTGTCAAATGTCAGAAGCCATGGTCGAGAACTAGCTGCCTAGTGTAAAACTAATTATACTTTCGCTTAAAGAGCCTTTTATCAGGTCATGAAGCACATACAGCATATGCATCATTGGAGGTAACAGTCAAACCAAAATTTTTTATGTTATACTGTCAGTTAATGCTATGCAAATCAATCAATTAATGATTGAAGCAGTGATTATAATAATGGACTAGGTTGTTTTGCTCAAGAATTACAAACTACCAATTGAATTGATTAAACAATTATTATTGTATAATGTACTAGGTTAATTTTAAATATGAACTATCCCTCAATTGTGGCAAAGCATAGGCTCACCGGTTGACAAATAAAATGCAACTATGATGCATATCAATTCATTAATTTATATCAAGCAGCTTGGAAACCGTATCAGATTGTGGACACAAATTGAGGCATTCAACATTGATAGGACACAGCTTTTAAATTTAAAAAATGTACCAATGGGAATGGAATGAAGTTTAAATTCATAGATTCCAAAATGGTGTTGGTCGAATTTCCTAGTTCCCTCCAAAAATCTTTTCTTTTTTTCATTCTTTTGAGTAATCTGCCCAGCTAGATTTCGTTAAAATTTAGGCTTCAGCATGAAACAGGCTTTTTAAGTCACTAAAACATATATATCGGGTAGCATGACAATTTTCTCATTAGAAAAACAATTAGAAGTTGATTTTGCACAATTTCTCCAAACTCTAGACTAGGGCGAGGGGAAAAATGTATGCGGGCCATCTAATTGACGCTTCTTGTCACTCGTTTAAGATGAAATTCTGTTTGGCTCCAAGCATGCTGATACCTGATATGCTTAAGGGCACAAAATTCTCATATTTTAACATAAAGAAAAGGTTCTATATCAAAACAAGCAAAGCACTAATTACATTGTAACTATTTACATATTGAAATTTCAAAATTAAATTCCTTAGTATTAAAATTCCCAATAATTCCATTGATAATGCGTCATTTGATCAAACAACATTATCAATCTGTATTTTATTTTTGAGTTCTCAAATTTTTCGTTGTTAGAGTTCGCCGACATTTTCTTTCAAATTGAATTATAAAGATATTGCTAAAAAAATGGAGTACTAAAAAATCTCAAAATTTTTAACTTCTACCAAAAATAGTAATTTAATGACTAAACCAAAAGTTCATTATCTGTAACATCGTATAATTAATCCAAACCATGCACAATATAAAGATCCAAAAACCTTCTTTTTTCTTCACATTCCATTTTCTCAAGAACCAAACAAAAAAAAATAAAAGGAAAGGAAAAACAAATAAATAGATGTTACCTTATTTGAGGCTCCCCCTCTGGACCGCTCGAATGCCGCTAACGAAGCCGACATTTTCGCAGCTTAACATTGAAAATATTCAATCAATCAAAAAAAAATCCCTCAGCATTTCGATTTCTCAGCGAATCGCTTGGCTTTCGACATTGAGTCAACACATTAGAGAGACGAGTTAACAAGAATCAAAGCAAGATCTAAACCTTAACAACTGAATACTTAAGAAAACCGAATGCTTAAGCATAGGGTTTTTCTTTAATTTTTTTTTTTGAGAAAAAAGAAAGATTAATAGAGACAATAAAGAACAATCACCAACCAAAAAGTACCATACTATCTCTATAAACACACATACAATTATTTACCTAATTAATACCTTTATCATCTCTATATACTTTTTTTCTCTCATTTTCTTTTCTGATTTTATATTTTTATATGTAATTTATTTTGGATTTGCTTTTCACCTGCTTCACTGGTTTTTGGAGAGAGAAAAGAGCGGTGAATGAAGAAAGAGGTCGCCTACAGCCAGTTTTAGTCCAAACTCTATTCTTTCTCTTATATATTATAATCATATTTAAAAATTTTACAATTATTTTTTATATTAAAAAAATTATAATTAAACATGTTTATTAGGGGTTTCAATTTTTTATAAATTTTTTTAATTTTTAAAATTTTAATTTGAAATTAAATTTTTTAATAATAATTATTTATTTAAATTTTACATTTAAAAATTAATCTTTTAAATGAATTTGTAAATTAACATTTATAATAGTAACTTTAAATACATTATTTAAAATAAATAAATTTATTTTAAAAGAAAAAATTTCAAACAACTTGAGTACTAACCTTAAGCTCGTTAAAGTGTAAATTAATTTTTTTAAATAAATTATTTAAAATTAAAATAATTAATAATATAAAATTTAATTTTTGGTGCACATTTTAAAATGATATGCTAATTAACGTATGGGTCAAACCTTTATATACGACACAAACACGATATATTATAAATTGAAACGTGAAAAAAATATAATATAAAACATAAAATTTTCTCTAAATAAAATTACTATAATCAACTATATAAAATATAAGATGAATCAAGATATTATGCAAACACAACATACATAAAAAAATAATTAAAGCAAAAATGAAAAATAACAAAAACACAACCCATATATGTTGACGTGTAAAAATATACACAAATTAATAATTGACCTGTAAATTTTATATAAAATTTTAATACTTTAAACATAAAAAAATAACAGAAATATAATACATATAAAAAATGCTAATTAAAATATGGTATGAAAAATATATAAATATGTTACACAACTCAAATTGTGTAAAAATATACATAAAATTTAATTTATACATGAATACATGATAATAATACATAAATTATCACAAAAATATAAATTTTTAAATTGAATTATAATAATAAATTATATAAAAATAATATGATCGAGATATAATATCAATATAATAAAATTATAAAAAATTATAAATATAATAAAAATATATAAAAAGACAAAAATAGCATAGCATATAGAAAATTTTCCGTCTCTTTTCCTTTATTTCTCTTTCCTTCTTTTTTCCGTTTCTTTCTCTCCTTTCTCTCTCCCCCGATGGCCTAAAAAAACGACAAAAGCAGGACATGTTACTTTGGCTTATAAATATAAGTGGGACATAAATTATTAAAGTTATTAAACGTAAATATGATACATGCATAAAATATATTATATTATATTATATTATTTTTATATTTATTAAAATTATTATATATTTTTTAAATTTTGTATCGGGTTCAAATAGATTTAATCTTTATTTAAAGATAAGGTTGACTATAGTAAACTGAAAATCTGTGGTGAAAATAAGATTGAGTATTCTAGTAATTAGATTAATATTATAACAATATAATCAAAATTAACATTAAAATATATGTTTAAATTCAAATGTAATGATAATAATGAAAGTGAATTATAATAAAAAAATAGTTAAATATATTAAATTAAAATATTTATATATACAATAAATAATTAAAAATTATATTATATTTAAAAATAAAAATATATGTAAAATATATTTAAATGAAATAATAATTGAAATTATATTTATATTAAAAAATAAATTGTTCAAAATTTTAGAAAATAAGTGAAGGAGATCATCGAAGACCTTGGGTGGAAATTAAACCCTCACAAAGAGGCCAAGGAAATCCAAATGAGGCGTTAGTTCCAAATCCTATTTTTGGACATTGGTGATGCGAGTGGACAAAATTCTCCAGTCCACCAAAAGAAAAAAAAAGTAGTTTTAATTTAATTTTGAATTTTGAGAATGCAGTTGAAACATTTTTTTTTTCTAAAACAATTGAGAAAAATGAGAAAGAATTCACTTGCAAAAGAACATTAGTTGCATTCCATCTACTATGATATAATTTCCCTTTTTTTCTTCTATAGAAGACCAAATTGCCTTTTCAAACTGTCATCAATGCATGTGACTAAAAATTCCAAGGAAAAAAATATTTCATAATCATTTTCTAGTGACTTCTGTGCTGTGTGAGGTAGAGTGTTTAGCTCCCTTTTATTATTTATTTATTTATTATTATTTAATATAAATTTAATTATTATTTATAATTTTAATTTTAATTTTAATAATTTATAAATAAATTTTATAGATATAAATTATATTAATAAATGTATTAAAAAATTAACAAAAAAAATATGAATGAAGTTCAACACTTCGTTGAGTTATTTTATTTGCCATTTGTTGTAAAAGAATAAATATTACTAAAATAATATTGACATTAAATTCTAAAATAAATTAAAACTATATATACATCAAATAATAATTAAAAATTATTAAATTCTATTTATGTCAAATAATTAAATATATTTATATCAAAAATAAATTAATAAACTTAAATTTAAAAATAAATAAATAAAACAAACATACAGAAAAGAGAGAGAAAAAAAAAGATAAGGGGTTAAAAACCCCGCCTCAGAGTTATAGCAGTAAAAGTATCGGAGAGGCAGTGCGGTTTAAAGTTCACGGGTAAGACGGCAAGATTGGGGATTTATCTCCCAAATTGTGTTTGAATTCAGCTGCATCGGGAATGAAGTTGAATCCAATCGAAGTTTAAAACTACAGTTTTAGCTTCTCAAAAGATAAAATGAAAAAAAAAAAAAGTTCGGGAAAAGAGTAGAACATTGAGAGAAATCATTTTTTTAGCAAAAACTAACGTCGGCGAGCGGCGGTGGTCTACGGTAATCGACGAAGAAGGTGGCGGCCAATGATGGCTGAAATTTGGCCGGGTTTAGAATGAGGCAAGTGGCCGGTGATGTTAGAGAAAGGATTGGAACATGCAAAAATGAGGAAAAATTTTACATCTACAGGTAGGGTTTGAAGTTAAAAAAAAAAAAAATGAAGAAATCGGTCGGGTTTTAGAAGATCCGCTCAACACAAGTTGCTCGTATCTGAGTCAAAACACACTTCAAAATCCCTAGGCCCCTCATCTTGGGTCAAACCGAATTTGGAATATATTTTCTTGACCCATTCTTTTCCCTTCATTCCACCATATAATTTTTGTTACGAGCATATTTAAACTTCCTAAATTGTTTAAATAAATTTTGAGTATTAAATCAAGGGCATTTTTCCAAAAGTGTTTTAAGATATTTTAGAATTATTTTCACAATGTTAATTAATTCTAAATTATTATAAAAACATAAGATAAAAATATTAAATAATAATAATAAATGAAAAGTTATCTTTGAACAATTAAAAATGCATATAATAAATCTTATTAAATATATTATAATGTCAAATAATTAAGACTTGATAGCTCAAACAATAATATACTTTTTGATTCTATGGCACACCTAATCAAGGCTAATGGACCCACCCTAAAAGCGCAAAACAGTTGTGATTAATTGATGCCACCCGTGCTCCTTTGGCATTAACGATAAAAGGCGACCTGTAAGTTTCAACTAAAATATTATCGTATAAGTGAATATATTATTTTTATTTAAAAATTAATATATATAATATTAATATATTTTGATATATTATTATAAATTTATCATATTGTAAATATATTTAATTAATATATATATAAAAATATTTTTAAATATAAAATAAATAAATATTAATAAATTAAATATTTATTAATTATATATAATATTTTATAAAAGTTTTATAAAATATAATAAAATCAATATCAATTTAAGTAATAAGATTAAATTTTTTTAATAACTATCCAATTTATGAATAACTTATTTAATATTCAACAAATTTATTATATATCAGTTTTATTTTGTTTAAAAATTTATCTTATATTCTGACTAGTAAAACTATTTTCGATTGATACAATAAAAAACGATCGAAACCGTAACAAAAACTATTAGTATTAATGTAATTAAAAATTGATAGTACCTGGTACCTGTACAATACCAAACATCATGGTTTCAACTCCATTTCCTTCAAAAATTTTTCAATAACATTTTTAAGATTATTATATATAATAATATTTTAAATTTAATGCATCTTTAATGTATTGGAAATAATTTAACATTTATACTAAAGACAATATTATTACTTTATAAACAGTATATGAATTTTGCTAAGAAATGCTCTGCAAATATTTTAAGATTATTGTACATAAAATAATATTTTTATCCATTACATTAACAATTGTTAGAATAAAATAGTTGACATTTGCATTAGTACAATATTATTATTATTATTATTATTATTATTATTATTATTATTATAAATGGTTTTGCTAACAAATATAGTAAGGGCACTATTTAAATTTATTAGATATAATAAAATCTTATTCAATGTATTGGACATGATGATCGACATATCAACTACATTTATAAAGTTATTCAATACTAAAACTTACTATACACAATATATTAACTAACTTTAAAAATCTTTTTAAAAAAAAACTTATATTTCTGCATGAGTGATTATCACACCCAGTCACCAGGTAGGCAAAGGATTTTTATTGGGAACGTACAGCCTCTAATTTGTGCATTGTAATTAACCAAGTAATTGTGTAGAATTGATAAAATATTATTCCGAACCGGTGTTTTTAAATGATAATTAAATCTATTTATGACTTAAATTATATTACATTTAGTTTGAACAAAAATTTTAATAATTTAAATCAATTTGATTTATATTATTATTTAAATAATAAAAATATTTTTTAAAAATTAATTATAAATATTAATATAAAATATTTTTATTTTTAAATATTTTTTAAATAATAAAATAAGCTTTTTAAACTCCACTTAACTTCAATTTAGAATAAACAAATAAATTGAGATCCAGATTTGGAAAGAAAAAAATATTTTCTTTATGCCGCAATTGTTTCCTTCAAAATTGTGCTTTTACCTAAGAAAGCGGGGACCGATGAAGTATTATTCTGGACTTTTGTCCGCTTCCGTTAAACAAGCTGAGCGGTGGTCCTGCTCCTGCTCCTGCTCCTGCTCCATCTCCTCCTGATAAAAGTTTCAGGTAGGTAAGGGTTGAGTTAAATTGAAGTGATTATTATTAAATTTATTTAAGAGTTAAATTATTCGTTTAAATTTAAAAATTTATTTAATATTTAATAAGATTTAGATAAATATATTATATTTAAAAAAATAAAATTAGATAAAAAAATTAGAATCGATTAAAATATGGGTCGGACCCTACGTTCAACTTTTGAAGTCTGACTTTGCCCAACTTATTTTATTATTATATTATATATTTGTTTTATATTTTATGTATTATATAATTTTTGTCATATAAATAATATATATACATAATATTATAGTGTAAACTTTAAAAATTAAGTTAAATTATTTATAATTATAAATTTAATAAAAAATTATTAAATTAATAAAGATTAAATTTTAAAAAATATATTTTTAAAAAACTAAATTATAAAAAAATAAAATGGATGGGTCTAAATGGGCTTGAACTATCTATTTATAAATTTGGACGAGCTTGGACAAAATTTGAGACTCATATTTTGGGCTGAGTCAAGCTTAAGTAAGTATATTTAATATTAAGACCATACTCAAATCCGATCCAACCCGACCATGAGCAGATCTGTTACTAATTTTGTTTTTATTTTTTTAATTTAGAAACTAAATATCTACATGTACATCTATTTATATCTTCTATACATATGTTTATGTATTATGATTTTTGAGTCTTTAAAAAATATTATGATTTTTTTAATATATTAAAAATATATTTGTAATTTATACCTTTAAAACAATTATGATATTTTTTAATATATTAGAGATATATTTGTAATTTAAAATTTTAAAATTATTATTATATTTTTTAATATATAAAGAATATATTTATAATCTAATAATTATATGACTTTTATACTTTAGTGTGCATATATTTGTTCACACGTGTTGTTTTTCTTTTTTTTTTTTGTTTTTTGGTTTTTTGTTCATGGGCAGTGGGCTGGGTAAGAAAGAAGGAGAAAGAAAGGGAAGAAAAGAGGGGAAAGGAAGGAGAAAGAAAAAGAAAAATTTATGTTTGTATTTTATATTATTTTTTTGAAAATATTATATATTTTTATATGTTAATAATTTATGTTATTTTAATTATATTTTTATATTTTTATTTATATAGTATTTATATAATTTTTTATATTGTATTTTAATTATTTTTATATATGTCATGTTTATGTTTTTTTATATGTTCAACGTATTATAAATTTATATACAAAATTTTCAAATCAGTTAGTTGTTTATGTGTATTTGACACGTTTATCTGTTCGTATCATATTTATATTATTTTTTGTCATGTCTGTATAATATCTCAATGCATCTGACATTTTGAATAGTTGATCATTGTGATTTAATTTAGAACTAATATTTATACTAAATATGTAAAAAAATCCAATGTTATATATTTTAAAATGGTTAGTCTGCATGAAAAATTTTCATATTTGATTTGATCTTTGTATTCAACCCGCTCAATAAAAAAAATTATTTTATTAATTATTTTTAATTTTTTTGATTATATATTTAAAGTGGTTAATCCGTTGATCTGTTAGGTAATTTATATATCAATTTAGAATCAGTACAAGATCTACTTGAAAAAAATAAAAAATTATTTTATTAATTAGATTTAGTTTTTATATTTAATTTTTATTTTTATTAAGTGATTGATCTTCACTGTAATTCACTGGTTGATTTGGAATCGATATTCAAACTGCTCAAAAAAATAAAAAATTATTATATTAACTATTTTTAGTTTTTATTTGATTTGTAAATTATATATTTAAAGAAGTTGCTGTGTACATTACCTGTTGATTTATTTATGACATGTACATAATAAACACGTAATAAAATTATTTTATTGATTAATATTTTTATTTAATTTTAAGATGATGTATTTAAAGAGTTGTTCTATAGATTGACTTATTGATTAATTTAAAATTCGTATCCAACCTGTTTAGTAAAAAAATTAAAAATTTTTATCTTATTAATTATTTTATTTTTAAATGATATATTTAAAATATTAATCCTCATATTGACTTATGGATTAATTTAGAATCCATACCAAACTTATTAAAAAATAAAATTTATTTTATTAATTATTTTTATTTTAATTTTAGAAGTTCATCTGAAAGGATTAATCTATATGTTAACTTGAATATCAATTTAGAATTAATACTCGAGCCAGCCGATGAAAAAAAAGTTAAAAGCATTTATTTTAATAATTATTTTATTTTTATTTTTAAATGATATATTTAAAATAATTGATCCACAAGTTGACTCATAGATCGATTTAAAATTCATATAAAATTTAAATAAATAAATATTATTTAATAAAATTAAAATTTTATTAAGATTAACTAAAACATAAAATTTTTTTAAAAAATATCATTAACTATTTTATTTTTAAGTAATATGTTTAAATCGGAGGCATAACTTTAGTATATATAATTTTTGAATCAAAACTTTTTATAAAATTTTAAAATATAATTTATGTAAACTTTTTCCTATCAAATTATGTACATATTAAAAGTTATTTATATATATTTTTGGGTAATTGGAATTTTCTATTCTAAATTCTAAATCCAAGAAGAAAGCCTTACGTATTTCCAATCTGATAGGCCCATTGTCTGTAGCACCAAGAGTTATCAACATCACTATCCTGAATATTTGAAGCTGCACGAAAAGGTGCTGTCAATGATCACTGCTGCTATTGTTAACTGGAATAGTTCTTTCTTCTGGGGTTTTCCTTCTTGTTAGGTGTCTTCACTAGCTTTAACTTCAAAGTTATGAATTGCCCACCAGACTTTAGGGACGTTTAATGAGAATCACAGGCGTTTTATTATGCTTGATCGTCACATGCTTCCGGATATAACATGAAAAAAAAAAAAAAAAGAAAAGTTAATCAAATTCAGACACCCCCACTATGTCAAAAGATTGAAAAAGTTACCTGATAGAAAATAATATTGGGCGAGGAAATTCTTTTTTTTTTTTAAAAAGGAAAAATATTTTTACTTGTATATATTTTTATCATTTATTATTTTGATTTTTTTTAAAAAATAATTTTACTATTTAAATTGATATTACTTGATTTAAAATACCAGCTTAATCAATAATTTAAAATATAACATAAATAATAAAAACTGGGCCATTTTCATATGGGGAATTGTTTTCTCTCCCAAAAAAATTGAGTCGCACAACAATCATCGGTATACATTATTTGAGTGAAATTGTTTTAAATTCGGTTTAATATTATTGTTGGTATAATTTTATAAATTTTAAAAATTGTGATACTAATTATAGTTTTTTAACTTTTATGATAGTTTTTATCGTTTGACGTGTGTCGTGATATGAGTGTTTTCGTATTATTTTTACGAAGAAATTATTATATAAACCACTCTTATCACGTCATTATAGTCTCAACCAATTAAATCAATCCAAGTTTTTTTTTTCCACATCAGCATCTAAGTCACTTTTTTTACTCCCAAGCAAACAACAACAATGAAAAAAAAAATCCAAACCCCAAAAAAAAATTTTAAAAAATCAAATGGCCAAATCCAGCCCTAAATTAGCAGCACTTGCCATTCCTTCCGGTCTTGATTGTTCAATTTTAATTTGAATTCGTATTTAATTTTTAGGATGATGTAAAATCAACTTTGACGATGGTAATAATTTCCCAAGCAGAAGATCGGTTACTGGATGCCTCTAGCAATAGAATAGACAAAGGGATGCAAACAGCTAACCGATTTTCTTTTTCAGGGAACTGAGAAGTTACAAATTGCAAAACATTGAAAAAGAATAAAAGCAGGCACGCCTTAAGGCGATGACTGTAGCCAAAATTGAATGGAAACGATGAGTACTTCAACCAAAAGCCCAAATCATCTCCAACGGCTCTAACATCATTAGATACAAAGACCTGAGTCGACCTCCGCTTCATTTTCCAATAGGGTTTGATTAAACCTCATTTTAGTTTTCATTGCTATTATTTGCTCTGAGAGGAAAAACAAGTGATGTGGATGCTGACATGGGAAAAAAAGTTAAGTTGAATCGATTTTATTAGTTAGTACCATAAAATAACGTGATAAGAATGATCTATATAATAATTTATCAGGTTAATGGGTCAAACATCTTTCACTTGCCTCCGCCATTAATATCTTTAATTAAATCTTCCGGTGTTGGTTGAACAACCCTCTTATAGCAAGCAATTTTGTTGGCTTAAATAATAGCCTTTTCTTAAAAGGAAATTGTGGGTTAAAACTTAAAATCCAAGTTGCTGGGGGTATAAAATGTTATTTCGATTCTTCTCTTAAAGCATTATGTAAGTCTTTCAAAATTTTTTCAGTAGAGACACGGAAGGGTTGAGAAAGAAAATATTCATTTCCCGCTCTCGATTTTCAAGTTTTTTATAGTAATATTCTCCGTAAAAAAAAAGAACAATACAGAAAATTAAAATAAATTCTCAATCGAAAGCTTATTGTATCCAGTAGCATTCATGGTTGGGTCCAGGTTCATAAAAAAAAATTATTTTGTGTTCAAGTTGGAAATGATTGAATCGGTTTAAAAATTTGAATCATTATTTGAAATAATATTAAAAAATAAAAAAATTTATTTTTATATTAATATTTATAATTAAATTTAAATAAAAATAATTTATTTATTATTTAAACAATTGCTTATAGATGGTGGCAACTGCCAAACAATGGGACACATAGCACACCCAGTGATACTCAACCTAACTCATACTTCCAAGTCTCCAACTGCTTGTTTCTCCTTTTCAACCTTTCTCAAAACCATTTATTATTTGCTAAAGTCCTTTATTTATCTAATTTGATGGATTAAATGATCAATTAAATTAAGAGTTTCCAAAAGTTTATGCAGATGCATCGTGAATTATTTGTATGTATGTGTGTGTGTGTGTGTGTGT